>JALIGW010000001.1:112711260-113226260 GCA_023053685.1 Diadophis punctatus similis | reverse complement strand
GGGACCAGGTTACTTGAAGGACAGTCTTTTCCAAGTCTCATCTATCTGACCCATCAGAGTGGGGAAGCAGGGAATGCTACAGGTCTTCTCTTCTATGGAGGTCCATCTTGCAGGACCAAAAAGAAGAGCCTTCTCTGTGGTAGTTCCCTCCCTGTGGAACCTCATCTGCATGGAGATTAGATTGGCTCCCACACTCTTTCACAAGGACTTGAAGACCTGGTTTTGCCAGATCTGGAAACCCCAGAATGGGATACAGCCTATTAAATGGTTCATTTGATTATTGACACTAGTGGGTTGGGGGGTTATTGACATTTATTGTTTTCTTTACTAGGTTTGTATTGTAAGCTACGCAGAGTCACTGAGGGTGAGTTGAGTGGCAATATAAATTTTCATACATAAATTACTGCAACACACACAGTGTTTGGCATCCCCAAATTTGCCCATATTACACCTCTGTTGAGTGAGCTGCATTGCCCTCCTCCTCCCATTTTTTTTGAGGGGGGGTTCAATTTAAGGTGCTGATTATTATCTTTAAAGCCCTACATCGCATGGGACTAAGTTAACTGCAGGACTGCCACTTCCTGGGGTCAGAATGGATAGAGTGGATCCACTCCAGGTCCCTTCCCCTTAAACGCTGCCATCTTGTGGTTTTTTGGAAATGAGCCTTTCCATTGCAGTCCTGCCATATGGATCTCCTGCCTGAGATTTGACAGACCCTTACCCTTTTAGCTTTCCAGATACTACTTAAAAATTTGCTCTTCTCCAAATTTTGGGATAGTTACTTATGCTCTGTCACCTCCCAACATACTCCACATGATGCTGCCCCTGAAAAGTATTGGGAAGCTTCATCTGAAGCGACATGCAGTTACGTACAGTATGACCTAGAATGGCACATGTTAAATAAACTTCTGTTCAGTGAACTGTACTGGTTGCTGGTTTGTTCCCAGGTTTCAAGGTGCTGGTTCTAACCTTTAAACCCTTAAATGACATGGAGCAAGGTTATTTGAAGGACTGCCTCTCCCAATTACATCAACCTCTACCTGTCGCATCAAGTCCAGCAGGAGGGCTATATAAATGGGTCCTGTGTGCTAAATTAGCCCTGATCCTATTGTTCTTCCAGAAAACTCTTGAAATATATTCTTTTTTAGCAGGTTTGGGGCCTCGTAGTAATAGGGAGCCTACTAGATTGTTGTATTGTATGTGGGGTTTTGGTGCATTCTCCTGTGGTTCTATTTATAGTTTACAGTAATTCTTTTAATGCTTATTTAAGATTTGTTTTAATTGTTTGTTTTGTTGCACACTGCCCAGTTTCATATTAATGAGATGGGTGACTATATAAATTGATAATTAAGGAAATATAATATGTAGGTTAATGAAGAAAGACTTGAAAAAATAGATGGCATGCAGGAGATTTTTAGCTTAGATAGTTAAGTATCAACTACGGTATGTCAGAATTTATTAAGCTACTAAGCACCAGTCTATTTCAGATATTGGTGTTCAATGATTGTGAAATTTGTACTATCTATTGCTACTCCTCCAGCTCTTGATAGATAAACAATTATCAGTCTTTATCACAGCTCCCAAAACATGTCTGGTTATGCAAGGAGAATCCTTTTATACCAAAATCTCTCCGGCCATCAAAAACGTCTGTTGCATTGGGCATCTGCAACTTCCCTCTTGATTAAACAAGTAGGAGATCACAGATGCAATCTACTTTACACACAGAACATATGTGTGCTTTTAAATCACTTTTATCTTGCCTTTTTAACTAATCTAACCCTGAAATATAAAGTATGGTCTTCTGTTATAGGCAGAACAGATGGTGGAAGGCTTCGATTAAAGTAATGCAGCATAACCATTAAAATAACCTCTGCTAATGGTGATTCTGTACAAGTTTTGAATCTATTTTAGAACTTTTTGGTTTCCTTTCACTTTCAAATTTGCAAAGTTTTATGTATAATATTCTATTTAATATATTAAATATTTCATTCAATCTATTTAATTAATAGATTGAATAAAATAGACAATGTATCATTTAGGAAACATGACTCGGTATGATTTATTTTTATTTGAAATATTTCTGTTCTCTTTGCTACTAACAAAAATAACTGAAATAAAAACAAACTTTCCATATTAATTAAATATCAATAGCTATTAAAAAGCAAACACATTATTTTAGTGATAGTTATAAGCAGTGCAGTAATTGTCCTTGATAAACTTGAAGTTTTATTCATGCAAACAACACTCAAAACTGTGACTAAACCAAGTTTAATAAAAGTGATAAACTTGTATTATAGATGTTGCTCAACAGGTTGAATCTAATGCAAACCAAATGTTTTACAATAGAAATCGTACTTTTCATGATGTGATCATTGCAATAAAAAATAAAAGCTCATGGTAAGCAATGCTTCTTATTAATGTTATTGCTCTATTACTCTGTGTAGAATAAATAAGGTTTCAGGAATTTTAGAATAAATGGGTTCAAAATTTATTTGGTCCCTTTGTAAGGATAGGACAACGATTCATAGCCCAGCAATAAGCATTTTAGTTACATCTTATTAAACAGAAAGAAGCCAAGTTCTATCAATTAAATTAAATAATATTTAGATTCTGCTTGAAACTTTCATTTATGAATAGGGTTGATTTTGTTGGGGATGCAGTGTCAATATTTCTTTTTAAAAATGTTAGGAGAACACTTTCTCATGTTTGGTATTTTTTCACTTCATAATAAATAAATAAAAACTTGTGCTACTTCCCAACTCTTTTCAAAGGAGGAAAATATATTCCATGATGTAAGCCAGAGGTAGGGGACTTTGGCCCCTTTATGACTTGTGGACTTCAACTCCTAGAATCTATGGAGGCAGAGGTGCGTACCTCCCGGTTTGGACCAGTTGATCCGAAATGGTAGCAACCCGCTGGTGACGTCACAATGACATCAAGGAACCGGTTTGGTCAGTACTGGTCTGTGGGCGCTGCTATCTTTTAAAAAAAAAAAATTGGAATTTTTTTTCCGAATTTTTTCCCCGGAATTTTTTTCAGTTTTTCTTTCTTCTGCACGTGCGCAGAAGCCGAGTTTCCGGCACTGCGCATGTGTCACCATTTTGTTTTTGGCTTTTGGGGGGGGGATTTTTTGGGATTTTTTGCCACTGTGCATGCGTGCGCATGCTTTGTGCGCACACACCCACTTGGCGCATCCATACGGCGCGGGAGGAAGCGAAACAGCAGTGAGGTACGTTAGAACCCACCCCTGCATAAAGGGGCCATAGTTCCCCACCCTTGCTGTAAGCAAATGTACTATATCAGTGTTTGAGAATATGGATCAAATTTCCTTTGCTTACTTCAGAGTGTATTCATTAATGTATGTACTTGGGGTCTTTTTTAAGGGGCCTTACAAAGAATGAAAATCCACATAAACAAGGAAATGAGATTTACAGGAGATTAAGTTTGTTGCACTGCATTCTTTTACCAAGATTATCCTTAGAAAAGTAGAAGTTTGATTTGATGACAGTGATGGTAATATTTAGCACACGGCTCTGGAAAAATGCTATAATGTAGTTATGAGCTGAGTGCCTTGTGTGCCTTGAAGTTAAAAAAACATTAACACTATCAATTGTATCACAATGCTGCAATGAATATTCACAATTATGTAGGCTTACAGGCTAGAAAAAAATTGATTAGATCATCCAACACTCTACATGGAAAGGGGATTCAAGATGGCTTTAGAAAAAGCTGAGGAGCAAGAAATATTATTTGCTGATGTATATTGGGTACTTGAGAAAGCCTAACAATATAAAAATGAAGTCAGTATATACTTCATTGATTATTGAAAATTATTTGATTACACCAACCATGGCAAGCTAGAGAATGCTCTTAGGAAAATAGGAATTCAGAACAATTTCTTGTGCTCTTACCAAAATACCACAATCCAATTTAAACCTGGCAAAACAGACTGGTTCCTGTTTGACAATATTGAGAGAGGCTGCTTTAGAAGAAAAATGCGGTTTTAAAATTTAAGGAAGAAATACCAATAACTTGCACCATACTTATGGCATACTGATACTTGAAAATGCAAATAAAGTGCAAGCTCTGGTGAGGAAAAATCAGCGAGCAAAAAAACGGGGAGGGGGAAATGGGATTAAGATTATACGTAAAGAAGAACAAAATATGCCAACAGAGATATATCACTACAGTGAAATAGTGGATAGTTCCTGCTTTTTAGAATCAGTGAACAGTAAAAGAAGTAGCAGTCAAGAAATATGCCACAAATTAGCACTTGGCAGAATACCATAATAATTAAGAACATGGATAAGATTCCATGGCATCTCTGTACCTACAGTCAATGTTTATCTCTATGACATTCTAAGGAAGTGAGAGTTGGACTTTGAAGAAGCAGTTTAGAAAGAATATTGACACTTTTAAACTTAGCATTGGAAAAGTTTCTTAATGCACTGGATAACCAAGAAAACAAAAAATTGGATCATAGAAAAAAATCAGTCCAGGGATCCCATTCAAAGCAGATAATCAAAATTCTGTAGGCATATGATATTTATGAAAGTAAGGATGGCCCGATATGAATAGAGTTACCTCTAGTGTCCAAGTTATATCATTCTATAACGTACCCAAATTAATGCTGCATCAAAACATGAAAAGCAAACTCATGAATATACTGAACTTTTTGTTTAGATTTTAGTTGACGTCTTTCCCTTTAACTTTGGGTTTCCATTTTTTATCCCAGGTATCCCTCACCTTTTACTAAACTTGTATCCCTCCATATAAGTTGGACTACAATTCCCATTGTGTCCAAGCAGCATAGTTACTGTTTATACTTGCTGGGAATAGTGAGAATTGAGCAATATATCTAGAGGTATTAAATTAGGAAAGACCAACCTAAACATTCAGGATTGACAACAATATGATTGAAGTCACAGAATGCCAATTTAGATTGAATGGAATCTTGTGAATTGCATAGGTAAATGCACAAAAGTCTAGAATTTCCTATAGAGATCAAATTTAACTTTGTATTTTTCCTTTACCTACATTCTCTATATGTGTTATTGATTAGCATTGCAATTGTGTATGTTATGAGATTTGTGGTATGTCTTCAAAGTAATATGAAATAGCTTCCGGCATTAGATCTGTAGTAATTACAATACTGATGCTGTTTCCATTTCCTTGGACATTCCCTCAATGCGAATATGTTGCCCATTGATAACATAGACTAAACCTCTACCAGCAACTATACAGTTAAGCTTCCTTGCAAAACATTTCAAAAGGAAACTCAAGACTCTTTTCTAAGCATGTGAAATCAAGTCGCTCTTACCTGTGGATAAGGTGATGTCCTAGATTTGGACTTTGTGCCAGAGAGACGTGATTTGCTTCCTTTTCTATTGTCAGTTATAGTTGGAATTGAATTTGCATATGGGAAGGCCGGTTTTGTAGCCGAAACCTGATCAAGGGAGAGTTGAAGTCCTTTGTATTCTGTATCCCTAAATAAAAAGTATAAAATATATTTAATACAATCCCATAAATACTTATGGTTAATTATTCAGCTTTCTTTCTTTTTTCATTATTTAACATGTGTACAAATATGTGTTTTCCAGATAAAAAAAATTAAAAGGTGGAACCAGTACATGAATAGTAAGTAAACAAACTCTCAACAATTTCATTTGAAATGGTTTATTAAGAATTAGTGAATGTTTATCTTTGAAAAGATATTGGGGGGAAAATTCTCCACTTAACATATTGTTTCATCCTGAAAACTTCCTCTTACCATTCTCTTTCCCAAACTGCAGCCAGGTGTAATTTATTATATAAATAGACGACATTCCCAAAGCCGAACAAGTGTGCATTATATATTACAGTCTTTGTAGAGTCTGAACTGTACATCCAGATTTGTTAATACTTAATAGTGCTAAACTTAGGAAACATGATAAGATGGCATAGAGATTTTTTCAGCTATGTGAAAGAATCTTTTGTGATGCTTTTCTGATTTTGCATTGATAGTTTAAAATGATAAATCATTACTTTTTAAATACACATCTGCTTCCAGTTTAGATAGAAATAATCTAATTCACAAAACTGCCCTATAAAATTTTTTTAGCATTTGAACTTCAAACAGCTCTTGTAATAGTCATATGAAATAGAACTGGGAAAGGTTCAGAGGCTGGCAATAAGATGGTGAAGTGGGTTCTAAAACCCTTTACTACCAGTCCGTGCGCACGTGTGACGCTTCTGCACATGCACAGAAGCATCCTAGGTGGGTGGGCGGAGTCTCCCACCGCCGGCACTACTGGTTCTAAGAACCGGGCCAAACCGGGAGCAACCCACTGCTGGTCAAAGGGCTGGAGCAACTTCACTATGAAGAAAGGTTGTGACACTTGGGACTTTTTAATCTAGAAAGAAGGCAGATAAGAAGGAACATGATTTGAGATGTACAAAATTATGCATACTGTGGATAAACTGGACAATAATTTATTTTCCCCTTCCCCAAATATTACGGTATCACCAGAGGTCATCCAATGAAATTGAATCTTGGGAGGATCAGGACAGAGAAAAGGACTATTAAAAATGTTGGATGCTAATTACATGGGATTAGTTTATCATCTTTCTTAAATGGTGGAAAGTATACTTGTTTCCATCATTTGGAAATATATCCAGCCAGTTAATACCACCATCCATTAATTAGATAAGAGAAAATAGTTTTTAGTCCTCCTGTTGTGACCTACACGTAAAGAAGAGGTTTCCTCCAAAACAATAGGTATATTCAGACTTTTCACATGGCTGTGAGTATATTGGGAACTTGCATTATTTAAGCTATATAATGAAACAAAGGCCTTGGATTCCTTTTAACTCCATAACAGCTAGCACTGAATATGTCATTGTTACTTGCAAATGCAATGGAAAGGATGAGGATAAGACCAAGTCAACTGATCAATGCTTGTCACAATTTTTAGGCAGTTGTTGAAAATATTTTCTTGGAGGTATTCTTTTTCAACATATTGGCACTCATAACCATTCCACACATGTAATGGTATTTTCTGGATTAAATTGTCACCATCAAGCTTGAGAAAATGCTTGAAAACAATTTATCAACATCTGTATTTTTGGTTTAAAAAAATAATAATACAACAACTTAAGATATTACTCTCAAGTGCCTCAGTGATAAATAAAGGTAGCTGAACAGGACATTAATTTCCTTTCTCCTACTGAAACCCATCTAAAAAAACAGAGCGAGGGAGAGAGATTAGAAAGGGAAATGCTAGGGAAGTCAGTTAATAAAATCAGTGACTAGTGATTACTTTTACATATCCAGCTAACTTCAAAATTGAGAGTAAAAGGCAAAGGGGTTCTTGCACCATGAGTCCCATAAAAATACAACATTTGACATTAAAAAACAGGAATTATGAATATATCATATGTAGTTTATTTTGCCTAGAACGCTTGACTCAGCTTTTGTATGTCGAACATATATAACATAGTCTGTATTTTAGTCTTAAATCAACTGAAGAAATGGGTAAATCACCTACCTCATCCTTTCATGTAGATTTTAACTAAAGAGATGATAGAAAATGGCACAACCTTGAAAAAAGGCCATCCTGACCAGTAATGGGTTCTAAATCCCGTTGCTACCGGTTTGCATGTGCGCTCGCGCGCATGCACAGAAGCGTCTCGGATGGGTGGGCGGAGCCTTCTGTCACCACTGCTACAGGTTCGCTAAACCGGGAACAACCCACCATTGATCCTGACTCTAGAGACCAAGCTTTTAGCAAGCAGAAAAGACAACAGTTTTCCAGATAAGTTAAAATTCTGCATTTCTTTCCCTTTCTGGGAAAACAGCAGTAAATTGTCTTATTGGTTTTGGAAAGCTAAGAATAAATTGAGACTATCATTCCATGTGGTTTTATGAGTTCAACTAATGGGGCTCAAAAAAAAAAGCTTGAATATCTAATTCTGCTTCAAGCAGAGAGTCCTGAGAGGGCTACTTAAAATTGCATTCTTTATATAACTAATCCTTCTCAAAGGGATAATTTATAAATTATGCTTTCCAAAATTTTATTTCATGAGGTATGAAATACATTGGCAGGTATTACCATTAAAAAGTGGGTATTTAAATTGTCAGAACTCCACAGAAATGTTCCACCACTAAGGATGTTATGAGAAGCAATAGATGAAAAATAGAAAAGTTTAAAAAAGATTTTTCATCCAAGATATATATCTATATATCTATATATTAGTGTGTGGATAGAGAGTGACTGGATATTATCTTCAACACTTAGGAATCTTTTTCTTGTCACAGGTTTTTTATAGCCTGATGCCTACCCAATATGCACCCATTTATGCAGCCATTATGACCACTTCATGCTGCTTGGGGATATCAGAGTTTTATTTATTTATTTATTTTTGTCAAGTACTTGTTGGTAATATACATAGATATAACATTGTTTATATACATAAGATGGGTACTGATAAGAGGGAACATTAGGACAGGGACGGTAGGCACGCTGGTGCACTTATGCACGCCCCTTACTGACCTCTTAGGAATCGGGTGAGGTCAACAGTGGACAGTCTAAGGGTAAAGTTTTGGGGGTTTGGTGACAAAACCACAGAGTCAGGTAGTGAGTTCCAGGCATTAACCACTCTGTTGCTAAAGTTGTATTTTCTACAGTCAAGTTTGGAGCGGTTCACTTTGAGTTTGTATCTGTTGTGTGCTCGTGTATTGTTGTGGTTGAAGCTGAAGTAGTTGACAGGAAGGACGTTGTAGCAGATAATTTTATGAGCTATGCTTAGGTCGTGCCGAAGGCGACGTAGTTCTAAGCTTTCTAAGCCCAGGATTTCAAGTCTGGTTGCGTAAGGTATTCTGTTGCGAGTAGAGGAGTGGAGGATTCTTCTTGTAAAGTATCTCTGGACACTTTCTAATGTATTTATGTCCGATATGCGGTGTGGGTTCCAGACAGATGAGCTGTATTCAAGGATTGGTCTGGTGAATGTTTTGTATGCTGTGGTTAGTAGTGTGATATTACTGGAGAAGAAGCTACGTAAGATTTGGTTAACAGTTCTTGAAGCCTTTTTGGCGATGTTGTTGCAGTGGGCTTTGGCACTTAGGTCATTTGATATGAGTATTCCAAGGTCTTTGACAGGATGAGGGTTGTCTGCAAGGTCTTGTCTGTTCAGCTTGTATTTGGTGTTCTGATTTTTTTTGCCAATGTGTAGGACAGAGTATTTGTTGGTTGAGATTTGGAGTTGCCAGATGTTTGACCATTCTGACACAAAGTCAAGGTCTTTTTGGAGGATAGCAGTATTGTCGGTGGTGTTGAAGAGTTTTACATCATCGGCGAAGAGAATGCAGTCACTTGTAATGTGATCGCAAAGGTCATTTATATAAAGCAGGGGTCGGGAACCTATGGCTCGCGAGCCAGATGTGGCTCTTTTGATGACTGCATATGGCTCGCAGCAGGGGTGAAATCCTCCCGGTTCGCCCGGGCCAGTCCTTCGGCGTATAGCCGATGGAACTGGCGGCGGTTGCGGCGCGGAGCTTCTCCTGCCCGCTTTCCCGTCCCGGCTGAACACAATCACCGCTTTCCCGTCCCGGCTGACCACAATCATTTGGGTTATTTTTCCCTCTGTGCATGCGCGCGCATGCACAGAGGGAAAAATAACCCAAATGGCGGCGTTCAGCCGGGACGGGGGGAGCTAAAAAACGGCCATGGCCACATCCCCGCCGTTCTCCAGCCAAGCGGCTGAAGAAGCCCCAGAGCCCCGCCGCCAACCTGCGTCTCCTGCTGGGAAGGAGCCTCTGTCGCTGTCTCTCGCGGGGTTCCAGCCACCCGACTGAGTCCCTGACCGCGGCACCGGCAGGGTTAATGCGTATGGGAGAGGAGAGAGAGCGCTACCGCCGCCGCTGCTACTTTCACCGCTCTGATATTTCTTTGGTGGGTGCGCGTGGGAGGGACCATGGAGCAGAGGCGCCCGGCAGCTTAAGGCAAGAGGCGGGTGGGAGACGCGGGCAGGAGCCTGTCGCCGCCGCCGCCACTTCTGGCATCCCCACGCCTCTCACCCCGCTCGCCGGGTGCCTCTGCTCAGCGGTCCCCCCTGCGGAGGCTCACCAAAGAAATATTGGAGCGGCGAAAGTAGCAGCGGCGGCGGTAGCGCGCTCTCTCCTTCCCTCCCATGCAGGGAGGGAAGGAGAGAGCGCGCTACCGCCACCGCTCACCAACTCAAAGACAAATATCACTTTGGAGCAAGGAAGCTGCTACAGCAGCAACAAATTAAACAGCACAAAGACAGGGATTCTCTCAATATCCCATTGTCCCTATTGACATTTAGTTGAATTCACTTTTAAAATATATTATATGGCTCTCACTGAAATAAATTTCCAAATTTTTTGCTTTCATGGCTCTCTTAGTCAAAAAGGTTCCCGACCCCTGATATAAAGTATAAAGAGTGTTGGTCCTAGTATGCTGCCTTGTGGAACACAGCTGTTAACAGCAGTTAACAGGAGTTAGTTGATTTTTAATCAACTAAGAGTCGACTAAAAACTTAAAAGAGTATCAGTTTGAAGAAGGCTCATCAAGAAAGAGTTCCCAGGTTTTTTTATTCATCTTGCCACCATCAAGGTTCACTTGATAAAAAATAGTATCTGAAACCCATTTTCAGATACATAGAATTGAAATGCCAAACAACCCATTTCAACTCCATACAGATACAAGTTGAACTGAATTAATACTTTAATGAAAACACATTATATATTGTAATAGAGCTATATGAAACTGTATCAATATTTAGAGGAAGAATTGAAGAAAGCATTCATTGCCTTATCTATGGAAATTCTCAAACATCAAGGCCATGATTGTTCGAAAAGTGCTTTTTCAAAAGGCAACTGGACTTTCTTGTTTTTTTTCCTTGAAAACATTTCACTTCTCATCCAAGAAGGTTCTTCAGTTCTGAAGAACTTCTTCAGGACTGAAGGACGTTCTTCGCCTTGCACCATTTTGCTTCCCTTTGGTCAACTTCAGGAGCTTCTCTAAGCTTATTGCATCTTAGAATAAGGCTAAGAGGAGCCTACTATGGTGAGTGCTGCAGGATCCTCCTCCTGCATCATTTACTGAAGCATTTCTCAAGGTTAGTGATGCTGGTGTAGATTGTGGGGAATCTTACAACATGTGCCACAGATGGTCAACCTGAGGCTCCTTTGAGCCCATCAAGGAATTTTCTAGGCTGGGCACATCTGGCGCAGGTGGTAGAAATGCTGTAAATAGCACTAGAGGTGACCATCCCCAAGCCCCTTTGAAAAGTATCAAGGGGACTTTGGGCTACACCCTTTTCAATGCATGTGACAATGCTAGGAGTTGTACTATTTCTTGCTCTAATGCAGCAATTCTATAAATAAATAGAAAATAGAAAAATGCACTTAGTCGTGACTCACAAAAAGCATTTAAATGCTAGAAAATGAAATCATGTAATAATGAGAAAGTTGGCTAAGATTAAAAGAAGCTGCCATAAGAACACTTAATAGCACCCTGGATAGATACCAAAATATTAAAAGGAGAACTTGATTCAGTGTTTCATATGAAAAGAATACTATGGAGTATAATCAGTGCTGAATCTCATGACAGGATCATTTAATGTCAACGTTCTGGACATGTTAGTGTGTTCATTTATTCCTGATATTATCCTTTCTCATTACTTAAAAGTCAAAGTATGTTTTTAAGCAGCATATTGGCCGAGAATGTGCTGAAAAGCTATTAAATGAGAGGTAAAACAGCCAGTTTTCTTTCCTCAACTTTAAAAAATGCATCTTCTCAAAGCCAGGCTCTGGACTACATTTCCTCTTTAATATCAGAGCATTTATGCATAAACAGTATCTCTTATTTATATTAATAGCACAGAATTGTAAATCCTCACATATCAGTAGAATAGCATCTCCCATTATATGCAAAGTTAATAGGGACCCCCGACTGTTTCTCAGACTAGACATTTTCACCTCAATCTTCAATGCAATCTTTCTTATATATCAAAAAAATTGAAACCATTAATACCAGCGATGTTGGATTGAGTGTCACTAGATCCAGGTTCAATTTCTCACTCTACTACAAAAAGTATTCCAGACAACCTTGGGCTAGTCAGCCTCTGTGAGATTTCCAGAAGTACTTGACACAGGAGTCCAGGTTAGTTCTCTCCGGCTTGGTGTTTAAAGCTGTTAGTGGGGTTTCTAGCATTTTCCTAGATTTTTTTAAAAAAATGAACTGAGGATGAATCCCGCATGAATCCTACATTTCTACTTCATGAAAATATAAATTATGAGCTCATTTGGAAGCAGCAGCTAAGAAACAATGTAGAAATCTACTTAAGAAACAGTATAGAAATCTATCACAGTAATCCTTTTGGAAATCTAATTTTTACTATTTCTTCCATAAAATAACAAGGATAAATCTGCTCACTTTGGATAGATTAAATATACAAGTGTAATGAAGCAGGTTGGAACCAGATCTTTTTGTTAAGCCCTCTAATCTAGAGGACTTAAGCTAGGATATTTATGTGTAAAAGAACGATATTGTTCTTTTAGAAGGATTTTACATTGGATTGCCTGCACCTGAGCTTCATTTCCAGCTCAGTGAAGATCGCTACCTCTTGCCATGGTACCAGAAGAACAACTTATCTATCCTGAATACTTTCCCTGTTTCCAACATCTGCATATATTTAATAGGTCATTCTTCAGGAAGCTTCTATTGAATTTTCTGTTAAATTAGGAAGTTGCCATATAGAAGAAGGAGTCAATCTGTTCTCCAAAGCACCTGAAGGCAGGACAAGAAGCAATGGATGGAAACTAACCAAGGAGAGAAGCAACCTAGTACTAAGGAGAAATTTCCAGACACTTAGAACAATTAATCAGTGGAAAAACTTGCCTCCAGAAGTTGTGAATGCTCCAACACTACAAGTTTTTAAGAAAAGACTGACAACCATTTGTCTAAAATGGTATAGGGTTTCCTGCCTGAGCAGGGGGTTGGACTAGAAGACCTCCAGGGTCCCGTCCAACTGTGTTATTCTGTTAAATTCATTTATAATACTCATAAATGTTTTGTCCTGTGCTTAGACTGATGTTGGAATTAGCACTATGTAAACATTATGTAATCTGCTTGCACTTTGAACCACTACAACATAGCTTTGAAGAATATACTGTAACCGTTATTCTTATTTCATTGTGTTCACTAAGACCTTCTCCCTAGTATGCATATAAAATAGCATTGAAAGTTGGATGTGTGATGCACACAGACCTTTTCTTAGTAAAGGGTGATCTTTGCAACTGACCACTAGAAGTGCAGTTCTTCTCAAATTGAAAGAAGGCCAGGAGAAACGAACAAATTTAAAATACTTCAGACCAAGGATACCTGCTTGGAAACTGATAATGCTGGACTACAGTTTTATCTTTAAAGTCTTTATACCCCACCACCACCACTCTCCCAAAAATTAAAAAGGTTGCTCTTTCCACATCACTTAGTGGCAGAACATGTGTTTGCTTTTGCATGCCAAAGCACCCGGATCTATTCTCAGCATCATCAAATAGGACTGGAAAAGATTTCTGTTTGAATTCTTCATGCTAAGCTGGCAGTCAGTGCTGGGTGTGAAGAACCATCCCCTCCCTCCCCCCACTGCCAGTCTGCAAAGCTGAAATGGTTGGGGAACTCTGATATCAGTGAATAATATACTACAAAGGTGAATTATGATAAAATAATATCTTTCAACTTGGGTGATGCTACGCTCAAGTCTAAGGAAGAGTTAGAATCAGAAGGCCATGTCTGCCATGTGTTTATGTCTTCTGAATAATTGAAAGAAAGATTCAAATTAGTAAAAAAAAATGGGTTTAACTTTGTTAAAAATGAATTGAAAATCCTAACGTGTAGCAGTGATGACGATATTATTGCTAGAGTCTATAAAATGTTATTGAATTTAAATGGAAAATGAAAAAGCATTGTATGATTCAGTGGGCAAGGAACTTTGGATACAACGCAATGCTTGAACAATGGGAGAATATGTGGAAGAAAAGTTTAAAATTTATATTAAACTATGACTTAAAAGAAAATTTCTATAAGATGATGTATCGTTGGTATTTAACTCCAGACAAGTTGTCAAGAATGTATAAAGACATTTAAAACGAACGTTGGAAGTGTAAAAGTAAACAAGGGACTTTTTATCATTTATGGTGGACATGTGATAAAGCAAAGAAATATTGGATTTGGATTCATATCTTAATATAGAAAATTCTTAAAGTGAATATAAAGAGAAAACCAGAGACTTTTCTTTTGGGTTTAATGGAAAAAGACTTGGAAACTTTTTTGGAATTTTGATGTTATATATGTTGATGGCAGCAAGACTACTCTACGCAAAGAAATGGAAGGTTATCTCGATCCCAACAATGGTTGAATGGCTGCAAAAATTGATGGTGTTAGCAGAGATGGCTAAATTGACTGCTTTGAATGGTATCACTGGAGACTATTTACGATGTGGTATTTGTCCCTACACTAGATAATAATGCTAAAATGGAATTCTTTAGCATCAGTTAAGTTTCTTAACATCATCAAAAGGTCCTTATCCTTGCGAAAGTGATCATAAAGCACACAGCCAAAATCCTCCAGACCAATGTTCCTAGTAAGGTTATGCAAACTTTGAACATGATTCTGCACAAGTGTAGAATTTGTGGCCCCAGGCCATAAATTTAGATAGGCTGACGTAAATATTACTTAATAGTGATCTTTTTAAAAAAGCTTGTTTCAAGAAGATATGCCTTCAGTGTATAAGACAGACACAACACACTGAAAATGTTAGCCTTGTGTGTGTATATAAATATATATTAATTTAATAGCCCATATTTTGATGCATGTGAAGGCAGTTCAAAGTTGGTCCTCAACAATAACGCAGACTTGATGGTCTCAAGTGCTTTGATCTCTTCTCTATGAAATAAAAGTACTGTGGATCATATAAAACTGTTTCTGTACAAGCAATTTGGTACTTTAATCTACAATATTATGAGACTTTAATCCATTAAGAATTTACTTCCATATGTTTATATGTATTAATTCTGAACCTACTAGCATTGTATGTGTGTTTGTGTGTATACACATTTTTTATTTATTTGGTTAATAACCAGTTTTTAGCATTTTTTTCATATTTATGCAGTACCGGAAAAGGGCTTATACAGATGAAGGGAAGAGGCTGTACAGGTGAAATGGAGGAATTGCTATGGGGAAAAGAAATCATCAGAAATATTTTTGAGTAGGGAAACAAATGAGTCTGATTAAATACTGGGGAAAATGTTGGAATTTCATCAAACAATGTTCACAAATATATGTTTTCCTGAACTAAAGGTTAATAACTGCCTCCTGGGCCTATGTATGGATAACAGCCAATAAATGGGACAGGACAGGTCGCCAATACTACAAAATACAGTATTCAAAATCAAAACAGCTCTCGTCAAATGCAAAAAAGCAAAACAAAATTAATTATCTGGGCAATATTAAACAACCAGCATTATTCAGTGTCTTTGCACCCTGTAATTACTTACTCAGTCTATAAATGGATGCAGGTATCCATAAGGATAAATATATTTTTATATTCATTGTATATTAAAACATATTTGCTTTAATCACACATTAGGCAGAATTATTCCTCAAAAACCATGTCCCTAAATTTCGCCTTCAGGATTTAAATTAACCTGACTTTACACATTTTTAAACCATCTTTAAAAATCTGGCTCTTGGATAGACTGTTGTCGTGCCCATTGGTATATACTCTGTTATGTTCAATGTTATCCTTTTTCACTTAACTTTTTAAATTATTTTATCATTTTTAACTGTACAATAATACCCAGAAGGTGTATAAATATAAATAAATAAATAGTCTCCAAATTCTATATTCTTTGCTCTCTCGGTCTTTCAGCTGCTGTTAATATTTTTTTTTTAAATTGAACTCTCTATCTTACATTGTACTTTTCTTTCCCTAAGAAATTAATATTCTGTGATAGTTGCCTGTACTTGAGGCCACTGACATTCTCATTTCTCCGTATTTTCAGTTAAAAGCACCGAAGAAGGAAAGTTACAGAAGCTGATGGTATCATAGGGTACAATCAAGGAAAGAAGCAGCAGTGTTTTGTGATATTGTCTGTTCTTTACTCCACTTCACGTGAAAAGTGAATCAAGACAAACAATATGGAAGATCAGCAAACATTATGGCTCTCTTTAACAACACTATTAAGCCTGTTATATGGAGATTATCAATCATGCAGGACATGGTTGTCCCAGAAGTGGTCCCCCCCCTCCTTCAAAAGGCAAATGGACTTAGGCGGACTTCCGGTTTGGAGCGCTTCATCGCAGACATCCCTCGTTGGATGCCTTTCCGATCTTTGTTAAAAGCCGCCAGAACAGCTGTCTGGCGGCTTTAAAATCTCTTCCCCGGGCAAAGAGGAGAGATGAGAGCCTGACAGGTGGGGTAGAGCCCCCCCAGCGCCCTAGGAGCCATCTGGTAGGGCGCGAAGGGAGAGCTCCCCATGCAGCCTGTCTCCAGCTCCGAAGATCAGGAAACCTCTGCTTTTGCAGAGCTAGATGTCATGACCAGCCGCTGCTTCAAGAATGGGATTTATAATTATATTTAAACTACAGAAGCAGACAGAGAGAAACAGGCGTGAGATGGGCAAGTACTGAAACCTCTTTTTTCCTTTTTTTTTCAACTCCTGGGCTAGCTTTCACTTCGGCAAAGGAACAAAGGAAACAGAGTAACAATATGGCGATTGAGAAGTGAAAGTGACTTTCGTTTTCCCAGAGGCTTTTTTTTTTTCCTCTCTCTCTCTTATGGAAACTTTTAACTTGGAAAAATGGTTTTTTCTCTCTCTGTCTCCTAACTCTGGATTAAAGTTATAATAGAAATATTTCCAATAATAAAAGACTATCTGATTTTTAAACTGGAAAGAACTTTAATCAGGCATCTGGCTTTCTTTCTTTTTTGTACTCTTTTGAAACACCAATGGCTTCAAAGTCTGGAAAGATTGTTTTGACTAAAAGAAATGACTATTCATCTGGATATATTTCTAAAATGCAACTTAACACTGAGCTAACACCTCCACAGCTTTTGACACCTGAAAATTTATTAAATAATTTAAAGATTATGAAACATGAACTTACTTTGGAATTTAACCAGAAAATAAGTGAGATAGACAAAAAGATGCAGGCTGCTTTGAAGAATATGAATCAACAACTAAGATTTGATGTGTTAGAGGTTTGCAAAGGCTTAGCAACAAATATTGAAGTTTTGGCAGAACGTATTGAAACAAATAAACAAGCTTTGGCAACTTCGGTGAATTACATAGATAAAATCCAAAATGATATTGCAAATTTTGAAAAAGAGGTCTTAATGACTCAGTTCAGATCCATGGAAGTTGCTATAAGGATTAGAGGTTTGAAAGAAGGATTATATGAAAATTTAAAAGGCAGGATGGTTGACATATTGGATCAGGTGTCTGGAATTTCTAAAGCGGAATTGGCTACACAAATCGACAAAATATACAGAATCAACTCGTGGTACGCTAAACAAAAGCATTTACCAAGGGATATTGTCATATATTTTACCACAAGAGCTCTACGGAACAGAATTATACAAGCAACGTTTAACAATAATCTTATGGTGAATGGTCAGGAACTAAAGATTTGGAAAGAAATCCCCTCTAAAATGCTTAAAGCCAGAAAAAGCTATACTTTTTTGATTGATGAATTTAAGAGATTAAATTTACAATATAAATGGGAAGCGCCAGTTGGAGTAGCAGTGAAATTTTCTGGAAAAAGATACCGGCTCAACACGATAAAAAAAGCTACTGAATTTTATGTCAACGTTCTAAAGGCTGATATATCCAAGATTCCAGAGGAAGGATGTATGAAAATAAAAGAGGAGGAGGAGGGGAAGCCACCTTTGATGGATCAAAAGGAAATAGATTCAAAAATCCAAAAGGAGTGCCTGAATCAGATAGCTGGGGAAAAGGAGATGGAGGTTTGGGAGTAGACGGGAGACGACTCGACAAATTTGAATTTATTGATCTATTAAAAGATGAACTATCAAGATACAAAACGATGTGATGTTGAAATATATTGGATGGATAGAGACTAATATGATTGTATTTTATCTTTTCCCTATCTAATGATTACTTATGCAATATTTAGTTAAGTTTTATATAATTTTGAGGTTATTTTTAATGTTGATAATATTAGATATATATAGTTTGTTGAAGATTTGTTTATTGTTTATTCTTCTTTCATTTTCTTTTTTTGTTTATTGAAGTTAGTGAATTAATTTAGAATAATACTATCTTATTAATATCATGATGAAATTTAATATTTGATGATCACTTATGTAACATTTAGTTAAGTTTTATCTTAGAGGTTATTTTTAATGTCAATAATATTAGTTTAAGATTTGTGTATTTTATATTTAGTTATTACTTATGTAACATTTACCTTGTATAAGATAGAGGACTGAAGGGAGGAGGTAGGAGGTTTGTTTGTTTGTATTGTTAAAGAGTTTTCTCTTTCTTTCTTTCTTTTTTTTTTCTCTCTTTTTTGTATCTTTACTATTGTATACAAATGTGATATATTAGCACTGTATAATTTGGAGTTGAAGTTTTTTAAAAATAATGTTCTTTTTTTCCTTTTTTCTTTCTCTTTTTATTAACAATTTAAATTTATTATTATGCCCTGTATTATCTCTGGGAAGTCCGGGGGGGAGGTGGGGAGGGAAGGGGGTGGGTTTGGGGGGGGGGAGGAAAAAAAAACAAAAATGTTTGTACTTTATATTTAATATTTTGCTACTACTTATGTAAGTTTGTACTAATAAAACTTTTTTGAATTAAAAAAAAAAAGGCAAATGGACTTCCTTGTTTTTCCCTTGGAAACCTTTTGCTTTTCATACAAGAAGTTTCTTCTGCTCTGATTTCTGAAGTCAGAACTCAAGAAGCTTCTTAGATGAGAAGCAAACCATCTTCAAGGAAAAAACAAGAAAGTCCAGTTGCCATTTGTAAAAAAAAACATCTTTGAGACTATTAAGCCAGTTATTAAATTAACCCAACAAAGGGAGGTAGGGGAAGGTTTACGTAAAACATTAGAGCATATTTTTCCTATCGCTGCATTAATAATTTGGCTAACTGAGAAAAGGTGGGAGAGTGAAGGAAATCTACAAACTTTTATCTATTTTACTTATTAAAGTTGTATGCTTCCCCCCCCCCCACATCTCTCAAACGTTACTCTCTAATTACACCCAGTTTCAGGTGCAACAGTTCCTCTCCCACTAGTTGCTGACAGTCTTGCACAGACAGGCACCAAGATCATGTCACGCTTTCTCAGTAAAATCTCGCAGCACTGGAATAGTTTTCTCCCAGATATTCGGATTGCCCCTTCTTATACAGCTTTTGATTAGCCATTAGAAATGTGGGACTTCCAGAAGGCATTTGAGAATAAGAGGGAAGATCATACAAAGGATGAGTATGCTAGATTGAGTGTTCTGATTCCAAACAACTTAAGGTTTTCCATCTACATTAAATACTAAATACTAACTGCCGTATTGTTTGCGTATAAACCAAGATCAGCTGAGTTTTAGTGACATGTTATAGCCCAGTCAGCATCTTTTTCAGACCCTGAAAAACTGTACAATTTTTCAGTGTCCAGGCATCAAATCATTAAAAAGAAAACTTTAAAAGGAAATACCTTTTATTCTTTTTAAAAAACTAAATATCCATTTCATCTTGAAATCTTATGCAAGAACATGGAGATCTATGAGATTTAGCTATCTTTTAAGGTCCGGGCTATCTTTGGGTTTTTTTCCAATATATAAGGTGGGCTGTTAAATTGGGGTGCCAATGGATATCTCATGGTTCATATGTTGCTGAATGTTCCTACTCTATCGTCTCGCTATCTGTCTCCATACGCTAACCATCATTCTTTCAAACAGAAATTAGAAAGGAAAATGGGGACTCTAATGCGTTCATTGTTCTTTAGCAACCAGGATCCATGGAATAAAAAGAGCAACAATAGCTATATCTATTGAGAGGGAGAGGGAAAGACAGAGCTTTGCATATAATTTCACATTCTTTCTAGAAGTACAATTGTGCAGACATTCACTCCCAGCACTGCCTAAGTATTAATTATGTAGGATATGGGGCATTTTCAACATTTTCAATTGCCCTGCTTATATATTTTTTCTCTTATAGGCTATTGTTTTGCTAACTGAACCCCTTCTAGTCACCCCCAACCCTTTCCCTACCCCTTTTCCTCTCTCCATCTAATGCTCCATCCCTTTGAACAAGAAAGAAATCACAAAAGCTTTGATAGATACTCTGGATAAAATTAAGAACTTCAAACTCCCAGGTTCTGACCCCCTGTTTCAGAGAAAAAGAAAAACAGATGTCCTGTTTGTTAAGTATAAATAACTCCGTACGTTGAAACCTTTCTTTTACGCTGCATTAGATTTTATTTAATGCAGGGTGCCCCTTTAGCTATAAGAAGGCAGAAAGTGAGCAAACATGAAGGGTGACAAAGCCCTAAATCTTGCTCATTTCCCTCTAGGAGAACAGAAGAAGACAGGAAAGGAAAGCTTTCAGGCAGATGAAAGAACTCCAGATATCCTGGCCAAACTCGTAGAAAGGGCGGTACCCATGAATTAAAAACTTCAGCCAAAGTGGATTTGGGTGGGAGGGGAGGGTTGAAATATTGGTCTTTTTTTTACAGCCCCACTTAAAGTGTTCCCATGATAGGCAAAGGAAAAGTAGCTCATTTTTTTTAATGCAATCCATCTCTGAAGCAACTGCCCCACATGCACTTAATGCATTCCAAACCTGAATGCCTGGCATCTCCAGGCTTCTGCCAGCACTCAGGTGCCCTCTTTTGAGAAGTACCATGGAGCTTCCAGAACACGGACTTACGTGAGCACATAGTTGACGCTGACGATGCAATGGGGCCGGGAAGACCGGCTGTTGTGAACGATGGTGGCGTAGCTCTGCACCCAGACCCAGCCACCTTGTTTGGCCAGGAAACGGTAATATTTAGTGGTGACTTGCCCTTTCACTAGCACTGAAAAAGAAAACAGTAGCAGATTTAATTAAGGAAGGGATATCGCAGAGTCTGTTCTCTCAGGGCCGAAGACCAGCATATAGACCGTGATACTCTTGATGATTTATATCTTGGCGTTTTTTTTTATCCGGGAGCTTGAGGAACATACTTTGTATTCCTTTCTACAAATTGATCAAATCTCCCAATGAGCTTCCATGACTTAAGGTGGACTTGTACCTGAATCGACCAGTCCTAGGCCTGACCCTCTAACAAGGCTCCACTTTATCAATGCTTCATTGACATTTTATTAATATTCAGGAAAGCTTGGAGACCTGCAGTTCAAACCAACTTTTGTTTGTATCAATCCCTTCATAACCTTCTACCCAATCAATCAATAACAAGCTTCATGAAGATAAATACATTGATGGAAAGACCATCAATGCATTCTACAGAGCACATAAACTAATGTGCTTTTCAAAAAGAAATACTTCTTATCCCCACAACCTGTTTGTCTGTTTTTCTACATACAGTAGCCATTCCCTTTACTATTGCTATCATAGGGATTCCGCAAAGTCAGTTTGTTCCATGAAGAGCATAGGAACCATAAATGATTATTAACAATGCGATTCCACACATGACTGCTAAGACGTAAACTGCAGTGAGTTCAATGAGACTCAATCTCATATTTACAGAGTACCTGCTCCTTCTCAACGTAGTGCTTACCAATTTACTGTGAGTTATACATCTTGAGGGCTCTAAATTGAAGAAACTAGTACAGGGATGGCAAACCTATGGCACGGGTGCCACAGGTGGCACGCGGAGCCATATCTGCCGGCACACGAGCCATTGCCTAGCTCAGCTCCAGCGCGCATGTGTGCACCGGCCAGCTGATTTTTGGCTCGCACGGAGGCTCTGGGAGGGCGTTTTCGGCTTCCGGAGGGCCTCCGGGGGGGCTGGGAAGGGTATTTTTGCCCTCCCTAGGCTCCAGGGAAGCCTCTGGAGCCTGGGGAGGATGAAAAATGGGCCTACCAGGCCCACCAGAAGTTGGGAAACAGGCCATTTCCGGCCTCCAGAGGCCCTCCGGGGGAGCGGGGGAGGCCATTTTTGCCCTCCCCAGGCATTGAATTATGGGTGTGGGCACTCGCACATGCGCGATAGCACGCGCGCATGCACTTTCGGCACCCGAGGGAAAAAAGGTTCGCCATCACTGAACTAGTATGTAGAAGACTACCTATAATAGAAATCTATGTCTCAGAAGTATGTCTCAGAAGTCTATGTTTCTATGTATCAGAGCTAAATCCCAGCAGGTTGAGGGATTTTAGTTAGCTAAAATTGGCTATAAAATTGCAGCACCTGACCAGATAATTATTCATCAGTTACAAAATGATGGTTCAGAATGCAATTATGTAATGACAGTAATAGAAGCAGCAGATAATTTAAGTACTTAAGGAGCTATTTTTGCAAATACTTTTTGTTAATATAATGACTTCAGATTTTCTAGTGTCTACAATACTAAATGGTCCTGGACAGTACTTGATTTTCTTTAGAGTGGAACTTCAATGCAATAATTTCTATAAGTAAGATGATCCATTCTCTTCAGTAAATGTCCAGCATAGTTCTCTGTTTTACAGGGCATTAAATGTGTAATATAAATTCTTTCCTTGTCTCAATTTTACTTATAAAATGAAGCATTGAAATGAACCTGGTTTTGCAAGAGATTTAAAATTGGAGCATTTTTTAAGTGATTCTGAATCTTGTATACTTAAAAATGGTTGAGGTGCATATACCCTGTTTCCCCCAAAGTAAGACATCCCCTGATAATAAGCCCAATCGGGCTTTTGAGTGCATGGCAACAAGGCCAAGCGCTTATTTCAGGGTTCAAAAAAATATAAGACAGGGTCTTATTTTCAGGGAAACACGGTAGTATATTATACATAGGACTTCAAAAATTAAAGGTATGACATATGCAAAAAGCAAAAAAAATGGCTTCAGACTTTAAATCTCCTCGTTAATTCTAGATGGTGTCTTAGCTTTCATGTGATCACTTTTCCTACATGTGGAGTTGAAACATTAGAAGATGTTTTACCTGCTGTTTTTCCACTTATGGCAGAAGACACAGAACTCAAGAATGGGATTGGCAAACTATGGAAAGCAGTGAAGCAACTTTCTTTGGGAAAGTATATCCTAACCTAATCTGAAAAGCTATCCTAGGCTCATTTACCAGGAGGTTAAGATAAAATCAATGGTATTATTCCATTGTGCATGTAGTTATAACATAGATTTTAGTCATCAAAGTGAGTTGTAAGAAAGTAAGAATGACCAAAATCCCAAACCTCCCTTGATTTGAACAGTTTTGGATCAACAAAGGATCTCACTGTAATTTCCCATTTAGAATTGAGATGTTACTCCATAGAGGTCACTTTCAGTCTCATGCACTATTTTTAACACATCACACAACAGAGCAAAATCAGGGGCAAGGGAACATGCATATTTATTGATTGCTGAAAATAAATTTTCTAAGAAGTGGAGCTGATTATTCCATTGCCTTAATAGGTCTCAGGTTCTTTAGGGAAACATGTTAAGAAACCCTCTTGGAAACATAGTCCTTTCTTTCTTTCTTTCTTTCTTTCTTTCTTTCTTTCTTTCTTTCTTTCTTTCTTTCTTTCTTTCTTTCTTTCTTTCCTTTTCTTTCTTCCTTCCTTCCTTCCTTCTTCCCTTCCCTTCCCTTCCCTTCGTTTTTTCTAAAGGTCACTGTGAATATTTATAAAACTTTATAAGCTTTTCCAAACAAGTATAAGCTTTCTCAAAATGGCATTTTTTAAAGATGAACTGGAATTGCAGATTTTCTTACCCACCAAGGATCACCTACCAATGGGATAAACAATCAAAAATTACTTTCTTTAACATGTGTGTGGGGGGGGAGGGAGAAAGTTGGGTGAATAGGTGATTTAAGTCAGATAGCATGTTGCCCAACTAACAGGTTACAGGTGCAGAGGTATTCCTCATCTAGAAACTTGCCTATTGGACTGTTTTGGAACATAGTCCAGCAAAGACAGTGGTGGTGGTGGCAGTGATCCCCGCCGCCTAGAACAGGCTAAAAATGCGACTCGCAGAGGCCAAAAACAGGGCATGCGGAGGCCGAAAACGTGATGCGTGGAGGCAGAAAATGCGACGCACGGAGGCAGCAATTGGCAGCAATGTGCTGTGGCGATCCCACCAGCCCGGAATGGGTCTAAAATGGAGCATGCGGAGGCCAAAAACGTGACACCTGGAGGCCAAAAATGCAATGCATGGAGGCCAAAAACACAACGCACAGAGGCAGCGATGGGCTGTGGCAATCCCCGCAGCCTGGAACAGCTGATTTGCGGTATTCTGGGAGGCTGATCCAACTGCCAATCAGCTGCTCGTGCTGAATCAGGCTGCGATAACGTGCTGAAGCTGACCAGGCTGTTTGTGGTTTGCTGCAAGGATGCTAGCCAGATGAATACCGATGGATGCTGGTAGGCAGATTTTTTTTTCTTGTTTTCCTCCCCAAAAACTAGTGTGCATCTTATACTCCGGAGCGTCTTATACTCCAAAAAATACGGTATATAAAAAAACAAAAACAATGCTACTGATCTACCACCACCAGTCAAAAAACAGTAAAATATATGGCCATGCAACTCCCCCACTCTGTCTTCCTAATTTAAATAATACACCACATAATTAGCATTCTCAAGCTATTATCACTATTTATGTATTGACTGATTGATTGCTTTAGATCCCACCTTTATTATTATTGTATAAACAACTCAAGACTGCAAGCATATCCAACACACCTTTCTTCTGCTATTGTTCTCACAACAACTCTGAGGTTATTTGGGCTGAGAAACAGCGACTGACCCAAAGTCACCCAGCTGGCTTTCATGACTAAGGCGGGAGTAGAACTCATGGTCTCCCCTATCCATACATGGTGTCCTGTCTATCCTACAGTTTTACATACATGCATACATACATACATACTGTATACGTAGTGTTTATATGGTGGCGCAGTAGTGAGAATGCAGAATTGCAGGCTAATTCTGCCGACTGCCAGGAGTTCAATCCTGACCAGCTCACGATTGACTCAGCCTTCTATCCTTCCAAGGTCGGTAAAATAAGGACCCAGATTGTTGGGGGCAATATGCTGACAATCTAAACCACTTAGAAAGGGCTGTAAAGCACTATGAAGCGGTATATAAATCTAAGTGTTATTGCTTTTGCTAGAAGTGAGTCTCATTGAATTCACTAAGGTTAATTCCCAAGTAAAAAAATTAGATAGTTGCTTTTGTCATTGTTGTGATTGTTATTTTCCTACTGGTGAAATAACCTTCTAGAGTCACCCATTTGTGTCATAATAATAGACATGAGGATAGGCTTTCTATTACTTCAACAATAACTGGTTGATTCTAGGAAGCCAGTACAAGTCGTTGTCCCAATGTTCACTGCAGATATAGCCAAAGATAAAAATGGAAGCAAGCGGAAATCATAGCATCTACTGCTAGTAATAGTACAATACTAGAGAAAGGTACTGTTAGGAATTTAGTGGTTGTGATCCCAACAACACAATTCTTAGTAGATCAAACAATGCTCCTTTAGGCAACAAATTCACTTTTTGTATAAATCATCTTTAAAAGCCGATATTTTTCTTTTATAAGATTGCATCTCCAGCCTCTGCTGCCATGTGCTCAATGGATGGGAAAACAACAAGAGGATGTGCTCTTTTGTAACATATTGAAAGCAGCAGCATCTACTGAAGAAGACAATTTTAAAAATTGGTGATTTAAAACAGAGGTCTCCAACCTTGGCAACTTTATGAGGTGTGGACTTCAATTCCCAGAATTCCTCAGCCAGCATGGCTGACTGAGGAATTCTGGGATTTGAAGTCCACACCTCATAAAGTTGCCAAGGTTGGAGACCTCTGATTTAAAAGTCCCACTTTTTTGTATGTGCATGCAACATCAAGAGACAGATAAAGGGATCATGTGGCCACGATAACCATCTTGGCTTACTAACTTCCCCAAAGTGTGCCTGACTGGAACCATAGGAAATATTGCCCTTTGCAATCTATCTCTCCCTTCCCCTGCCTTTTTTTCATCAACCTGTTGAAAAATATATCTTGGTTTTCTTATCCATCTCTTTTTCAACTGTGTGTTGAGACTGTCTTACTAGCAAAGGTGAGTTCAATTGCTCTTCTGCTTGGAAAAGTCCCAGCCAGTCAGCCCACTTTACTTTGGGAGTAAGTCCCTCTGAACTCAGTGTGACTTACTTCTGAGTAAACAGGGCTCAGCTGAGGGCTTCAAAGGCTCAAAGGGAAGAGGCTCCTTACGCAGGTGGTGAGCGCAGCGCAAATGGAAAGTGTCGCAGCCGTGGACATGGTGATACAGTGTCTTCTCAATCAAGTCCTGAGGTTCATAACCGGTCAGCTCAGCTACCCTACCCAGAAAGAGAGAAAGGGAGAGAGAGAAAGACAGAGAATGAGATTGGCTTCACAAATCATGCCAAGCCAGATTTTTAATCATGGTTTGTTAATAAGCCTCAATAAGCTTCAGCTTACCAGCAGACTAGATCAAAAATCAAAGCAAACCAACCCTATTACTGTACAGGTAACCCTATTACTGTAGGTAGTCTTCAATTTACAACAGATCGTTTAGTGACTGTTTGAAGTTACAGCAGGCACTGAAAAAAAACTGACTGATGACCATTCTTCACACTTATGACCGTTGCAGCATCCCCCATGCTCACGTGATTTACATTTGGATGCTTGACCACTGACTCACGTTTATGACGGTTGCAGTGTCCCGGAGTCACGTGATTTCCCCCCTTTTGCGACCTTCTGATCCAGCAAAGTCAACGGGGAAACCAGACTCACTTAACAACCGGGTTACTAATTTAAGGACCGCAGTGATTCGCTTAACAAATGTGGCCAGAAAAAATTGTAAAATGGGGCAAAGCTCGCTTAACAAATTTCTCACTGAGCAACATAAATGTTGGGCTCAATTGTGGTCCTACGTTGAGTATTAGAGTGAGATGGAAGCCCAAAACTATTCAGAGAAGAAAACGGTAACCAGTCACCTTATCTTATTTGGGCTATTGTTGGTCTAAAGCAGGGGTGTCAAACTCACAGTGTCGTGTTGTCGTCACGTGATGTATCGCAACTTTTTCCCCCTTTGCTAAAATGGATCTGGGGGTGGCCAGCACATGACACATCTGGCCCGTGGATCGCGAGTTTGACACCCCTGGTCTAAAGGAAGCTCAAGTGATGACTTACCGTGAATCAAGGAAGATGAGCTTCATATCCAGGCTGGCCCGAAACATAAACATATTGCTGTGCAGCTTAATCTCCGTCACAGCACTGGGGGGTAAGGAGTGGCCCACTGCCACCAGTCCAACATTTTGGTAGCAGCCATCAAAAGGGGACATGTCCAAGCTGTACTGCCGGATCTTTAGATAACCACTGCAATGAATCACCTGTCAGGGGCAAAGGGACAAGAGACCAAAAAAAAAAAAAGTCATGACAATGTGACAAGGGTTCACATGACAAAGTGTGATCTCGGTAGGATCGCTCACCAGGTCTGTGAGGGATCCGACTGATCTACAGAGCAGCAAGCCCCCACCCTTGCAGGTGTCTACCATGGCAAATACTATGCAGAGTATAGTGCAGTGATGGCTAACCTTTTTGTCATTGTGTGCCCAAAGCGTGCGCACGCACTCCCGCACCCATAATGCAATGTGTGCGTGAAACCCCCCCAAGTGCGCACGCTCCCTGCATGTGCCCCACCCTGCACATGTGACCCCGTGCATGCATGTGCGACCCCCCGTGCATGCACCCTTCCCCCCTTTGCCCATTTTTGGCTACCAGGTTGGCGTAGGAGGCTTTCCAGGCCCAAAAGAGTATAGTGCAGTGATGGCTAACCTTTTTGTCATTGTATGCCGAAAGCGTGCCATTTTGGGCCTAGAAGGCCTCCTGCACCAACCTGGAAGCCAAAATGGGGTGCGGGAGCGCTGCACGAGCCCCCAAAATGCAATGCGAGCACCCCCATGCATGCACCCGCCACATGCACATGCATCCCTCCATGCCCCTCCCCATGCATGCGCGGTAGAGACCTGAAGACCAGCTGGCTGGTGGGAGGCACGCACATGCATGGTGGAGCTGGGCTGAGGCGACGGCTGGCGTGCCCGCAGAAAGGGCTCTGCATGCCACCTGTGGCATGCGTGCCATAGATTTGCCATCATGGATATAGTGTATCAGGGCCCAACCACAGGGTTAACCAGGTCTTCCACATTATAGGCACACTAGAATGACATGCAGGTCTGAATGGGGGAATTCCAAAAGGAGCATGGATGATATCTCCTCCCCACAGTTTGATGCTTCTCAGTGAGAGCAACCGTGGTCCATTTTGTTTCTTCTCATTTCTCCTCTCTTCATACAGTTATTTACCAGTATATTTCCAAAGAATCACCTTTGGTGCACGCTGAATGAGGTTAAATTATATTCACTGCCAGCCTTCAACTATATAGTAACAAATAGCATGCACCCATATTCCAGCAATCCTAATAATGAGCCCTCAACAAATATTATTTCACCCTCAAGCATGGAATAAAACAATTACTTCTAGTGATATTTTCAGCACACAACCCCTATGCACGCTGATTTTGAAATAAATCCAACTATCCTATGGGATTTGTATATAGAATTGCAGCCTTAAACATCTTCCCTTTTTGTGAACCACAGCATGCAATAGTGTCATCTAGCCATCATTATAGAAATTCATGGCGCTAATGATTTTATAGGGCATTTCCTCAGCAGCAATTTATAGTTCTTCTAACATTACCCAGCTATTATTCTGGTGATATAAAACCTGCTTTCCTTCCTTTTCTTCCTTAGATCAGCACAGTGATGGTTGGTGTGTGCTATAATTTGCTATTAATTTCTAATGAAGGAATGGCCCATAAGTTGCTGTAAATCACTAATGTGAACATAGCAGCTTTTAAGGAAAAGTGAACATAGCCTTAGGAGCTACAGTGAATGTAACCTGCCTGGAGGGAATCTTTCCTATTAATGGAGAAAAGCATGTTAATATGCAAAAATTCAAGAGGATTACAGCTTTGTAACAGCTCAGTGGGCTGCATGGGTTTTGAGACAGGCTACATTAATGGCTGGAGGGACAATATGGAACAAGAGGAGAGATCCAGGCTACATAAATAAAAACTTCCAAAACAAGATTGGCACAGAACCAATCCCAAGAAATACTATAGACTTCCTCAGACAATTCAGTTATTTTCATTCAACAAGTAAATACACTAAGGCTCCTTCAAGCCCTATCTTTTTTATCCCTTGGAAATACTTATTTTATAGGCTTTCTTTCAGATATGAATGTCCTGCAATTAATGAAGCTTAGACAAAAACTTCTTTGGGAGTGCTTTTAAAACTCAGCCCTCAACCCTCTATGCCTCTGCTCAGACCCAAGTCCTGCCAAGTAGTGTAAAATTACTGACTACATAAGTTGTAGCCTTAAGTAAAATTCTAATTTTCAGTCTCCACTGAAAAAAATGTTCACCGACAACACAATATTCAGCCTTTAAAATTAACTGACACTATCTGAACATGAATTCTTTAGGATCGCCCTGCCAAATAAGGATCCTGGGAATTGGAGTGCAGTGCACATCCGGTGATTTTTAGCATGCAAGCCTACAGCCATTCAGTGCATTGAAGGTTTCTCCATAACTGTAATGAAGAAGACAAAACTTGTTTTCTCTATGCTGGGGAAGTATAGATTTCCCTGAATTTAAGCTGAGTGAAATCATGGGGGCTTAAGTGGATTTCAGGGGGCTTACTCCCAAGTATGCAGAGGATTGCTGCTTTACAAACTAATCCTATGCCTGTTTACTCAGCTATAAATGTTCACAGTTTGGGGCTTTCTCCTAAATATGTGTGGGCGACATCTCTATCTTAATTGGCATGAAGTCTTTGGAGGAAAAACCTCCTATCTGCAAGACAAGAATGTAGCCATTACACGGACCAACAACTTATTTTCCAAAGCACCAGAAGGCAAGGCAAGAAACAGTGGATGGAAACTAATCAGGGAGAGAAGCAACTTGGAATTCAAGAGAAACTTCCTAACAGTGAGAACTATTAACCAGTGGAACAGCTTGCCTCCAGAAGTTGTGGATGCTTCATCACTGGAGGTTTTTAAGAAGAGACAGGACAGCCACTTGTCTGAAATGGTATAGAGTCTCCTGCTTGAGCAGGGGGTGGGTGGGACTAGAAAACCTCCAAGGTCCCTTTCAGCTCTATTCCGATTGATTGAATTTCAAGACATCAAAGGAAAACCGCTCCAAGCTGACCCTTTCCAGATAGGCTGGGATTGCAACTTTCAGAGCTGCCAGATTCCAATGGTGGGGATTTGCGGTTTCAACGCTAATGGGCTAATGGAGAGCACCAAGTTGGTCAAACCGGGGATACTTAAGAGTTAGTAGCATACTAGCACTGACGATGTCTATGGAGATTCTCAGTCATCCAGGTGATGGTTGTCCCAAAGGTGCTTTTTCAAGAGGCAACTGGACTTCCTGGTTTTTCTTTGAAGACGTTTCGCTTCTCATCCAAGAAGCTTCTTCAAGTCAGAGCTGAAGAAGCTTCTTGGATGAGAAGCCAAACGTCCTCAAAGAAAAACCAAGAAGTCCAGTTGCCTCTTGAAAAAAGCACCTTTGGGATAGCACTGACGTTGTTCTCCAGGTTGGGTAACGAAACGTCTGCAAGAAAACAACCAAGCTGAAAGAGCACCAAGGATTCCATCACTTGGGAGTTTTTGAAGGCGCCTTTAAATTTTTACCTTCAGCCAGCCGGGACTCCAGCAGTTCTCAGCTTGGCCACCAGTTGGCGCTCGCGCCACCACCTACCTTGTAGCCTCCACAGGTGAGGCCCGCGTTCCTCTTGGCCAAGACGCATTTCATCCGGAGGAAAAAGGAGCGCTCGATCTCGTACTCTGCGAGGCAAAGGAGCACAATGCGCATGTCAGGGAAGGAGGGCTGCTCTCTCCCTCCCTCCGCCGGCCGCCTTCCCCTTCCCCGCCCCTCCCGCTCGCCTTCCCCGAGCGTCTTACCCTGAACGAAGTGGGAATGGTAGGGCTGATGAGCGGTGAGGACGGCGGTCATCTCGTCGTGATCGGCCGGGTGGATGTATTCGTAAATGCTGTTGCCGGTCAGCTCTACCTGAAAGAAAGGAAGCGGAGCCCAGGGAGAAGAGCGTTGCTGTGTGTGGCGGCAGGGCTGCCGGTTCGGACCAGTTTAGCCACCTGGGTCCGAGGCTGGGGGGAAGAGGCTTAGGACCGGGAAGCACCCGAGGGAAGCACCCGATCCACGCAATAAATGCATTCCATTCACCCAAACACTGGATTCGCACAGGCTTCGGTTAGGATTTAACTCTACAGGTAGTCCTCGATTTAGTGACCCTTCGAAGTTACAAGGACGCTGGGAAAAAAGCGACTTATGATTATTTTCCACACTTAGGGACCGTTTCAGCATTCCCACGGTCAAATGGTCAAAATCCAGATGCTTGGCAACTGACTCGTATTTATAACAGTTGTGTGTCACTTGATCAACTTTTGCAAGCAAAGATGACAAGCAAAGTCAATGGCGAAGCCAGATTCGCTTAACAACTGTGTTCTTAATTTAACACTTGCAGTGATTCACTTAACAACGGCGGCAAGAAAGGTCATTAAATGGGGCAAAGCTCACTTAACAACATACATTTTGGGCCTCAATTGTAGTTGTACGTAGAGGACTACCTCTGTATTGTGTGAACCCAAGTCTTGGGAATCAGTGGTGTGTGTGAATACAGCGAATGGCCATTAGGCTTTTGCTTGCTCTGCCTGCAAAAGAGATAGGCAACCCAGCAAGCAACCCAACATTCAACAACTTTTGGCCCTCCAGGCCACGAACTTCATCTTGTTTTGGTGGCATGAAGGATTCCTCCCCGTGAAGGGTCAGAGGCTACAGAAGGCTGCCCTAGGCTGAAGGTTTTGGATGGAACCTTAAATGGGAATTTATCCCAGGGTAAGCCATTAAATTAAATGGCTAATCTTGACATTCCTCTGCTTCCTGGGTGGGGGGGGGGGAAGTACCCTTTCACCTAGAAGGCAAGCAGGTCAAGACAAGGCTGGGCCAAAAGACTGTTCCCCGCATCAGGTTTTCTACGTGGAGCTAATCTGGTGGAGCAAGAGGGTCCCTGAGTTCTAGTCTACTTTCACTGCAAGCCAGTGGGGACTTGAGAAGGCACTGTGGACAGAATAGCACCACTCTTGTCTTGAGGCTGCAGTTTAAGGGCGTTTAATCAAAACCAGCAAATCCCAATGAGCGGAATGGAATGCGCCCTCAAGTTTCAATTCTCTATATTTCCCTGGAATAAACTACCACTGACTCCACGGCAGCTTCTAAATTGGAGCAGACTGTTAGGGCAGCACAGTGCAAGAGACTAAAGTTGGAAATCGAGGCATAATAATGTCGACCACCGCCTGCTTTATTCCATAGAGGTTCCCCCCAAATGGCAGCTTATATCCCTCTTGCCCTTGGTGCCCTTCTCTGGCCATTGTGAGAAGACCTGAAGTCAACCTTGACGGGCCTCACACCACTGGAGTCTCGCCTTCAAGTGGATTTGAAAACAGGTTCTTTATTTGGAATCAGGTGGCTTCGAGGCATTCACAAAACGCAGTGTCCTAAGAAAGACTTTCAAAAAGTGGCGTCCACTGAACTAAAGGGGTGGACAAAACCACCCAATCTCTTTAGAATACCAAATGGCCACGTTTTTAATGGGGGGGTCCCCTCCCAGGGATCTTCACATTGGATTTCAGATTGATTTGACCACTAAATGTCCAAGACGGAGCATTTAAAAGAGAAAAAAAGAGGAACTCCAAAACGCTGTTCAACCTAACTTTGAATGCTACAAAAAAGGGGGGGGGTCGCCTCTATTGAGGTCGATTCCACTGGGATCGTTAACGTACCTGCGATAAACCCAAGTGCACCGAGGCGGTCTCGGAGATATACATGATCTTGCCATCAGGAGCTACCACAAAAATGAAACCGTCCAAAGTCTGAAAGAAAGAGAGAGAGCGAAGAGCGATCAAATTTCTCCCACGGGGTAAAGTCCTTCTCCTGGCTCTGTTAACAAAAAGTGGAGAACTACAGGTTCCACTTTTGACCATTTCCTGCCTGGCGATTTCAATCTTTATCACCCCCTCCCAACCGCCTCCCGCCCCAATCTGTGGACTATAAAAGCTGTCTATCCCAAAGCTGCTTTTTCAAGAGGCAAATGGATCTTCTTCTTCTTCTTCTTCTTCTTCTTCTTCTTCTTCTTCTTCTTCTTCTTCTTCTTCTTCTTCTTCTTCTTCTTCTTCTTCTTCTTCTTCTTCTTCTTCTTCTTCTTCCTCTTCCTCTTCCTCTTCCTCTTCCTCTTCCTCCTCCTCCTCCTTCTGCTTTTTCTTTTCTTTCTATGTTCCTTATGTCTTGCCCCAATAGTGGCTGGATGGCGCTAAAAATTACAAATATGGAACGACTTTGGAGTGGTTAAGCCATTTTAGAGAGACCGGGAGACTGTGAGTTCTAGTCCCGCCTAAGGCACAAAGGCAGCTGGGTAACCTTGAGTTAGTCACTTCCACTCAGCTCTAGGAAGGAAGGAGGCAAGGGCAGAGCGCTTCTGAAAACCTTGCCAAGAAGACCTTTCCCGGAGGTCTCTGAGAATCCCACACGACTGAACCCGGAGAGCGAGCCAGCTAGCCAGCCAGCCAGAGAAAATGTAGCAACCCGCATAAGAGAAATGAGACTTGTTTTAGAGCAAGGACGGGTGAGTGGCGTATAAAACTCAACTGAGGACGTCCAAAGAGGCGGGAAAGCGCAAGTGAAGCGCCTTCTCCTTGCCAAGCCTAAATCCTAACCACCTAGGCGGCAACTGTAGCCCTCAATTTCGGAGGAAAAGGGCTGTAATGCTACGCTCTAGTCTTTAGCAGCCTGGCTCTCCTTCTGTCTGAATGGACTACGACAGAGGTCTTCAAACTTGGCAACTTTAAGACTTGTGGGCTTCAACACCCAGAATTCTCCAGCCAGCATAGCGTAGCATAGCTGGCTGGAGAATTCTGGGAGTTGAAGTCCACAAGTCTTAAAGTTGCCAAGTTTGGGGACCCCTGGACTACGACTTCCATCATTCCCTACCCCAGCACCATCATGCGTGGGAATGATCGAGAGTAGGCTCCAAAATATCGGTATCGGAATATGAAAGGGTTCATGGGAATAAGGTGGTTTCCCCCCCTCTTTTAACAATTAAATGTACACCTTTCCGTCTGAGATTGTTACCCAATCAGACAATACAAAAAAAAATGTCTTAGGTCACTATATCCTTCAAGCACCCATGTTAATAACTAACCCTTGATCTATGAATCTTTCATTTCTCGGGAGTTTCTGAAATCCCTGTATATTTCTTCTTGAGGTTGTGATGGTGTTGGAAGTAAGCACGTTTTATAAAACGCATACCAAATTATTTACATGATAGGACTTCCGTCGAGCCGGAGCTGTTTTGTCACCGGATGCTCTCCCGATGGAGTGGGCTTCAGGGTTCAGAAAAGCGGTAGGGAATGATGGAAGTTGAAGCCAACACGGTTGGAAATGTACTGCAACTTTCCCTTTTACATGAGGCCACCTGAAACATTACCGAGCCGGACTGACCCCACTTTGTCTAAGCTTATGAAAGCCTCCAGCTCAAGTCACTGCTCATTCGGTGCTAAAGGTCTGTCCTTCAGGCCTTGTCCCACTGTACCCTGAAGCCTGGCAGGAAAGAGCTGCCCGCCCGCCGCATTCCTACCTGAAGCAGGTGGGACCCCAGCTCGCGACCAACGTTGTCCAGAGTGCTGCTTCGACTTGAGTGGCCCCAGGCCTCCCCGAGTCCTGTCGAGACAAAACGCGTGAGAGAGGGAGGGTGGGAAAGGGAGAGAGAGAGAGAGAGAGAGGGAGGGAGGGAGGGAGGGAGGGAGGGAGGGAGAGAGAGAGAGAGAGAGAGAGAGAGAGAGAGAGAGAGAGAGAGAGAGAGAGAGAGAGAGAGAGAGAGAAACGTGGGGGAGGGAGGGAGAGGGACCCCGAGGTTGTTCTCTGTCTTTGACGGACCCTAAACACCAAGGGTTGGATTGGCAGGGAAGGGAAATGTCAGCATTTTTCTAGGGATTTTATTTTACGGCTCAAAGAACAGGAAAATGGTGTTGCATCAATCCTCTGCTCCTCTCTCTCTGGGTTGTTTGTTTTTTGCATCACCCCTTCCCCCACCACCCCGCCCAATACACACACGCCAGTACTACTCAGCGTATCTTTGTGGTATTCCTCTCTCAGGACTGCCCCGAATATCTGAGGAGACCCGGAATCCTCTGCAACCGATGCCCTAATAAACGCTTTCGTCTTCTAGGTGTCACAGGTCTCCTAGCCGTCGTAATTTATGAGAGTGTTTCTCAAATTAGCGGACCCGGAATGATCGAACAGACAACTTCCATCGACCACAGACAGAGCGATAGCTGGGAGCCATGGGGATTGTCATCCTTTCCGTGTATGGACTTAGGGAAATAGCGAGTGCCATCCTGTTAAACTGCGACCCTTCCAACCACCTCAATCTACAAAAGAGCAGATAGTCCCATCCAAATCGGTACTTTGAAATTGAAGCGGTGTATTGCACTATTGCTGTTTCGTTTGCTCAAATAAACGCAGGATCGAAGAGTGATTTCCCTCCAAAGACTAAAATTAATTAATATTTCAAAGGATCGAAACACAGCGACTTGACCATTTGAGCCCTGGAGTCTTTCCCGCTCTCTGATCTCGAACCAAATTTTTGGGCCTCCCAAAATTAGGATGGCCGAAACTGTAGCAAACAAGCCGTGGCGACCCGAAGACCCTGCAAGCACCACTGGTCCGCGGCAAAGACTTCAGTTTAGACTCGAAGAAAGTCTAACGGTAACAAATCCCCAGCTTTCGCGTTCAAACTTGGGGGGAAATCGGCCTCCGAGAGGCTAATAATACTTTCGTCCATTAGTGATGGCGGAGCAATAAACAATAAGATGCTGAGAATAAGAAAAGGCACTTTTTAAAATCTTCCTCCTGTCCCGTTGCTTGACAAAACTTTATTCGGGGGGGGGGCTTCTCCGCTGAATGAAGCTCCTGGGGAATTCGCGGATAGTTAAGGAGGATGCCGGGTGTCATTACTTTCTTCTGGGGGTACCTAGTGACTTCCTAGTCTAGTGGGACCCACACCCGAGATTCTACCGTCGTTAGTCCCACCTTGTTCAGTTTTTATGCCCAGGCAACGCCAGCCAGGATCGGCTTGATAAACCACCCAGCCCGGTAAACAGATTGCTGATTCCTTGTTTCTAAAACTTCGAAGAGCTGCCCAGCGATTTCCTTAAGTAGCATCCCTGATTCCATTGTTTTTGCTTCAGATTCTAAATGCTGTTCTCTCGGATCCAAGAAAAATAATTCTTCGGCTCTAACACCCCCTCCATTCCACTCCCGCGACAGATAAGCGAGATAGTCTTTCCTATACGATCGTGCCCTCTCTCTCTCTCTCTCACACACACACACCCATTATTTATTTTTTAGTTTCCTTTGTGAGCTGCCAGCAGAAGAGGGTCACATCTCAACAAAGCCTTTGGCTCCGTTCCCACAGTTCAGCCCAACCTTGTGTTGTGCGAACCCTACCGAATTAGCATTTGTTTGGTGTTTGCCTAGCGCCACGTAAGAATCCACGGCGATCCCCAGCCTTTGCTGCTATGGTTATCAAACTTTGTGGCCTTGGAACCCCCTAAAATGGTCAATGGTTTTTGTCTGACCTCTTTCCGTGAATCAAATCGGTTATTCCGCTAGAGTTACGGTGCGGCAAGACATAAAAATACTACTTTTTTTTTACAATTATTTTCAATCTGTATGTATAGACGTGGTGCAAAAACTCAGCCAGCCTCTTTGGAACTATTCCATCTTCAGGAACTAAACCCATGGGCGGTGTGGGTGGAGGGTTGGGGAGACCTTTTGACTCACCAGGATAGCAAGTTCCCCAGCTCCACCCCACCCAATACAACGAAAGAGAGAGTTACTTTGGTGTAGTGATAAGACAACAGGCTAGAAACCAGGAGACGGTGAGTTCTAGTCTAGCTTTAGGCACAAAGCCAGTTAGGTGACCTTGGTCTAGTCACTTTTCCTCAACTCGAGAATGTAGGCAATGGCAGAACAGAGAAAACTGCAGGGACCTGTCAATCAATTAAAAAGAAAGTGGACCCTTTATGTCTATACCGGTTCCCTTCTCTCTGCCCCCCCTCTCTCGAATAATTCACAAACAAAATTACCCCCCCCCCTCTTGCAATATCCACAGGCAGATCAGCCAGACGCCCTTCTGTGGCATCGGCCCCTTCACATGGTCTCGTTTCTTCGCCCCTGTGGAGAGAAGGCGGGGTGTGAAACCAAAAATGGCGCGGTGCCTTTTCCACTGACCGACTTTAACCGAGAGACTTGGACACAACACGACCTAAATGTGACTGACTCCGAAGCCACTTCAATCAACAACACTGCAGTTTCCCAAACAGAAGACGACTAATTTTACTACTAGGGGACAACGGCAAAGGAGAAATGGGTGGAGGAAATGGCTGTGTTTCGTGAACATGGCGGGGAAGAGGGAGTTTAAAAACCAGCGGCGCCTAGGACAGGCCTAGACAAGGAGCCGTCAATCCCGCTTCGCCACGCCTCCTTTCACTGCCTCCTCCTCCTCCTCCAATCGGCGTCTCGCCTTCATTTTCTTGAAAGCAGCGCCGCGCCGTCCGGACTCGCACACAAGATCTGTACTTTGCCTTCTTGCGGACGCAACTCGATCTCTCTGGGGCTGGGCGAAGGCCAGGCATTCCTACCAGCTGCCACCTTCTGTTCCTTCTTCTCACCCATGTGCAGCATCTCCACCGTTAGCGGCTCACCATTCCACTACTCTTTCTCTTCTCGTTTCTTTCTCTGAGATTCTGAAGTCTAGAATATGGGTGTTTAAAATACTGGTCTGGTGTTGTCTCGCTGTTCATAAAGATATAGGAAAAGCTGCACCTTGTAAGCCACCCAGAGTCCTTGGATGGGCGGCAAACAAATTTCATTCATACATACATACATACATACATACATACATACATACATACATACATACATACATACATACATACATACATACGAAACACATTATTCTATGTATAACTTTCTCCTCCACTTTGCATACCTTTACTTAAGGGTGTCAGCAAAAAAGGTTTTTAAAAAGTGTGAGAATGAAACTGCCTGGTTTTTTTTTAATATGTATTACTTATCAACTTTGTTCAGACTGTTGCAGTCACCTCTTGACTTTTTTAAATCCATGCTCAGTGAATGTTCCTGTTTCTAAATGTCTATGGAGATTCTCAGTCATCCAGGTCAGGATGCTTTTGCAAGAGGTGCTTTTTCAGAAGGCAACTGGGCTTTCTTCAGCTTCAGAGCTGAATAAGCTTCTTGGATGAGAAGTGAAATGCCTTCAAAGAAAAACCAGAAGGTCCAGTTGCCTCTTGAAAAAGCAACTTTGGGACTCCTGTTTCTACTCTTCCATTCACTTCCTCAAGTACCAATATGGGATGAATTTGTTCTACTGTCCCTTCAGAACAGCCTAGTCTGCAATCCTGACCATCCCAATGAACTTCGATCTGAGGTATCTTACAGGCCCACTAGCAAATAAGTTTCAGTTTGCAATCCTGCATCCATTTTCCTGGCAGTCAAGTCAGTGGAACTCAGTTCTAAGTAAGCATGGACAGAATTCTGCTTTTCACCTCATGATCCATGATTATTACCTAGACATCCCAATAGATGATCATCAGCTTAGGGAATAAATGTTTTAAAACATTTATTGTGCAGTCAAGGCTTCTTAAATCAATCATGCTTTTTTAAAAATGGCCTCCAAATGCTGGTGTTAGATCCCACTTAAAAACTTGCTAAAGCCTAGAAAGAAAGTCCAGCAGCAGCTTTGTTTTTGACCATTTCTGGATGATGTTCCCACTGGGTTGATTTATCCTCCTTTCCCCCAGAAAAAAAGCCTTGAAACAGCAGAAAATAGATTAAGAACAGACCTAAAACAATGGGTACATTTTCTGACTTGACATATGTCAGACAGGAAAGCCCGATGAATCACTGAAGTACTAGATGTCCATTAGCATTTTCCATTTATCAGGCAGGGAAGGACAGGAAAACATGACATACTGGTTGAACTATTGAACAGAGCCACCCCTGAGCCATAAAGCATTGTGGGGGATTGGAGACACTCACTTTAGCTCAGCCTCACCTATTTCACAGGATTGGTGTGAAAAAGGCTAACATACAACTGAAGGACAAGGTACTGTATGTTACTTTGGATTCCTTAGAAATAAAGTATGTGAATGTAAGAAACCAAGATTGAGGTCTTCCTTCCATACTTGCCCTTAACTCAGTGTTTCACAAATAGTGGGATGCACTCCCCTGGGGGGGTGCGGAGCGATGCCAGGGGGGGCGCGTATGACCGATCAATTTCCGCAAACGGGGAGTGTTTTCCTAGTTGCACGCTGCTCTGAGCCCGGAAGAGAAGGCGGCCGGGCAGGGCGGTTGTGTGGATTCTTGTTGTTCTCGGCGGGCGCCAAGGTAGCCATGAACGGCGTGGCGAACCTGCTGCTGGACAAGGGGGAGCATCCTCTGCAGCTTGGCGAAAGCTTCAAACGGCACCCTAAAGCCTCCTTCCACACCATTCGCTGTGAGTGCCCGGCAGAGGCAGTGCTTATGGGCCAGGCCGGCAACCCCAAAACATTGGCTTGATTAAGCTGGCCTGGCCCCCGTGTCAAAAGAGGGCCCTAACCACGGTAGCTTATGCCTGCCTAACCGAAAACAGGCTCCACTGAGTTCAGTGTGACTTACTCCCAGGTAAATGGGTAGAGCAGCCTTCCCCAGCCAATAGTTTGCTTGCAGCTTATAATAAGTAAAATAATAAATATTAACACTAAAATTCCATTGGGGCCCAGATCGGAGAGTTGGGGGGCGTGCGAAATGTTCACTTCTTCCTAGGGGGGGGCATAACAGAAAATAATCGAGAAGCATTGCGGCTTAACCACAGTATGGACATGCCTTGTCAATCTGTTTTCTGCCAATCTCATTGACCCTGCCTTTGTCTCATCTCCAGCCTCAGGCAATCTGAAGTCTGAGATCTGAAGTAAGGAGCTGCTGTACTTTTAAGGTTGTGCTTTCCTTCTTATCCTGACACCATTCTCACAATGGATATGATCTGGCATGCTTCACCAACCATTTGTCTATTCAGTTCCTCTTTAAGTTGCTGCAAGTGCCTCAATCCCCCTGGAAATTGGAAACCCTCATGGTAGAGCTGCAGGAGCATTCTGACATCCTCAGAGACACCTGCCAGTGCTTGTCTGATCTTTACAAACATGAGTCTAGTGCACTTTTGTAAGAATGATAGGCTTGCATTTTTAACAGGGATGTGGTCTCTTCTGGAAGAGCTCTTACTCTTGTTCTTCACACAAGATCAATGTAAAATGGGAGAGATGGGTTCTGTAGCTGCATGTTGCCAGTTCTGTCTCCACTGGATTTGTTACAAGTTTTCCTCTTCTGCTGACAAGAGGTTTCAGACAGCCATGTTCTTGTTGTGGTGGTGTCTGAAGAACTGCAAAAAGCCTCTAAAAATGTCTCCCTGACCAGCCAACTCTCCCAGAACTAGACTCATTCAAGTTGCAGGGTCTACAGTTCAGCTCTTCATGCAATGCATCACAGTTACTTACTGTATGTCGTCTTAGCCCATTCCAGCTTTGGTGGCACTGACAACTATGTTGATAACCGGGCAAGCTAATTATAATTGTGTAAATCAGAAATGTGCATGTTATATATAGCAATAGCAATAGCAATAGCAATAGCACTTAGACTTATATACCTCTTCATAGTGCTTTACAGCCCTCTCTAAGCAGTTTACAGAGTTCAGCATATTGCCCCCAACAATCTGGGTCCTCATTTTACTCACCTCAGAAGGATGGAAGGCTAAGTCAACCTTGAGCCGGTGAGATTTGAACAGCTAACTGCAGCTAGCAGTCAGCTGAAGTAGCCTGCAGTGCTGCACTTTAACCACTGCGCCACCTTGGCTCTTATATATAGTAAAATATATATAAAAGCCTATTTTACACACACACACACACACACACACACACACACACACACACACGTATATAATTTACTATAATACATAGTAAAATATTCTTAAAGAGGAGGTATAGTGATTTTGAGTATGTTTGAGAAGAAAATGAATTGTACTAGTATTAAAAATTGTTTGAAAAATGGTTCTTTATGTATGTAAAATTGAAATAAGATAAAGCATGTTGTAGATGGTAAAACACCTCAGTGGATGAAATTTGAACTGAAATTTAGATTGGTTTTGATTATAAAATCAATTTAAGATGTAAAAGTGGATGGTTAAAGAACTAGAGGGGGAACTTAAAAGGTGTTTGGAGAAATTGAAATTATGGTAAATAATTGAGTTTAATATAATAGATTAGAAATTAAGGGCATGTAGTGATATGTGATAATAAGCATGTATAAGAAAAAAAATAAGGATAAAGAATTGTGGAAAAAGAATAACATGGCTGAAATTGGAAATAAGAAGTATTATTGACTATGTATAAGACATGATGTAAGAGAAGGAATCCGGACAACACTTTGTCCATAAAAGATGTATGTGTTTTGTTTTAAAAATAAAAAACTTATTCTAAAAAAGAAAAAAAGGAAAAAAAGAAATGTGCGTGTATGTTCTCCAGGGTTTTCCACCAGTACTTCCTACAAGATCAGAAATGAATGTATTGGTCACTCACTCCCAGTACCTTTGCAGCACTAGTCAATAGCTCAATAGCAACTAGTCAATAGTTGTCTTTGGCATTTCTTCCTTGTTTATTCCTAGAGTAGAGCCCCTCTGTGCTTGGGGTCTGTCTTTTTGACCATAAGCTCAGCTCTCTTTCAGAAGAGTGTTACAGCCTTGCTCAGAAATAGCCAAACAGACCCAGAGGAGAGAATGTGAAGAACATAAAGCTCCCTACCACTTAATCTTATACCCACAACCTGTTAGTCAGGAAGCTCAACAGATGCCTAATCTGCCATTGTAATCATCCCAGATTAGTGAGAAATCCATCTATTCCTTTCCTTCATTTGCCTTGCAATTGCCAGGTAAGGTCAGGGTCAGTCACTAATCTCATTACTGTCACAAAATAGGAACCAGTTTATGCAGGCATATTTTCTTCCAGTTGAAGGGCCAGGAATTAGTACTATAGTTTGAGTCAGTTATGAAGAAAAGGCCACTGCAGATAAGGAAGTAAGTGAATAAATCCCAAATAATGACCTGTGCCTTAATCCATACTTTCTTCACATAACACACTATATCCTAAACAGAGGCTAGGATTACCCAGAACTGTAGGTTAAATTGTGATTAGCTGCTTGGGGTTCAGGATGTTTTCACAATTTACCGGTAACTTTTCTCTAATGTTTCAAACAGAGGTCTCCGGGCCTATCTAGATATTCCTTTGTTTGAAAGTAGGATCTGCATGTTGGAAACTCAAGTGTGTCTGATTTTAGATAGGTGTCAGGAGTTCACAAACAAGAAATGAGTAATACAAGAAATGAGCAATACAGATTATTCCTACAGGTTCCATTTCTACTGGAACATGCCTAGGGTGATTTGTAATAATGAGAAGGAAAGATGCCTCTTTTCAGGGAAAATCCAATAAAATGCAGGTATGTTATTTGTATGTCTTCTATGTAGCCAAGCATCTAGGTATCGAAGTTATTCTTTGTTGGAATATTCATGACTGGGAGAGCCATGTGATTGAGTCAGCCAATCTGGCTGAAGTGTTATTTGAGCATGTCCAGAAACTTAGCAAGAAGAAGGGCGTGGTTTACTCTGTCCACCATTATACTCCAGTATGAAAACATCTCAACATGTGATCTGAAACAAAGTGTGGTATTGTTAATGTTTTATTCTACTTATAAAGAAGTTATTTGAATCAGCAAAATGCAGTTATCTTCTGAAGCTTCTGATTTATTGCGTAACTCTGACAGGTTATGGGCCCAGGAATCGCTCAAGAAGTAAAGTTAAAAACTGCATTGTAATTTAAAGCTGATAAGAAGCTGTCTGTGTTGTTAAAGGAACAGGCAGAGAAGAAAAATAAAGCAGGATGGCTGCTGCTATGGAATTTAAAGACAGTCCAATACCCAAATTGGGGAAGAAAAATTATTTAATTTGGGCTGCAAAAATGGAATGTTTTTTGAAAGCAAAAGAATTATGGGACATCGTAGCAGACCCCCCGCAAGTGCTTGGAGCAGCAGATCAAAAGGCTCATGACAAAGCTATGGCTTATCTTCTGTTAAGTCTGGGGGATGATCAATTCTTAAATGTAGCTGAATTAAAGTCTGCAAAAGAAATATGGCAGAAATTGAAAGCAGTACATGTCAATGTTTCTGCGTGTAATGTGGTCCAACTTTCAAGAAAGCTTTTCAGAATGAGTTTGCAGACAGGAGATTCTATGGAAGATCATTTAATGAAAATGCAGTCTAATTTTCTAGAATTGGAGCAACGTGGAGTAACGTTTCCAGAGTCCCAGAAAGTTTTATTAGTGTTAAATAGTTTGGATCAGAGCTGGGAGACTGTGTCAGCTATTTTTGAAAGTAAGCCAGAAGCAGATTTGAATTTGGAGGCTTTGAAATCGTGTTTATTGAATGAATATGAGAAAAGGCTTTTCAGCCATGCTGATGGAAAATTCCACAGGTGGGGGCTCAACAAGGAGTACAGTGGAAACTTACAGCAAGTCTCCAGCAAAATTTTCCACAGGCTGCCTATCTCTAGCAACAGCCGAGGTGTCTGCAGACAAGAGGAAAGCAGAGGCAGGAGAGATCAAGTTTATTTATTTATTTATTTATTTATTTATTAAAATTTCTATGCCGCCCAACTCCCGGGGGACTCTGGGCGGCTCACAGCAGATATAGAAACACATAAAAAACAATTTTTAAAAGGAGCCATATTAAAATACTATCCATTAAAAAACAAACTTTCATTCATACCCTGCCTGCCGGAAGAGCCAAGTTTTTATTGCTTTACGGAAGGCCAGTAGGGTGGGGATGGTCCTGATCTCTGGAGGGAGCTGGTTCCAAAGGGAGGGGGCTCCCACAGAGAAGGCCCTCCCCCTAGGTCCCGCTAGCCGACATTGTTTGGTCGACGGGACCTGGAGGAGGCCGACTCTGTGGGCTCTAACCGGTCGTAGGGAGGTATGCGGCAGGATGCGGTCCCGAAGATAACCTGGCCCTGAGCCATGTAGGGCTTTAAAGGTAACGACCAACACCTTAAATTGGATCCGGAGACTAATGGGCAACCAATGCAGCTGGCGGAGGATAGGTGTTACGTGGGTGCATCTAGGTACACCCACCACAGCTCGCGCAGCTGCATTTTGCACCAATTGCAGTCGCCGGACACTCTTCAAGGGTAGCCCCATGTAGAGCGCATTGCAGTAATCCAGCCGTGAGGTGATAAGGGCATGAGCGACTGTAAGAAGTGCCTCCTTCTCCAAGTAGGGTCGCAATTGGTGCACAAGACGTACTTGTGCAAAGGTCCCCCTAGCCACAGCTGAAAGATGTTGTTCCAATTTTAGCTGTGGATCTAGGAGGACACCCAAATTGCGGACCCGTTCTGAGGGGGCTAATTTCTCCCCCCCAAGAATCAAGGAGGGACAGTTGGTCGAGTCCTTAGGAGGCAATATCCACAGCCACTCAGTCTTGTCAGGGTTAAGCTTTAGCCGGTTCTTCCCCATCCAGACCCTAACATCGGCCAGGCAGCGGTCCATTACGTCTACGGCTTCCCCAAATTGAGACGGGGTGGAGATGTACAACTGGGTATCATCAGCATATTGCTGATACCTCACCCCGTGTCGTCGGATGATCTCACCCAGCGGCTTCATGTAGATATTAAACAGGATGGGCGAGAGGACCGAGCCCTGTGGCACCCCACATAGTAGGGGCCTAGGGCTCGACCTCTGCCCCCCTGTCAACACCGACTGCGTCCTGTCAGAGAGGAAGGAGGAGAACCACTGCAAAACAGTGCCGCCCACCCCCACCTCTCCGAGACGACGCAGAAGGATACCATGGTCAATGGTATCGAAGGCCGCTGAGAGGTCAAGTAGCACCAGGATAGAGGAATAACCCCCATCCCGGGCTCGCCAGAGATCATCCATCAGGGTGACCAAAGCCGTTTCCGTACTGTAACCGCGCCTGAAGCCAGATTGAAAGGGATCCAGAAAATCAGTGTCATCCAACAGTCGTAGGAGCTGGAGTGCCACCACTTTCTCAACAACCTTCCCCGCGAAGGGAAGGTTGGAGACTGGACGGAAGTTCTTTAAATCCGCTGGGTCCAGGGAAGGCTTCTTGAGGAGGGGCCTCACCACCGCAGCTTTTAAGGGCTGCGGGACGGACCCCTCTCTCAAAGAAGCGTTGACCAACGCCTGGAGCCAGCCGCGTGAAACCTCCCTGGTGGCCGAAACCAACCAGGAAGGACACGGGTCCAATAAACAAGTGGCTGAGCTCATAGCTCCTATGGCCTTGTCCACATCCTCAGGAGTCACCGGTTCAAACCTATCCCATATAACCGGACTAAGACTCGCCCCAGTCATCTCGGCCTGTACTGCCCAATCGGAGTCCAGGTCTGTCCGAATCTGAATGACTTTATCCGCCAGAAACCGAGAAAATTCCTCAGCTCTACCCTGCAAGGGATCTCCGCCTTCCTCCTTAGCAAGAAGGGTGCGGGTCACCCTAAACAGGGCGGCTGGGCGGGAGTCAGCGGACGCAATAAGAGCGGAAAAATGCGAACATTTTGCCGCCCTTATCGCCACTAAGTAAGACTTAATGAAAGTTCTTAAAAGTGTCCGGTCAGACTCAGCTTTACTAGATCTCCATCGTCGCTCTAGGCGTCTCTTGTGGCGCTTCATCTCCCGGAGTTCCTCGGTAAACCAAGGAGCCCTCCTGGATCCACTTCCACGGAGAGGCCGCAAAGGCGCAATCCGATCCAGAGCCCCTGCTGCTGCCTGATTCCAGGCCGCAACCAGAGACTCGGACGAACTGTGTACCAGGGATTCAGGTATTTCCCCAAGTTCCCTCTGGAATCCGTCGGGTTCCATTAGGCGCCTGGGGCGGAACCACTTAATCGGTCCCGCCTCCTTGCGGTGGGGGAGTGGTGCCATGAAATCCAACCTCAAGTTACACAGCAACAATTCTTCAAGCAAGTTAAAAAAGCGTGTTTCATTTGTGGAGAAACCAATCATCTGCAGAAAAGCTGTACACAGAGAAGAAATATGCAAGACAAGAGACATTATTTGCAAGGACAGATTGCAGTTGCAAAAGTTTGTTATAATAATAATAGAGACAAATGGTTGATTGACAGTGGGGCTAGTCAAACAATTGTTAATAATTCTGACTTATTTTCCAGATTTTTCCCAGGAAACCATGAAGAAGTGGTCTTAGCCAATGGTCAAAAGGCTAAAATCATTGGAAGAGGCGATGTGCAAATTCCATATTTGGAATCCAGGTTTACTGATGTGTTATGTGTACCTGAAATGGAGCATAATTTGTTAAGTGTGTCTAGTTTAGACAAGCAAGGTTATGAAACCATATTTGTTAATGGGAAGTGTCTCATCCAAAGAAATGGGAATGTTTGTGCACAGGGCATAAAAGAGGATAATCTTTATGTATTGCAGGGACAAAAGGTCCCACATTGTTCCCAGATATTTAAAAATGTAGCAGAACATAATTCATGTGTTCATCTTCTGCACAGACGACTTGGTCATGCTAATTTTAAGGTTGATCAACAAATGAAAGAATTTGCAGAAGGATTAGATTTGAAGGGATGTAAGGCATATTTGGATTGTGCAGTATGCAAAGCATCGAAATCCAAAGCATTCCCAGTAAGTAAGTTTAGCACAAGACAAACCACAAGAGCTCTAGAACTGGTGCATGCTGATTTAATTGGGCCTATGCAAGCCAGTTTGGGAGGAGCAAAGTATGCGCTGGTCATTGTGGATGACTACAGCAGGTTTGGGTTTTGCTACTTACTTAAGAGTAAAACAGAGGTGCTACAGCAATTTAAGCAATGGTTAAGCTTTGTAGAGAGAAGGTACAAACAACAGGTATGTCAGTTGCAAACTGACAGAGGTTCTGAATTTATGTCAACAAATTTTCAACAATGGTTGAGACAATTGGGAATAAGACACAGGCGCACAAATCCTTACACACCGGGGGAGAACGGAGTGGCTGAAAAGAGGAATGGTGTTTTGCAAACAATGAAAGACTCATTACTGGAGGATTCTGGTATGAGCAGGTCATATTGGGGTGAAGCCATACTGACTGCCAATTATTTAGTAAATAGGTTGTGGAGTTCATCCATCAATAATACTCCATATGCAATGCTATATGGGAGAAAGCCTTCTCTAGCACATTTAAAAATATTTGGAAGTACTGCTTGGGTACATATTCCAAAGGCAATCAGAAGAAAGGGACAACAAAAGGCTAGAAAGCTCAGATTTGTGGGCTATGAGCCAGGCTCAAAAGGGTATCGCTTTAGCGATGGAAGTAAAAGGATAGTGATTTCAAGGTCTGCTAATTTTGCAGAACAAAATTGGAACAGAATTGATGCAAATTCTGAAAATGTCTCACTTAGTGACGGTGATCCACTTAGCGACGGTGATCCACTTAGTGACAATAACTCATGTAATGATGGTGAATCATTTACTGAAGGTGTCTATGTTCAGGGAGGAGAGTCTGAACAAGATATGAAGCCAGAAAAGCTTGAAACACAAGTACAGGCAATGCCACGTAGGTCAGAGCGTAGGAACAGAGGGGTTCCGCCAGACAGGTATTCTGCCAGTAAAGTTAAAGTGTGTAATGTGTGGTATGAGCCAAGAAACTATAAGGAAGTATTGGCATTACCAAAAGTTGAACAAGAAAAGTGGAAGGAAGCCATGGATAAAGAGATGAAATCCATGGGAGATCATGAAGTGTTCACATCTATGACTTTGCCACAGGGTACGAAAGCTGTAGGATGTAAGTGGGTATATAAGAAAAAGGTATTACCCAATAATGAAGTACAGTATAAGGCAAGGTTGGTGGCACAAGGTTTTTCTCAATTAAAGAATGTGCACTATGATGAGGTGTTCGCGCCAACTGTAAAAGGTGAGAGCATAAGACTAGCACTGGCATTAGCATCAGCATACAGGCATAGAATTTGGCATTTTGATATAACCACTGCATTCCTCAATGCTGAATTAGAGGAAGAAATTTATATGGTTCAAACGCCAGGGTATGAAAATAAAAAGCCTAACATGGTGTATAAATTGAACAAGGCCATTTATGGGCTGAAGCAGTCAGCCAGAAATTGGAATATCTGTTTAGATACTGCATTGAAAGGTCTTGGGTTCAAGAGTTGCAAAGTTGATGGTTGCATATACACTGGAAAGTTACAAGGTAGGAATTGTCTACTATTAGCATTTGTGGATGATCTTTGTTTCATTGCAAAGGATGCATCACAAGTTAAAGAATTTGCTAATAAGTTAGAAAAGAAATTTGAATTAAAGAATTTGGGAGAAATAAAGAATTATCTCGGTGTAGAGATACAAAAAACTGAAAAAGGTGGTTATATTCTCAGTCAAAGGAGAAAAATTGAACAATTATTAGAGAAGTATAACATGAAAGATTGTAATATTGCTCCTACACCTATGAGCACAGATTTTTACAATAGTTTGGGTGAGGACAAAAGTGAAGCCTGTGATCAGGAGATATATCACTCTGCAATAGGGAGTCTGTTATATCTGTCACAGTGGTCCAGACCAGACATAGCTTGTGCAGTGAGCATCTTAAGTCGCTTTACTGCTACACCTACAAAGTTGCATTGGATGGGTGTGAAAAGAATTCTCAGGTATTTGAAGGGAACTGTGAATTTGGGTCTTCAAATAAAGGTCACTGAAGAATTAAAATTGAAATGTTATGTTGATAGTGATTATGCAAATGATGTAAAAACCAGAAAGTCTAATTCTGGAATTGTAATAATGTTTGGAGGGGCTTTAATTGGTTGGAAGTCCAGAAAACAAACAACGGTTGCTATTTCAACTGCTGAAGCAGAGTTTATTGCATTGTCTGAGTTATGTTCTGAAGTAGTTTGGTATGTACAGTTGTTACAAGATTTAAATGTAAATGTAAATGAAGCTGTAACTGTTTATGAAGATAATGCTGCTTGTATAAAAATGGCAACAGGTGACAGAGTGAAGAACAGAAGTAAACATGTGGACATTAAGTATTGTAATGTCAGGGAAGCTGTAAAAGAAAAATTGATACGTTTACATCATTGTTCTTCAGAGGATAATTTAGCAGACATGATGACCAAACCATTGGGTGGTGTCCATTATAGGAAATGTTTAAATCCAATAGGTTTGATGTCTCTCCCAGTAATGAAGGGAGGAGTGTTGGAATATTCATGACTGGGAGAGCCATGTGATTGAGTCAGCCAATCGGGCTGAAGTGTTATTTGAGCATATCCAGAAACTTAGCAAGAAGAAGGGCGTGGTTTACTCTGTCCACCATTATACTCCAGTATGAAAACATCTCAACATGTGATCTGAAACAAAGTGTGGTATTGTTAATGTTTTATTCTACTTATAAAGAAGTTATTTGAATCAGCAAAATGCAGTTATCTTCTGAAGCTTCTGATTTATTGCGTAACTCTGACATTCTTATATAGAAGTAAGATGTTTCAAGAAATTACTTTTATGGATTGGAAGAAATTAGTCTCACTGACTTGTGTACCATGTTGATCTAAATCACTGCTAAATAAATCACAATCAGCTGGTTCATCTATTATGCTAAGCCAAGCCACAATAGAAAGTTGCAGTCATATTGGATTAGTATGTAGAACACCTTAAGCAAAAATCAAACATACCACATTGTGGCTTAGCTAGTCATGAGGACTAGAGCTCTAAGTCCAGGAGCATTTACATTTCTGAAAGCCAAATACAAGGTTGCCAATCTGGTCCAGGTTTCCTCGAAAGGAAATTCTCTGATTTAGCTCTATCAGAGATTCAGTGTATCTGGACTACTTCGAGCTTTTGATAAAAATGACATGTTCAAAAAGCAAAAGGCAAAATAAGGAGGCATTTACATTTTCATTTAAAATGGAAATTCCTACTTAAAGTTGTCTTGAACTCTTTCATGGAAATCAGCATATACATCTATCAAACGCAAAGAAACAAATACAAGTGTCTAAATTTGAGCTTTCTCCAACTTTGGACTTGGACCAAATGCTTGCTTTGGTCTCCCTTCTGTCTCAGTTAAGCTTATTCTTTGAGATCCTTGGAAGATGATTGAAGCCATATACAGCAGGGACATACAGAAACTATGTCCAGATCTCATAACTAGATCTTTGGGTGATTCTCAGCATACCTTCAGTCACACCCAAAAAGAATGACAAAGCACCCTTATTTATTGTTATGGCTGAACCCATAGAGTGATTTATAACATCTTTTGGCATGATGTAGTCATGGCTGTAGCACAGTATTGCTAATGAAGATAGGCTTTCTTTGCCACAGCCAAAGCTGTGAGACTGGTTTTCAGGCACTTCTGTCTCTTACAACCTGGTGGCTATAATTTTGTCTTGTCGGTCTGGCAGTAACTGCTTGAGTTCTTATAAACTCAAGCCTGTGTCATATGTACCTTCTATAAGCCACTTTTTCAATTGTCTCCAATTATTTTTAAGCATATATACCCTGTCCAATGATTCTTGCCTTTGCATTACATGTTCAAAATATTTTAGCTTTAGCTTTAGTATTATGCTTCCAAGGAACAGTCTGGTTTGATTTCACTTTGTACCGAACAATTTGTTCTTTTTGTGGTTCACGACATTCTCAACTATTTTCTCCCGCACTGGAATCCAAAACCATAAATTTTTCTTAATTCCATCTTTATGATTCTCCAGCTTTCACTGTTGTAAACATTATGATTGGGAAGACCTTGGTCTTGACAATATGTACCTTTGTTGTCACAGTGATGTCTCTGCCCTTCAAAATATTGTCTAAAATGAACATAGTGTTTCTCTTAACTAGCAACCATCCCTGACAAATTTTGAGCATAGGAAGGTAAATGTTTAGATAATATTTTGAAGGGCAGAGTCATCACAGTGACAACAAAGGTGTATATTGTCAAGACCATGAACTTCCCAATCGTAATGTTTACAATGTCAACTTATTATCAGAGAACCCGTTTGGTCTAGTCAGCAGGGGTCCCCAAACTTGGCAACTTTAAGACTTGTGGACTTCAAATCCCAGAATTCTCCAGCCAACATACTGGTCTTAAAGTTGCCAAGTTTGAAGACCTCTGGTCTAGTGCAGTATGGCGAACCTTTTAGACACCGAGTGCCCAAACTGCGTGCTCGCGCATGCTCAAACTGAAAGGTGTGTGTGCATGCGTGGACATGCACGAACGTGCGCATATGTGGACATGCGGGCGCATGCGCAGCAGAGACTCAAAGACCAGCTGGCTGGCGGGAGGCGGGGCATCCCAACACCAGCAGTGCAGCAAGAGGTAAGATCTTTTTCTTTCGTGAGCTTCTGTTTCGTCGTTTTCAGGGAAACAGAAGCTAACGAAAGAAACGCCACGGAGATCTGACCTGGGGCGACAGCGCGTGTGCCAGCAGAGAGGGCTCTGCGTATCACCTCTGGCACGTGTGCCTTGGATAGCCATCACGGGTCTAGTGGTTAAGGCTGGAAACCAGGGAACTGTGAATTCTGGTCCCACCTTAAGCATGGAAGCCAGCTGAATGACTTTGGGTGAGTCACTCTCTATCAGCCCATGACACAATCAGTCAATTTTTGTCTCAACCAATGGATCAACACAACCAATAGATCATCAACAGTAGGGGTGTCAAACTCAAGGCCCGTGGGCCGGATCCGACCCACAGGGGTGCTTAGATCTGGCCTGCAGGGCTGCCCTGGAAACAGAAGGAACTGGCCCATGGTGCCTCTGCCAGCGAAAATGGAGCTCAGGAGGGCTGCGCGTGGCCCTCCTGGGCTCCGTTTTTGGCTGTGACGGCCTTCTGCAGCCCTCTGCCAGCGAAAACGAGCTCCGTTTTTGCTGGCATAGGGCTGCAGGACATCGAGCTTGCCATGCCCATCATGGCCACGCCCCCTCCCCCCTCCCAAGGTCAAACACAACCCTGATGCAGCCCTCAGTGAAATTGAGTTTGACACCCCTGATCAACAATAACAAATAAGTGGACCCTGCATTATGGGGAAAAATGCTGGGAAGAAAAACAAATCAATTAGTTCTCTGACTATTTATACTGATTGGCACTACCTGCTGACTTTTTTTTTTAATATTGAAGAGTGAACCAGCTATGATAGCAGAAATATTCACAAGTAATATATATAATAGAGCCGAGGTGGCACAGTGGTTAGAGTGCAGTACTGCAGGATACTTCAGCTGACTGCTAGCTGCAGTTCAACTGTTCAAATCTCACCGGCTCAAGGTTGACTCAGCCTTCCATCCATCTGAGGTGGGTAACCCAGATTGTTGGGGGCAATATGCTGACTCTGTAAAACTGCTTAGAGAGGGCTGTAAAGCACTGTGAAGCGGTATATAAGTCTAAGTGCTATTGCTATTGCTACAGGGCTACAGGATTGTCATAATTTGATGCCCTACTAATGACTTTATAGCATTTTCTCACATTACCCAGTCATTGTTGTGGTAGTGTAAACCTGTCATCATCACAATGATGGTAGACAATGCTGTAAGTCACTAGTAGGGATCCTGTCTTACTATGGGCAGAGTTTTAGTATCCTCTTTAATACGCTTTTATTCCGTTTAGGAGGCAATACAAACATATGCCGCTATCATTTCTCTCAATTCTGCCTCAATAACACAGCCAGTGTATGGGTGTCATGAAAATTTAATACAGGTCCGATTAAAATGTGCCTATTTGTAGCTGAGTTTCTTTTCCTGCTAGAATTCCCACTCCCATATGTCAGATAGGAAAACCAACCATCAATTACACTCCTTAACCCAGTGGGTGGGATGGGGCAATGGGAATCTGCAAATTAGAGACCGCTGTCTTCCACCAGCAGCTCCTGTGCTGTGAAAGTTTAACTGTCATTTATAAAACAAAATAAATAAATTCCCCATGCCATTTTGCAAGTTGTCCAGTTGTTGATCTTTGTAATTGCTGCTTCAAAGTAGTTCTTGGAGGATGGGATTTAGAGAGATCTATTGGTTTCACTATTGATTTTGTAACTGATGCCATATCATTCCAGGCAGCAGAGACCAGAATGGCAAAGAAGAACAATGACCAGTGACCATATATGCTGCAATTAGACATGGCCAGTAGGAATTGGATAGCTCTTAGTCCCTGACTGTGTCATCAAGATGATCACTGCTGAAGCACCACAAACAGTTAAGTGTCACATCAGAGAAATTGGAAATCAACACAACATCAGATTAGATAAATGCAAAGTTAGACTGCCTCAGCTATGGTTTGGAGTTGACACAAAGCCTCATTGGTGCAGTATGCTAATGAACAAAAAGTTTGAATCATCACACCAAAGATTGGGTGATGCTGTAAATCACTGATATAAAATAGTCAGACCATGGGATGAGTTCACATATCATACTACGCCATGGCTTGCTTTAGTCATAGTCTGCCAAATAACCACATATAATGCTAACCTCTAAGCTGTGATTTGCAAACCGAAATAAATGGGCATGCACAACAGCCCAAGCCAAAAGCAAACAAACTACATTATGGTGTGATATATGAACACCCCTTTTCTTTTGTAGCTTGACTTTAAGTCCAGATGGACATATACCTGGGCTATAATCACCCAGTGCACTAAGGAATGATTTTCTTAAATGGTTTATTGACTAAACCACCCTTAGCTGGGTTCAGAGAACATGCTAAACTGTAAACAGGAAATCCACATTAAGGCCTAGTGTGTTTGAAAATAATCGCTCCCTGATATTTTAGCAGGATGTGGATGATCCAGGGACTTCTATTCTACACTGCCCTGGAAGCTTTCGTCAGTTGTTGATTAATCCAAAGACAGAAATGCTCCCAAGATTAGAATTGAGTGGGCTTTCTCCTTAGGCCCCTGAAAAAGGAGAAATTGACCCCTACCTACATAGGTTAATGAATAGCCACCTGCATTTACAGGTGAATAGCCATCTACATTTACAGGTTAACTTTGGGGCAGAAATTAACTTGTCACTTGTATTCTTGCAATTGGACTGTTTTTTTCCTACTACAGATGCCATTTTCCTTCCTACCTAATCGGGTCAAGTTAATATTTTCCAAATTGACTACATATGGGTGAAACCTCAGCTTTTACCCCCCCCCCCTCTTGGCTAAGAGGGAGATGGGAGTTGTAGTCCAGTATTTCTGGGAGACTTTAAGTTGAACAAAGCTCTGGTGAACGAATGCTTTCCTGTTCACAAGTGACATGTCACAAAGCCAAATAAGAAGAAATAACCCCATTGCTTTCTTGGTCATTTGTTTCCCAAACTACTTGAAAATATGGACAGGAATTTTGCCAGAAATGCACCAATCATCTCTTTTAAATTCATTGTCTGGAAAATATTTTTGTCATTTTTAAATTAAGTACTTCAATCTGGCCTGAGTGAGTCTCATCGTGCTGTACAAATACTTAGCTGCACAGTTTTTAAGGTTACTTTCTCAAAGGAAGCCAAATATAGGCAGCTGAACTTGTTTGGTGCCTACACCTATTATACTTGCCTACTCAGAAGTAGCTGAGGATTCAGGCAAAATCAAGTATGGTTAGATCACAGCTGTTGGAAAATGATCAGCCAGACAGGAAGGAGGAATCAAGTAGGGAATTAGCTTCGAATCATTGCACAGCCACAAGAGACCCAAGACTCCTCACCCCCCTCTGAAGAACCACCACCACTCCATGGAACCTTATCTGTTTCCAAGGGAAGGCAAGCAATCTGGGGAGATTCCTGTACTATAGGCAGAATACAATAAAGCAAATAGTTTGAACCTGTGTGGATCTATTTGTTTGTGCCTAACAGCAGCCTTGTTTTATTTGGAAACAAGGTAGTGGACATTTATTCTGAAGTAAATTAGCACACATTGTAATTTCATCAGGAATGCTTGGAATAGCTCCCATTTTTTTGATTGAGTTGAGATTTTAAAAAGTGTATTAAATTTTTCAAGTAATCTTATGCCTTTTTCCTTAACTGGATTATGCACCTCAATTTAGGAGTTTTCTTCTGAGTAGGAATAAAACTTACTGTCCTGGTAGAATTCCTGGTTCCAACATCTTCTGCTTTGTTTTCATTTTTAAAAGCTTGTTTCTCAAGGATTTTGCTTAAGGATTTTTTTAAAGCTTAAGTACCAATGTTTTACTTTCCTTTTTACACTTGACCAACCATAGCATTTTGTTTTTACAAATCCCGTAATTGTCTTTCAAACGGGAGGAGTGGGGGGCGATAAAAACTAACCCAGAAATCTAAAGTTTTATCTTGTCATTCGGTGGGCCCCGGAGATGGAGAAATGAAAAGCAGAAAAAAGAATCACTCCGGGATTTATAATCTGAAGGGGGATTTTCCAGGTTAAAGTAGTAAAAAAAAAAAAAGCAAACCGAATCTCTTTTGGAAAATGTCCATGCTGCGCTACATTGCATTTCTTTTTCGATTCTTTTTTTTGGGGGGGGGGGTTGTTTGTTTTGTTGTCTTGCCTCGAGTCGTGATCTTTTTTCTTTTTTTTGAAAAAAAAATACATTTTCACGCCTCGCTTCCTTGTCATATTTACATTAAGGCGGGGGTGGAGGGGAGGGAGAGAGCCGCTCCGGCGGATGATGTATCTATTACGGATCTAAAGAGACGCCTGTGGCTGCTTTTCTTTCAAAGCCTCCAGCCCCGGATTATCTTCGCGGCCTACCTACGGAGCCGTTGTTTCTTCCCCGAAAACGAGATTTCGATTGCGAAAACAAGACCCCAATTAGCAAGCAAATGAGGCGGAAGAGATCCACTCCAAGGGAGCTCGTCCCATCTGCGGCCGCGTTGACAAGGCAGGCGGGGACCAGCAGCCACCAGCAGTTCCTCCCCAACCCTGTGCTACCGGCGGCTGGCAAGAGCAACCGAAGAGCAGCGCCGGCTTCTTCGCGCGGAGAGGCCGAGAAGACGCTCTCCCGCCGGGCAAGGCTCGATCTTTCAAGCTCTTAGGCCGACTGTCTTGCCGGATCAACACATTTCTACGCAATCCTAACCTCGATTAGCTGTGAGCTCCGGACTTCGCAGCGGGCCACGTGGTCCTGCGCGCGCAGGCCCAGGACTGAGGGCCGAGCTGTGGTAGCTATGACTCCCGCCAAATAAACTGTATGGACCCCTCGCTTGTCTTTTGGCTTTCAAGAGCAATCGGTCTCGACCACTGCAGTCGTCCTTCTTCTCCTCGACCGCCCTGGGTTGGCCTTATCTTGCCCAATTGTCCCAAAGGTGCGTTTTCTTCAGGAGGCAACTGGACTTTCTTCTTTTTCTTTGAAGACGTTTCGCTTCTCATCCAAGAAGCTTCTTCAGCTCTGACTGGATGGTGGGGAATGGAGCTAGAGCTGAAGAAGCTTCTTGGATGAGAAGCAAAAACGTCTTCAAAGAAAAACAAGAAAGTTCAGTTGCCTCCTGAAAAAAGCACCTTTGGAACAACCATGACCTGGATGACTGAGAATCTCTATAGATATCATCTTGCCCGCAATTTCTGATTCTGGAAAACAAATGAATGGATTCCTCTAGCTATTGCTACAAGACTGTCAAAATATCTCCTTCTGTGATCATTTTGTTGAGAGGTGAAGGCAGGTGACCTGTTCAGAAGGAATCAGACATGGGTTTCTGAGGCCTTACCAAGGTGTAACTGCACCTTCTCCTGGGGGTCACCAGCTGGTGGAATGTCCACCCACTGAACAGACATTGACCAGTTGCCAGCCTTGAAAATATGCCCCCACCCAGGGGTTGAGGCATTGGTTGGCCAGACAATGAAAATTGCCATCTGAACAATCCAATTTCTGGCTACAGTTCTTTTTATCAATATGCTGCAGGGAGGAATGGATCATGTGGACTCTGCTAATGAGGAAAAACTCAGAGAAATATCTCGGTGTCTCCTGCAGGGATATTTTCAGGACATTTCACACAAGTGATTTTGCTTAACCACACAAAGCTTATCAGTAGTAACATCCATAAATGAGAATTAAGATCCCCCCCCCAACTGAATTTTGAGTTTTCTCAATGAAGGCTGCTAGGAAACTCTCATACTAAATGGAAAATGGAACAAATCTTTCCCAGAGTGATCTTAAGGTAGGTTATGAAGCAATGCTATACAATGCCATTTTCTGTGTCCATAGAATAGATGTGGTTAATTTCTGCTACAGCTCATAATAAATACACCCTTCCTAAAATCTTATATCTTGGATACATTGGGCTAGAACTACTACTACTACCAAAAGAAATAGTTTGGTACCACCATTTTAGAAGCTTCACAAAAGCTTAATAACTTTTAATAACATTTTAATCTAAAAAAGTGCTACCAGAGTCCTGATTTGTTGATACAATGCCCATTAAAGGAAATTTGATTCTGAACAAGACAAAACTAAATGGAGTGGTCAATTAGCATTTTTCAGGTGTTCAGGTTTTTTAAAAAGATCATTCTAATCCCACCCTCCTCAAATCAATATGCAAGATTTCATTTAAGAGGAAGCTACCCTGGTAGAAAGGGAAGATAGGATTGATTTTTCTCCAGTGTATGCACACACACACCACTGTGTAGTTTTACTAGAAAAATGCATGTATTTACCAGTAGAAGCAAAAATGTTTCCCTAATTGTAATAGGTATTTTCTACTATACAAAAGGGTTACTATTAGTATAGAAATATGCATACTATTTATAGTTGCAGAGCACATTACAGGCTGGGAAACATTCTTTTTCTTATCTTTGTAAATAATTTGATAAAAAGCAAATGTGTTTGTAATATTAAAAATTGAGGGAAAAGGTGGAGGAAGAGCAATAATGAGAGCTCTTTAGATTTAGTTTACTATTAAATAATACTTCTTCAGACATCATTCTCTTTTGTGGCAGAACAAAAATAAAATAAGTAACTCAAAATTTACCATTATGTCAAATTCTATAAAGTAGGTATATTGTCAGGGTTGACATTTGTCAACGCCAGCATATAAAGAATAAAACTCTGGAACTGTAGTTGAATATTCCTAGTTATCCCTTTAGCAGTACTTCTATTAGTGTATTTTTATATCTACTCAAGAGAGGTGATAAATTCATTGGAGCTTATTCCCATGTAAGTAATGGTTGCTTCATTTGTGTTGGTTGGGTGAAGTTCCATACAAATCCAAATTAAGTCCAGTTTCCCTCTTTAAGAAGGGCTTTAATCAGATCCTAGATACATTGCCCTGGCTGACACAACACACTAAGCCCTAATGTAATTTGTTTGGTTTGGATTCAGTGTGTGATAGGAGTTGGGCAGTAGAGCTGTTGTGGTTTACTCAATAAATTGCAGCTGAAACGATGGTGGCTTAGCATGACTAAATGAAATCCTCTCCTGGTTTCAGTAAATAGTAGGCACAGAATACTTGGAAATGGACAGTCATCTTTCCTGCAATGTATCCATTGCAAGAATGATTGTCCCCACTTTTTAGCTTAGCTGTATGAGCTTAGCTCCTATGTTGGAATATTCATGACTGGGAGAGCCATGTGATTGAGTCAGCCAATCGGGCTGAAGTGTTAATTGAGCATGTCCAGAAACTTAGCAAGAAGAAGGGCGTGGTTTACTCTGTCCACCATTATACTCCAGTATGAAAACATCTCAACATGTGATCTGAAACAAAGTGTGGTATTGTTAATGTTTTATTCTACTTATAAAGAAGTTATTTGAATCAGCAAAATGCAGTTATCTTCTGAAGCTTCTGATTTATTGCGTAACTCTGACAGGTTATGGGCCCAGAAATTGCTCAAGAAGTAAAATAAAAACTGCATTGTAATTTAAAGCTGATAAGAAGCTGTCTGTGTTGTTAAAGGAACAGGCAGAGAAGAAAAATAAAGCAGGATGGCTGCTGCTATGGAATTTAAAGACAGTCCAATACCCAAATTGGGGAAGAAAAATTATTTAATTTGGGCTGCAAAAATGGAATGTTTTTTGAAAGCAAAAGAATTATGGGACATCGTAGCAGACCCCCCACAAGGTGTGCTTGGAGCAGCAGATCAAAAGGCTCATGACAAAGCTATGGCTTATCTTCTGTTAAGTCTGGGGGATGATCAATTCTTAAATGTAGCTGAATTAAAGTCTGCAAAAGAAATATGGCAGAAATTGAGAGCAGTACATGTCAATGTTTCTGCGTGTAATGTGGTCCAACTTTCAAGAAAGCTTTTCAGAATGAGTTTGCAGACAGGAGATTCTATGGAAGATCATTTAATGAAAATGCAGTCTAATTTTCTAGAATTGGAGCAACGTGGAGTAAAGTTTCCAGAGTCCCAAAAAGTTTTATTAGTGTTAAATAGTTTGGATCAGAGCTGGGAGACTGTGTCAGCTATTTTTGAAAGTAAGCCAGAAGCAGATTTGAATTTGGAGGCTTTGAAATCGTGTTTATTGAATGAATATGAGAAAAGGCTTTTCAGCCATGCTGATGGAAAATTCCACAGGCGGGGGCCCAACAAGGAGTACAGTGGAAACTTACAGCAAGTCTCCAGCAAAATTTTCCACAAGCTGCCTATCTCTAGCAACAGCCGAGGTGTCTGCAGAGAAGAGGAGAGCAGAGGCAGGAGAGATCAAGTTACACAGCAACAATTCTGCAAGCAAGTTAAAAAAGCGTGTTTCATTTGTGGAGAAACCAATCATCTGCAGAAAAGCTGTGCACAGAGAAGAAATATGCAAGACAAGAGACATTATTTGCAAGGACAGATTGCAGTTGCAAAAGTTTGTTATAATAACAATAGAGACAAATGGTTGATTGACAGTGGGGCTAGTCAAACAATTGTTAATAATTCTGACTTATTTTCCAGATTTTTCCCAGGAAACCATGAAGAAGTGGCCTTAGCCAATGGTCAAAAGGCTAAAATCATTGGAAGAGGCGATGTGCAAATTCCATATTTGGAATCCAGGTTTACTGATGTGTTATGTGTACCTGAAATGGAGCATAATTTGTTAAGTGTGTCTAGTTTAGACAAGCAAGGTTATGAAACCACATTTGTTAATGGGAAGTGTATCATCCAAAGAAATGGGATTGTTTGTGCACAGGGCATAAAAGAGGATAATCTTTATGTATTGCAGGGACAAAAGGTCCCACATTGTTCCCAGATATTTAAAAATGTAGCAGAACATAATTCATGTGTTCATCTTCTGCACAGACGACTTGGTCATGCTAATTTTAAGGTTGTTCAACAAATGAAAGAATTTGCAGAAGGATTAGATTTGAAGGGATGTAAGGCATATTTGGATTGTGCAGTATGCAAAGCATCGAAATCCAAAGCATTCCCAGTGAGCAAGTTTAGCACAAGACAAACCACAAGAGCTCTAGAACTGGTGCATGCTGATTTAATTGGGCCTATGCAAGCCAGTTTGGGAGGAGCAAAGTATGCGCTGGTCATTGTGGATGACTACAGCAGGTTTGGGTTTTGCTACTTACTTAAGAGTAAAACAGAGGTGCTACAGCAATTTAAGCAATGGTTAAGTTTTGTAGAGAGAAGGTACAAACAACAGGTATGTCAGTTGCAAACTGACAGAGGTTCTGAATTTATGTCAACAAATTTTCAACAATGGTTGAGACAATTGGGAATAAGACACAGGCGCACAAATCCTTACACACCGGGAGAGAACGGAGTGGCTGAAAGGAGGAATGGTGTTTTGCAAACAATGAAAGACTCATTACTGGAGGATTCTGGTATGAGCAGGTCATATTGGGGTGAAGCCATACTGACTGCCAATTATTTAGTAAATAGGTTGTGGAGTTCATCCATCAATAATACTCCATATGCAATGCTATATGGGAGAAAGCCTTCTCTAGCACATTTAAAAATATTTGGAAGTACTGCTTGGGTACATATTCCAAAGGCAATCAGAAGAAAGGGATAAAAAAAGGCTAGAAAGCTCTGATTTGTGGGCTATGAGCCAGGCTCAAAAGGGTATCGCTTTAGCGATGGAAGTAAAAGGATAGTGATTTCAAGGTCTGCTAGTTTTGCAGAACAAAATTGGAACAGAATTGATGCAAATTCTGAAAATGTCTCACTTAGTGACGGTGATCCGCTTAGCGACGGTGATCCACTTAGTGACAATAACTCATTTAATGATGGTGAATCATTTACTGAAGGTGTCTATGTTCAGGGAGGAGAGTCTGAACAAGATATGAAGACAGAAAAGCTTGAAACACAAGTACAGGCAATGCCACGTAGGTCAGAGCGTAGGAACAGAGGGGTTCCGCCAGACAGGTATTCTGCCAGTAAAGTTAAAGTGTGTAATGTGTGGTATGAGCCAAGAAACTATAAGGAAGTATTGGCATTACCAAAAGTTGAACAAGAAAAGTGGAAGGAAGCCATGGATAAAGAGATGAAATCCATGGGAGATCATGAAGTGTTCACATCTGTGACTTTGCCACAGGGTACGAAAGCTGTAGGATGTAAGTGGGTATATAAGAAAAAGGTATTACCCAATAATGAAGTACAGTATAAGGCAAGATTAGTGGCACAAGGTTTTTCTCAATTAAAGAATGTGCACTATGATGAGGTGTTCGCGCCAACTGTAAAAGGTGAGAGCATAAGACTAGCACTGGCATTAGCATCAGCATACAGGCATAGAATTTGGCATTTTGATATAACCACTGCATTTCTCAATGCTGAATTAGAGGAAGAAATTTATATGGTTCAAGCGCCAGGGTATGAAAATAAAAAGCCTAACATGGTGTATAAATTGAACAAGGCCATTTATGGGCTGAAGCAGTCAGCCAGAAATTGGAATATCTGTCTTGATACTGCATTGAAAGGTCTTGGGTTCAAGAGTTGCAAAGCTGATGGTTGCATATACACTGGAAAGTTACAAGGTGGGAATTGTCTACTATTAGCATTTGTGGATGATCTTTGTTTCATTGCAAAGGATGCATCACAAGTTAAAGAATTTGCTAATAAGTTAGAAAAGAAATTTGAATTAAAGAATTTGGGAGAAATAAAGAATTATCTCGGTGTAGAGATACAAAAAACTGAAAAGGGTTATATTCTCAGTCAAAGGAGAAAAATTGAACAATTATTAGAGAAGTATAACATGAAAGATTGTAATATTGCTCCTACACCTATGAGCACAGATTTTTACAATAGTTTGGGTGAGGATAAAAGTGAAGCCTGTGATCAGGAGATATATCACTCTGCAATAGGGAGTCTGTTATATCTGTCACAGTGGTCCAGACCAGACATAGCTTGTGCAGTGAGCATCTTAAGTCGCTTTACTGCTACACCTACAAAGTTGCATTGGATGGGTGTGAAAAGAATTCTCAGGTATTTGAAGGGAACTGTGAATTTGGGTCTTCAAATACAGGTCACTGAAGAATTAAAATTGAAATGTTATGTTGATAGTGATTATGCAAATGATGTAAAAACCAGAAAGTCTAATTCTGGAATTGTAATAATGTTTGGAGGGGCTTTAATTGGTTGGAAGTCCAGAAAACAAACAACGGTTGCTATTTCAACTGCAGAAGCAGAGTTTATTGCATTGTCTGAGTTATGTTCTGAAGTAGTTTGGTATGTACAGTTGTTACAAGATTTAAATGTAAATGTAAATGAAGCTGTTACTGTTTATGAAGATAATGCTGCTTGTATAAAAATGGCAACAGGTGACAGAGTGAAGAACAGAAGTAAACATGTGGACATTAAGTATTGTAATGTCAGGGAAGCTGTAAAAGAAAAATTGATACGTTTACATCATTGTTCTTCAGAGGATAATTTAGCAGACATGATGACCAAACCATTGGGTGGTGTCCATTATAGGAAATGTTTAAATCCAATAGGTTTGATGTCTCTCCCAGTAATGAAGGGAGGAGTGTTGGAATATTCATGACTGGGAGAGCCATGTGATTGAGTCAGCCAATCGGGCTGAAGTGTTAATTGAGCATGTCCAGAAACTTAGCAAGAAGAAGGGCGTGGTTTACTCTGTCCACCATTATACTCCAGTATGAAAACATCTCAACATGTGATCTGAAACAAAGTGTGGTATTGTTAATGTTTTATTCTACTTATAAAGAAGTTATTTGAATCAGCAAAATGCAGTTATCTTCTGAAGCTTCTGATTTATTGCGTAACTCTGACATCCTATAGGTCTTTATGGTTTAGGGCAGGGGTCGGCAACCTTAAACACTCAAAGAGCCACAAAGGTCCTAACAGGAAGCCCCCCATTCAATTCTGGAGCTGACTGGAAGTCCAGTTCCCCCACCATAGAGTCTCCTCCTAGCACATTGTCCTTTTTCCTCTACCTGTCCTAACCGAAAGCCCTATCAATTGTGGAGCTGACCGGAAAACCCACCACTTGCCATAGAGTCTCCTCCTGGGGCGCTGTGCTTTTCCCCTCCCTAACCGGAAGCTCCTCTCAAAATTGTGGTGCCAACTGGCAAGAGGGAGCCGCAATAGAAGGATGAAAGAGCCACATGCGGCTCCAGAGCCGCGGGTTGCTGACCCCTGATTTAGGCTGTCTAAAGAAGCCAGAAAGTAAGGTTAATTGATAAAACCATGGGTAAGTAAATCACAGTGAAGCATGCCTTGACGACACTGGTCTCCAATAAACTAACAGTTTATTGTTTTAAAATCAGTTCTGAAGGCTTAGTAGATGTCTGACTATTTACTTATCTCTCCTCCTTTCACAGGAGGCCTGGGAGAAAAACCTGCTTTGAAAGGATCTAAGACTACAGTCACAATAGGAGTAGCCTCTATTGAACTCAGAAACTTACTTCTAGGTGAACTTGCAAAAGATGGAGCTGACCTAGAAAGTAATCAGCCTTTTCAAGAGTTGTTCTGTACAAAAATAGAACAACTATTGGTGTTCTATGAAACACAGTGTTAAAACATAAAACATAAAAAAGACGAGAAGGACTTGCAGGGGTTAACATTTAAAGGATAAGTGGCCTGGCCTGGCCAAAGCCATCTCTATTACTTGGAACCTTGACAATAAGCAGCTATGACCAAATTAAGATAAGGAGGATTGGGGTTTGAGTCTTAGGTATTTGAGGCATTTTAGAGATCAGCTCCTTTTGCATTTCTGTAGTGCTTTTGCTATGTTCAAAGTGCTAGTGAGTCTTTCAAAAGATGCTTCAGGAACAGCCAGCATGGAGAAAGGCTATCTAGTGTATGCAGATAGATGAATTCCCATCCTTTTCTTTCTTCAGCAGGTGAGGGGGAGACATCCCACAAACATTTAATTTACAGACAGCCAACCAGTTTCACCCTAGCCTGCAGTCCAAATTCAACCAGAGATTTTGCAGATCTCCCCATGATGGTAGGATCTTCTGTCCCCTCTCTTGCATCTCCCTACATTTTTGCCTTCAATTGGATTCTCCTACATTGATTTAATCCAATCATACTTATCTATAACCAGTGTTACAGATTCTTGGAGTAGTAGAATGCTATTGGTGTATCTAGTTTTTAAGAGAATTTGGTCAGCATAAAATAAAGCAAAAATAGACACTAGCCACACACAAAAAAGCTTCTAATCTAAATTATCCTGCACAGCAGTGTTTCTCAACCCCAGCAACTTCAAGATGTGTTCACTTCAACTTGAATTCCACACAACTTAAAGTTGTTGAAATTGAGAAATGCTTCCATATCTCAATCTTCCCCAAGATGGTCCCCTCTGTATGTGGGGAGACTACAACTCCCAGAATTCCAAGTCACCGTAGTAATTGCTTTGAAACCCATCTGGAAAGAAGAAATGATGGATGGGTCATTTTTCTTTTTAGGCAACCACAGAATTTTGCAGAGTCAAGCATATGAAATGTGAGTTTAGCAGAAAACCCTAAGGCTGCTGAGAAGGCTGGGCACAACTGGAATTGCTATTCACGGTCATCAATCTGTCACTTCAAGCAGAAATTATTCAACAAATATTTTCTTTGAAAACTTCCCCTTAAGCTATAGTATTTGGGTGTTTGTATCCTAGATTTTTTTTTCTACAACTGTTAAAGGTTTTAGAAGTGATCCTGGAATGAATTCACACAACATAATATGGTTTTATTTTGACTGGGCATATTGTGGGAATCAAGTCAATGGTGGTTTATTTAATAATTTATAGTTAAATAAGATATCGGTTAGTGTGATGTGGGAATTCAGCCCCTTCATTGTTTAGGATTGGTTGCCAAGAAGTGATGAGACGAGCTATCCATTTCAGATTCTCATGCAGTCCTAACAAAACTTATCTTCAGCTTATTTTATATCAACTTATCTTATATCAAGGAAGGAGGAGAGACACATCCTTTCTGTAGGCAGAAAAGGTTTCCTTTTAGAAAAAAGAAGACAGGACAATACCTAATTGGGCAAGCCTGATGGGGAACAATGGCACATCAGTGAGAAACAAACCTCCTCTATTGAATTCACTGATTATGGATATGCCTCTTATTGTATAATTAAAAATAACCTCCCATGCTTCTCCTACCAATCACACAACCACTATCACAATTTTTCGTATGAAGAAGATAGAATTTTCACTGTTTCTGGTGACTTCAACTTAAGAGAGTTATGGATCAAGCTTCACTCTTGGTTCCTTTCCATGCGAATCCACTAACCTGCTGGAGGCTTTCAACCAGGTTCACCCACTTCTAGCTGAAGCAAAAATCTGCTCCTAGTGCCTGGGACAATGTTAAACAAGCTCAGAAGTATCTGGAAGTTTTTTGGTCAGCCTTGATTTTATTCTCAGCTGGATTTACCTAATTTACCTGTACCTACTTTGCTAATGTTTATATTTATACCAATACCTACTATCTTGTACATGTTTGACAAACAAATAAATAAAAAATAAATTAAATAAAATTCACCAGGTCTTATAAAAGCAGCCAGTTCTATGTACTGATGCCTCAGTAATGAAGATAGGCAGACTTAATATGTTTATATATAGATTGGAGAAATGCTAGAGTGGAAATGGCCTGATTATAGAAGCACAGAGTTGGAAGAAATCTTAGATGTCACCTAGTCCACCCCTTGCTAGATGCAGAATCCTCTGGAGCATCTTTGATGGATGACCATCCAGCCACTGTTTAATGACTTCAACAAAAGAGAACTCATTTTGTTTGGCAGCTGATTCCCCTGGAACGGTGGAATGGAAGCCATTCACCTGAATGGCTCTTATATTCAGGAAGTGCTTCCTGACCTAGTAGTTTTAAGCCCTGTTTTCTGGTCCTGCCTTCTGGGACACTAGAAAATCAACTCACACTTTTATGGGACAACTCTTCAACTTTCTGAAGACACTTATCATTCATAGGATGTGTTGACATTCAAGAAGGTCTACTTCACAAAGTTGTTTGTGGCATGGCAAGTTTTCTTTCACATAGAATTCAGCACTCACTCCCACAAATGTCTTTAAAACATGTCTTCCGAACTCTTTTGGTCCAGGTTTAGTGCCACTTCCTAAATCACATGTTTGGAAAAGACCTTAGAGGTCAACTAGTCTAATCTGCTGAAGTCAGAATCTGCTTGTTCTCCTAAAAAGAAAGACTGAATTCTACTTGACCATTGAGATTCTTTTGTAAGGCATCAATGAAGATCAGAGTGGGGCTTTCAAGAATTTAAATAAATTCACAGAGAATTAGCCTATCTTTGGCCAGTAGTCCTAAAATGCTTAAAATAACCCTGGGTGTGTTGATTACATAGGAACTGGAGAGCTTTTATTGAAGAGGCTCTACAAATGCCAGGCCATTCCACAGGGTGCTGCTTGTTAGTAAGCCTGAAGATTTTGGATCACCTTAAGGAAAACAGACAAAAGCACTCTAAGTTATTGTGTCTAAGTGTCTAAAATATGTCTAAGATATTCTATCTTCCTCAGTTAAAGTTTGGAAAGACCTATTTGACACCACCTGATACTATTCACTTTCCTGAACAGGTGATAAGGGAAAGGAATGGAGTTATCTCTGGCCAGGCTCTTTTATCTAGCTTGTTCCCTTCCAGTCAGGTGTTTTCATAGCCCACTGAGAAAACTTGGCTGTTGGGCTGCTTTTGTGCAATCCTTTCAGCCTGGAACCATGGAAGCTTTTCTTTTAAAGAACTGGTAGGCAATTGGAGGATTTCCACACCAGATTTATAGTGTGGTCCAGTCATGGCCCTGGCAATCTATCATTAATGCAGACAGGGTTTATATTGCCAGGATGAGGGCTGGGTGATGCTATAAATTGCTAATGAAGAAACCCTCCCTCTTGCTGACCTTTCCTCTTAATTCTTATTTGACCCACGAGGATTTCATTCTTCCCAGGTAAAGGAAGAGAAATTGGTGACACTTTTTTTGAACAAAGTGAATTGATTCAACTGGAAAAGTCCAAGGGTGGCTTCCTTCCTATAAAGCCCCTAAACCCAATCCATTTCTGATGCACAACTACAAGCATCTGGCACAAGTCCCAAAGGCTTCACCATCAGAGGAAGCAGACGACCTAATTCTTCTCATTTGCCCATCCATGCCACTTGCAGATGCCCTTGACCTCAGCCCTCTGCATCTAGGACCAGACCTCAAACACTCAGTGGCCCTTTCTTTCCTTTCAGGGGAGGGGCTCTGTTGGTTTGACATGAGCATATGAGATCACAAGCACCCCTCAGCAGGAGTGTCTGTCTGTCTAGGATGGTCAAAAATGGCAGTTCTGCATTTTTACGTAGCTGCCATCTCGACTTTTTTGACCAGGCTGTGTGGGCATCCCTGGTCCTTAGGTACATATCTCTGCTGAAGTGTGGCAGGAAAAAAAATAGATGGAGGAAAATGATCTCTTTAAACCTTAGGTGAAGCAGTCAGATCTGGACTGAAACGAAAACTAATCTCCTAAGCAAGGCTTATCCCATGCAATTGATCCTTTTTGGTTGTTTACTTAAATGTGTTCTCACTCTAGTTTGAAAATCGCCTTCACATCCATAAATGAACAGTGGCCTTGAAAAAGGAGGAAGGGGAGCATTTAAATTTAAAAAAAAGCAAAGTCCCCACCACTTGAAAGTGGGGCTTGCCAAACCAAATCCCGTCCTGCTCAATTCCTGTCCTGCAATCCAGTTTCTTATCCAGCACCTGGCTACTCTGGTAGAGAAAATCTGCCCCATTTTCCCCCAAAACAAACAATTGTACATTATTTAAGTGATCAATTAAATCACAAAATATTTACAATTCTAATTGTAAATAATTAGTTAGGCTCTCTAGCGTGCATCTATAAAATAATTAATTTACTTTTAAGTATCAATAATTATACAGTCATGCAGTTTGATTTTTCTTATGCAGAAATCTGATGAGGACCACGTCTGGTGAAAAGAAAAACAGAAGCAGGTTGTGAAAAAAGCAGCTTTCTCCAAATAAAGATGGCTGTGAGTAAAATCGTGGGTTGTTATTTACCTGTAGAGAGCAGAATCATATTGTACCAGGGCAATGGGTAAACAGGTTTTATTGGGCTGTAAAATGCTACTCAGATTTTTCATGCAAATAGCAACAAAGGAAAAGACGTTTTTCATATTTCAGACAAACATCCATCAAGGGAAAACCAGAAGCAAAAGCATATCACCATGTAGGATTTTCACAGGACCAATGATCTGCTACCTTGGTCATGAATTTTATTATGATTTTAAAAGCCCATTTTGGCAAAAGACATGCTCAGTCCCTCCCTAAGCACGCACACACACGCACTCTTTGCCAATCAGTCTGATCTCTGTTTTCCTCTGCCATAAATCTACTTCTGTAGCAGTTATGCGGGGGCTTTCGTTCTGCACTTCACATTTCAAGTCCAGATCAAAACTGGAATTAAACAAAGGTTAGCTTAAATGAGAAAAACGTCTGTAAGAAAATAAACACTGAAACCCGAGGCTCAACCCTTTCTCTGAGCAGCAAGAAAAACAACATTCAATCACCCACGTGGGAAACGAAGGTTGCTTCCCCTTTCTTCTGTCTCTGAAAATAACCATGCCTTTAGTGGTGAAAATCTAAGCCGCTTTCATTCATTCATTAATTTCAGAAAACAATTTTAAATGGCCTAACTTAAGTGAGGAAAAAAAGAAACAAGAACTTATTTGAGATTTATTTCTGTGCCGATGTGCAGTTGAAATATGCTACCCTGCTCAGTTACTTCAGGAATCAAATTAAGCCTACTGCAATTTTATTTCTTCTTTTTTTAAAAAAAAACAGTAATTAAACAATGATTTTGGCAAAGTTTTATTATTTGTGGACTAGCGGGGGCATATTCGCATCAAGGGAAGGCCACCACAATTGCAAAAACAAGTCAAAACCATAAATCCAATCACCGGGTCCCTAAACTTAAATGGGAACTCGGTGATATTCATTGAAAATCGCACGGGAAGTAACTTCAGGAGTTGTTATTTCATCACAAATTGAGCTTTCTATTTCTTTTTTTTAAAAAGCCTCCCAGAAGCAATCGCAAGAATATCTTCCTTCTTTATTCCGCACTCCGGAGGAGAGTCAAGCTAGCGAACTCTGCGTCGTTGTTACTGTTACTTCTTGTAGTAGTGTAAGAACCTGCACTGAAGGAAAGAGGGGAAAAAACTGGGCGCAACGTTGGAGTCCCCGGACCGGGCGAAAAAAAAAAGGAAGCGGTTCCCTATTCCTGCCTGCCCAGGCTTTGCTCGCCTGAGCAGCCCAACCTGGGACATCCTCCTCCTTTATTCCTCTCCTGGCTAGATTGGATCGCCTCACCCACCCTTGCCCAAAAACTTTCTGCAGGTGTTCCCAGATTGACATCTGCTCTAGGAAAGCAAAACGTTCCCTTTGGAGGAACTAGCGGTTTTAGGGAGCGAATTGGCTTGGGAGAGGGCTCCTGCCGCGGTGGAAGGCTCCTTGCGGTTGTATTTCCAGGATCCTCACCCACCCCGCGCTTCCCCCTGCTGCTTGGGATTCGAAAACCTTCCGGATCTCCAAATGACGTTTTTGTTAGCTCTCTCTGTAGCTCTCCTCGGTGGAAGCAGCAGACCGGATGCAAAGTCCAAATATTTGAAGGGCGCTCCCCACCCCAGAAAATAGCATTTTAACTCCCTCTCCTCAGTTCAGCACTGAAAATAAAGCGCCCCCCTCCATCTTTCTGTCTACCTCTTTCCCACGATAGCAGCCAACCGACGGCCGCTTTTTCCTTCCTTCCATCCCTCCACCTCCCATTTCCCTCGGGGTTATCACCCAAAAGGTGGAGGGGGCTTTAACACAGACCATTGTGCGCACTCTACCTCACCCTTTTTCGATCTGGAGCCCTTTAAGGTGCGTTGGGCTACTGCTCCCATCGTCCCCAACTGGTGCAGGAGCCAACCTCCACGCACATTTGCACGAAAGCAGATTGAGGAAGCCTGTTTTACGACTTTGGCCGGGTTAGGTGGAGGAAAACGAGGGAAAGTTGCCGCTAACGCTCCTCTTTATATCCACCCGGTGCTGTGTAAGAGAGGAGTATGCACCTTCCACACTGTATGTGCCTTCCACTGAACCAGATTAATGCTTTTCTGCGTTGGATGGTCACGTTTTAATTTTTGGAAAGGGACAACCCAGGGGGTTCTCCCTGCATACCTGCCAGTATTAAACCACGCCTTCCTAGTAGGCAAAGGGATACAGAAATGCCGTTTCAGTGCAACGGTTGACTTGTCTTCCTTTAAAAAAAAAATCGTGAAATGACTCTAAAACACCAGCAGAAAATCCTAGAGCCCCGTTCCCAGCACAATGGATGCTGCGCGTTTGCAGAAAACGGATGCATTGGGTATATCAATTCTATTGAACGAACTGAACTTGTGGAACATTGTAGCAAAATAAAAGTGGAAGTCTTAAAAGGAGCCACAGATTTCTTTCTAGTTTTTTGGAGGAGGTGGAGGAGGAGGAGGGGAAGACGACGAAGATGATTAGGACTAGGTGACTTTCTAATTCACCAGAACTCCTGTCGGTTCCCTGCTGTTTACTCCTTTCCAATCTCCCTCTTCCGGCGAGCTAAGAACTCTCTGATCCCTGGGATAGTTTGGTGAGCAAGCCCCGCCCGAGTCAAGGGCTGGCGAGAGAAGTGGACCCAGCTCGGCCTTTGCGGCACAGCCTGGTCTAACCTGTGACATCCACCCCATCTTTCAGCCTCAGCTTTTCGCTGGAAAGGTTGTCAGCCCTTCTCTTCAACCAATTCCTTCAAACGTTTCTACCTCCTCGCTTTTGCACAGTGGGGAGAGTGGAGGGACCGATTTCCCTGTGACTCCAACATCGGTATAAATTCAAAATCAAATTCAAAGGCCCTTAGGGATCTTCCCCCCGCATAATATAATCAGGAGCCTCCCCCCAAGTGGAACCTCAGATCACGAAACGTTAGCCCGTATTAGAGACTACATAAAAATCCCAATTGGGGTAGGAGTGGGGATAATGAAAGAAAAGGTACTTATGAGTAACTGCAATCCACCATTGTTCGCTCTAGATTCTAGAACATCCCCCCGACCCTTTCCCGACCACCAATCTTAAAGTTCCTCGTCCGTTTCAGGTGAGCAAAGCCCAAACCCGAGAAAATGACACTCCGCCCCCCTCCCCCGGGCCCGCTTCCTTGCTGCCTTGCTTCCTTTTATAAAGTGGGGGGCTTAACAAAGAGCGAAGAACAGTGCTTGACTTTCAAATGGTTCGGTATTTGCCCAGTGATTGAAGAACCCGAGTGAAAAGGAAAGGAGGCTGCGGTATCCCCAAAAGAGTGAATCTAGAACTTTTAAACCAAAATTGCCACCGCCTCTTCTTTTTCGACAATCTGCAGCGTTTTGTATTGGCGCCTAACTCACCCTTCCCCCGAGATCCTCTCCTTCTCATACAGTTGTGTGGGGATCCGGAAGGGGCTTACTCTGTCCCCTAAGTAGGTTTAAAGCGAGGGGGGCTTTACTTCATAGGTAAATAGGTGAGGCCCTTACAAACAAGCCGGAAGGCAGCTGCCACTCCGATCCTCCTTGGAAATAAATAGGCTTCACTGAAATCGATGGGACTTAGCACTGAGCAAATATTGGAAGGCTCAATCTTGTAAAGGTGAGGATCCTACCCGCTTGCTGAAAACAAGGAAGCTGCCTGGGAATCAATGGGATTTAGATCCAGGTGCGTGTTTAAGAATCCAATATTCAGTGTCGCTTTTTCTCCTGGCCCAATTTTGGCTCCTATCGATTCCTACAGTACACAGGCAATCAAAGCTTCTGCCCCCTGACCCAGCCCGCCCGCCTTTGCTTCTCTACTCCTCGAAGTTTTCTTCGGGAAAAAATGCTGCGGTTTCCCTGCCGGCCGGAGATGGCTTAAGCCTGGCATCCGTGCAGGACCCCGGGGTTATAAGAAGCCTGTCTTGAAGAGAGGGGGGGTGAGAAGGAGAGGACTGCCGCGACCATTCTGGCTTAAGAACAAGAGAGCCACAAGATAAATGCGGGATCGAACCGCGGTCGGGCCGGAAGAAGAACCAGAAGGGAGGCAGGCGACAGAAAACCGCGCCTAAAGAAGGTGCCACAACTACCTGGAGGGGAAACAGAAGCCACCACCACCCCCGGCGCTTGCTTTCCCAGCCAAGGGACTTATTCAGGCCGGGATAGATTTCAGGGGATTCGAACGCTTTAAAAGCCGGAGCCGCTTTCTGAAAACTCCCCTGCATGTACACAGCATGTCCTCTTAGAAAAAGTACCGCCAGAAGTACCGTTTATCTTTAGCCAACCCTCGTCCCACCAAGCGCCATCAGCATCGCGGCAGCTCTCCGGCTGCCCCAGTGCAACCGCTCCATACCCGCGTGCAGTTGAGTCCATCGGCTTCCATCGGCTCGTACTTGGCCGCCGCTAATCCCCCAGAGGCTTAACCTCTCCTCCCCAGCCCGTATCACCCCCTCCTTGCCCAGATATTCGGGCGGCTTTCCAAGTCAGGAGGAGCTGGGACGGGAGACCCCCTTCTCCTCCGGCCGCTCTGATTACTCGCGGGCTACAAGCCACACCAGATGCTTTTTCTGATCTAACAAGCCCGCCAGGGAGGTTGCGGGTAATTGAGCAGATCCGCGGCGAAGCACGCAGCCGAGGTAGCCCGCCGAGATCGAAGCGGTGGGAAAAGCGCGGCTAATCGTCTTGGAGAAGCTGCACCGGGTCTTACCCGTTGGCTCCCTTCCATCCGTTCCCCCTCGAACAAAAAAATGCCAAAACCAGTCTAAACATCTGGCTGGCTGTGCGACGAACAGAATCGTGAGAAGAATCGTCTCATCATCCCCCTTGGCTTCACCTGAAAGGTGACCTCCAGCAAAGCTCTCCGAAGAGATGCAAATAATGTTTCAAAATCAAATCGCCAATGCCTTTGCCTCCGCTTTCTTTCAAAGGTTTCCCCCCCCCGAACAGAAGGGCACCTAACGTTAAAAACTCTCCAGCCTGTCTTTTTTAAAATGCCGCGTTACTGTGTGGTTTTCCGAAGGCGACAGGCGCAATTTGGTCACCCGCTTAGCGGCTTTCGGTCTCTAGGGTGCAAGGCGAGCATCAGGTAGTCCGTGGAGAAATGCTCCATTTTCTCTGGAGAGCGCTCAAACGGACCCGCAAGAAAATTTCCATTGAAAGCAAAGAGGCTTCCTTGTGAACAAATGGTTTGCTTTTATATCCCGCTGATCCCCCCCGCGTTGTAAACCTCCGTAAATACACGAATTCTCGAAATCTTTGGCTACAAAGTTTGTACAAAACAAACAAACAAACAAACAAAAAACCTGCAACGGGAACCTTATTTCAAAGGGTTCCGGTGCATAGCAAACCTATGGCAATAATAGCCCTTTCCATGATCTTTCGCTGGTCACGATCCAGCCCAAATCTTTGTGCCTTCCCCGCGCTCCTTTCAGTGTGGTTGTTCAAGCAAGCGGTTAATTCTGCTGCTTTTGAGGTCAGTAGGGCTTAAAGAAATATTACCTGGCCCTCCTACCGTGCAAACAGCTTGGCTGTCATGTTAATACACCGTATTGGACGTCGTCAAACGGGAAACAGCTAAAACCAAATTTAGTTACCTTGTTGTTCTGATCCCAAACGTATACATATGTTCTATGTTTACGTCACAAGCTTTACTTGGAAAGAAGTTCCGTTTTAAAGGGTTTGTAAAAACTTCAAAGGCAATGGGATAAAGATTCGGTTTCTATTAAAGTCTAACTTGACAAATTGATTGAAAATTCGCTTCCATTAACAGATGTGGAAATACAAATCTCTCCCTACTGTTTTTTTTTAAAACTGGTTCATAACATGTTTGTATCTATATTACACGTGTCCATAAAATTCCACTGGGGAAAAACTACAAGCCTCAATGGCCAGCCCATCTTTGCTGACTTTTTCCAATCCCTGGCTAGAATAAAATTTTAAAGTAGTTACACATCCCACTACACAAAACAAATCCCTTGAAAAATTTAAACCCACGGAGAATAAATTTATCTGTGAATCCTACATCGATTTTCCTGAATAAATCTACATAGGATTGTCTCATTAGACTACTCCAGATGTGGATAAATTCTGAACGTCTTTGTCTTTTTTACTTTTACAGAACAACCTGGGACCTTTACTCTAGGAAACAGTAATAGTTAGAGAGAGAGTTAGAATTTGGGCTCTGCGGAAGAAAATTCTCTTCCTCACATTGCACTAGAAGCTCCTTAGAGTTGAATGCTCTACCTACCTACTTGTAAGGATTTGGTTTTGGTTTTTTTTCTTTAAAGGCTGGGTCAGAGACCAAAAAAAGAGTCTCATAATCCAGTTTCTGGGCTCATTTTCTTCAGTGTGGAGTTCACTGACTCTTTCTCACTCTGGTTTTGATTTCTATCCTATGCCAGGCATGACAAGAGTGTTTTCCCACCCTAAAGATAAGAACATGTCCATCTGAGGGATGAAATATGACTTTCCAAGCCAAAGAGACCTTAAGGAAGGGTTTTATTTCCCTAACCACCTGGACACAGAACTCAGGCAAAGACTGTCTCTCCAAACGGGGATCATGGCTATTCGATCCAGATGTGCCACATCCATACATATTCACATTTGAGATTTCTTTCTTGTGCATCTCTTTTTCTTCCCTCGCCTGGAGTTGGTCCACACAATAGAAACCAGGGCTTAGGATCTGGGTCAATATTTAGCTTGGTATTAATTTCTTGCTTTCCCTTCTCCCTCCTGCCAATTTTTTTCTATCGTAAATATGAGGGAGATGCCCGTTGGGGCAATCCACGTGGCTTGGACGGGGGAGCGGTGTGGGTGGGATAGATTGTTTGTTTTAGTCACTGGCAGCTGCGGTCCCAGCTTCATTGTGTTGACAAAGGTGCCTCTGGTTCCCCCAGCCAAACAGGTCCTATGTACCAAAGAGGAAAGGGTTTAGGTAGAGGGGGAGGAGGAGGAGGAGGAGGAGGAGGAAGTAGTAGCAGACAAAAGAGGAAAGTCTCCAGAGAACCTTCTGCAAAATCCACACAACTTCTGCCCTAAGAATAGGTAAGTTTTCACTGGACTGCTGAGCTTAGAAGTTCTCTTGAGCAGACAAAAGAGGCGGAAGTCAAGGTTGGCCCAGCCAGTTAGAGTAACCCTATTGGTTCCACTCTCCCTAAGGCATTAGAGAGATGAAAGGCTCAGGAGGGGTGCTACTTACCTTCCGGGAAGACCACCCTCATTTTTAAGTAGCTGGTAGTGAGCCGAATGATGGAGGCCTTGTCCAGTTGCGAGGTGATAGCCGAAGGCAAAGGCAGAAGCTTGGCCAGTTCGTAGAATTCGCTGTTTTCTTTCTCCCGCCTAGTTCGGGCAGCATTTTTGGATTTCTCTTTCATGGTGCTTTCTTTCCCCTTCTCTGCGACCAGGCCAGCTCCGCAGATGCATCCAAGAAGAAAGATCACTCCCAGCAAAGCATCGCCAGCTCCGCTTGGCTTGGATCAGCGTCCCTTTAAGCCATCTCGCCAAAACCTCCGGCGCTGGGGTTCAAGTGGGGAGGAGGCGAAGCGCAGATCGGCCTTACCGGCTGAGGAGGAGCATTATATGAAACCCTCGATTTCAACAAAGCCGCCGAGAGAACCCACCAAGTGAGGAATCCAGAGGGAAGAGTCCCAAAGGCGTGGTTGACTCTCAGAAATTTAGCCCAGGACCCTGGCCTTTCTCTTCCTTTTCTGTTGGCCAAAGTAACTCCTCCGCCCAGGAGACCTCATAGCGCTTCTCCTTTGGGCATCCTTCCTCTTTCTCAGGATCTCCAAGCTTCGGGGCGCAGGCCTTTGGCAATCGGCCGACCCAGGCCCCCTTCCTTCCAGCAGCTGTGAAGACAATAGCGGCGGGACGGGGAGACAGAAAGAGTCAAAGGTTAATATTCTGACAAGGTTCCTCTTTTGATCAAACCTGCGAAGAGGGAATCCCTTCGCCCATTAATTAAGCCCACGAATACATTGCGGCGACTTTGGAAGAAGTCCAAAGTCGGCATAGGATTCTGCTATAGGTGCCGCGCAAAGCTGCGAAGGGAAGACCGAGAGAGACTGGGGCTTTTAAGCAACGGCTGGAAAGGAATAAAGTTGATGGGATTTAAAGGCCCTTGGAAGCTCCCGTACGGAAATGTCGAAGGGAATTGATACCGGCCGGAAAATGAGGTTGTCTGTCCGCTGCGGCTTCGGACCTGGCCGATTCCAAATAACCTTCAGCTTCGCTCCAGAGTTTTGAGAAGAAGGTTCACAGTAATGATTCTTGAGGAGACCCCCCCTCCCTCTGGACTTTCTCCATCTTAAGCCCAGAGATGAGCTTCGTGCGATATGTAATTTATACGTAAAGAAGTTATAAGGAGACAAAGGGCCCATTCCAATGACCACGCGCGTCTGTTTATATAAAAAAAATTGCTCAGATACCGATTTCTAATTTCCCCATTTCCTTCTAAGCAGCCACTCCTTCTTTGAGGGACGGTCGGCTTCGTTCAGCTAAGCTCCAAGCCAGCCACTTCCTCATAAGCTCTCCATCCACAAACCACTTACGCTTTATCTGATCTGCTGGACAACTTTCTTACGCCTTGGCCAAAGTCCCGTTTGGGAGTTATTATCAGGAGCCCCCAATTTAAACCCGGAGCTCCGACTTAAACGTCTCGAGGACGGCGATCCCTACGGTAAATAATACCGGTCTTCTCCCTCCCTCCCTCCCCCCCCCCCCACCTCCTATAAGTCGAAGCACAGCGCAAAATGATCGCTTACCGCTCGGCGTTTTCCATTCACCCCAGTTTCGAAATCGCTCTTTTTTGCGGTATGGAAGTTATTAAAACGGTCCCTCGCCTGCCTCCCCTCCCTCCTTTCCCCTTGTGCAGAGATAGGTAGAGCCAAAAAGCGCATCTTTCAGCTAGACAAGCCGCTCAGGAGAAGAACGAGGGTGACTCCTTGCCGATCCAAAGACAAGAGTTACTTTCCCTCGCCCGCCCAGTCCCCCCCTCCCACCGCAGCAGCCTCCGGGTGTCTCCTGTTTCTCCCTCCCCCAGCTGCCGCCCCCTCCACCTACCTGCACTCCCCAAGCCCAAGGTGACAGTGGCGAGCGAGACTTTAATAAAGATCAGGGAGATCCGTCAAAGGTGGAAAAAGTTCTTCTCCCACGGGCGGGAAGTGTGATACCTTCTCATCCTCTAGCGTTGCTGTCCGGCTCGTCCAGGATTGTAATCGGGAGGAAGCGACAGTTAATGTGGAATCCTTAATTTTCAGGCTGAGAAATGCCTAATAAACTTCTGGATAGCCAAAAGGGCTTTTTACCTAACTTCATTTCTCAGCCCTGCTTCAGTCTGCCCGGCCTTAATGCCACTCACACGGCAAGCTGGCTTCCTATTGGGACAGAGCTCCGAAAGGCCGGCCTCTTACTGGTTGAGCGGCGGAGTCACGTCACCCATTTCTGGGCACACCCCTTTTTACCCTTGTGCGGGCCCTGAAAGCACCAGAGCCGCGTCCAGTTTGTGACCTCTCGGCTCCCGAGTGGACGCGGGAAAGGACGCCTGGCTCACTTCTTCAGCGGAGTACCCAGAGAGAGGCTAAGGAAAGCACCCATGGGCGGGAGGGGCCAAGCCGTTGCTGCTCCGGTCCCGGGAAACGGAGCAAACTAGGAACAAGTGGGTCTTTCTGTTCTCTCCCGCAAGGCACTGCTCAGTTTTAAAAAAAAGCCTTTCTGGCAAGAGGGGACGGGGAAAAGTTTGTAGCAAAGACTTTTCTACAACTGTACCAAATTGTCCGCTTCCCCGCGAGTAAATATCGAGTTTCCATTAGGTCTTGCAGGTCAGGCGATGCCACTAACCGCCGTAGTAAACGGGAAAAAGAATGCACACGTGTAATGTAAGTCATCACGGAGCCCGGGGTTTAAATATATTTGGTGGTGGAAAGCCATTCCTTTGCAAGATCTTCTACCTTACCAGGTTTTTTTTCCTTTTTCGTTTTTTTAAAAACCTGTATTAATGTACGAACTGACTTGAAATCTAAGAAGGTCTTAAAGTTATTTCGTCCAACTGAATACCCGAGAGATTGCAACACAAAGAGATTAGTTCCGCAGCTCGAGTTGTTCAAACGAATCCGATCCTAAGTAGTCGGAAATGAATTCCACAATATTGGAAATATGCCGTTAGAATTTTTTTTTGCAGAACGTCTTTCTATTTATTAGCTGAATTTGGATTTGAGGTACTTAACATGCTTCTTCGGGGAATAGGGAATATAACTAACAGGAATTGTTTTGGCTATTTTACAACTCGACCTTCCCCAACGCACCGATTAAAAGCCTCTCTTCTCAATTTCAGGAACAGTCCCACCCACAGTCGGGTGGTTAATTCCGCCAGGCTTGACGGTGTAATAAAATGAAAAATCTGTGTTGGCAGAAACTGGGGTTCAGGTCAATAGAACAGCCAAACTCTCTCATACACACTTTATCCCTCTTTAAAAGCAGAAGGTAGGAGAGTAGCGATCCGGGGTAGAAAGAAATGTAGAATTGGAAAGTTGGAGACAGAATCTCAGCCAACTCGTGAGAGCTGCTAGTTCCTCGAAGAAGAAAAAAATCCCACTGAATCGAATGCGATTGATTCCCGCTAAGTATGCAGGGTTTCAACCAGACTTTCCTTTTTTTAAACGGCAAGATTGCAAAAACCTAATCGTTTCGCTTTTGCAACGCTGCAGATCTCTCAAAGCGCTCCTTCGCCTTCGTCCGCTCAAATCTCGCCCGAATTGTTAAAAAAACAAACAAATCCAAAGACCAATTACTCTCGCACATGCAGGCGCATAGACTGCGTTGTCTTGTGGCCGAATACGAATCTTCGCATGCTCCCCTGCATGGATACGGGGTCGCCTTGATCGTAAGGAAATTTAGCGTCTCCGAACGCAAATCTAACGCAGAACATTGTAGTGAAATTTTCCTGCAGCCTCCTGTCTGATGTGTGAGTTCAGAATATTATCAGCTCGGGTTTTGAAGGGAGCGGACGGCCACAGGCCTCGGTCCAAGGAGGTTTGAAAGGCCCAAAAACCCTCGTGAGTTTTGCGCCGGCTTCGAGGATCCAGGTTCTTGATGAGAGCCAGCCTGACTAGATGAGGATCCGCTTACCACGCAGAGTAGCTTCAAAAGGTATCCCTTTCCCTTACTCCGGCGTTTGTTTTGCACAACAGCTGGTAGATTTAGAAATTGCGGAAGGGTGCCTTTTGAGGTGAGGTGCAGATGTTCTCCGAATGCGTTGGTGTTGACCAGCGCCAAGTAAGATTATACCCCATTAAGTGAGAACGAGAAGCGAAGGTTCCCATTCGGCCCAGCTCGTTCGTGAACACCAGGAAACTGTGTGTGTTCGCGCGGGCGCGCGCGTGTAGGATCTGCTTTACACACACATTAAGCCATAATGTTTTGTTTCGGCTTAAGATATTTTATAAATCCAGACCTGTGATTTGTGGCTCACCGTGCTATGTGAACCTACGGAAATGTGACTTATTCAAGCACCCACGGTAAAAACACTGTGTGTGAAGAATCAGATCGTGTAAATGGTGTATGTAAGATTGGGGGGTTCTTTTCCGATTCCGACCTAAACGATACTACGGCGAGTCTTTGGAGAGAAGGTAAGTTAAAAGCCAAATAAATATATTAAAGATACTCCCTACCACTTCGGCTGTGACATGCATTGTTCTTTCAAAGACCTGAAGTCAGAATGCCGTCATGTGGATGTAACAAGTGTTCCTACTCCCAAGTCGAACGCAGTCGATCAACCGATTCCTTCAAATGTGATTTTTTTTTAAAAAAAATGTACTTATGGCTGAATTTTAGAGCCACTTATTTGAAAGTCCGATTTTCCATACAATCCTAATGCATGCTTATAATCCCGTTCGTTTGTCTTAACGGGATTTCTAATAAACACAGTTAACGAGTCAGTCTATTGCAGCGTTGGATCTGGATCGGAGAGACCGATTAAAACCCTACTGGACACCAGAGCTGACTTCCCAAAACTGTTGTGCGAATAAAATGAAGGGAGACTCTTCGGTCGGGTCTCTCGAGCCTCTCGGAAGCAAATCCGAAACACAAATGCAAGAAGTAAATAAATAAACGATTAGCATCTGACAGCATCTTGGCAGTTTACGGCCCACGCTAAATGTAAACAAATCTCTGCTACGCTCCGTCTGTTAGCAACCTTTTATTTTTAAACCCGCTGCAAAAATGAAACGCTCAGGAAAGCAGAATCAAACTGTGTATAGGAAACGGGAGAACGGCAGGGCCGGAGTAACATTTAAAGTCGTCGTTGTCCCATCCAGATTTGCCGGGAATCTGATTCTGAATCCCAAAGGAGAAATCGGGCACGTTCCGGCGTCGAAACACCTCCAAAATCGCCCAGCAGCCGATGTCCTCCCAAGTCAAGGGAGGGGCTTGAGGGCAGAGGAACCGGAGGGAGAAGGGACAGAGCCCTCAGCAACGCTGGGCCTCCCTAGAAGTAAAACTGCCTCCCCCGATCTGGAAGCCACAGGTCAGGCCGGAGTCATTCTTCTCGGCAAACACACGGGGGGATGGGGGAGGCGAGGGAAAAATGGCAAACGCGGGGGAGCGAGAAACAGGTCCTGAAAGGCGCCGGATGGGTAGGTGCCTCAAAAGCCGGTTCCCCACGCGGGATTTCTAGCGTTTCCACAGCCGGCCGTAGTTGTGGCGAGATATCGTCGAGGCTCCCCCACCACCACCACCACTTCTTTTAGCGCCACTCAGCCCCGGAACAAATCTGCAGGTGCAAAGCGGCCTAGAATACGTTTATTCTGAAGTAAACAACTGCTCTTAAAATGCCTCCGAGGCCTGCGAGTTGGCCTTGTTTCCAAGCCTGTTGGCAGCAGGGAACCCCAATGGCCGCTGGGAAGTTTCCCGCCGCGGCTGTGAAGGCCCCGCCGCCATTGCCGCCTCTTGAAGGAAAGCCGGAAACGGAGTCAACGTTTGTGCGAAATAAGCGGTTTCCTTTGGCCTCCGGGAAGTCTGAGAGTGGCGGGAAGGAGAAAGAGTCAAGGGAGGCACTACTATAGGCGCACTTAGGTGAAGGGGGTATAAGGATTGCAGCATCTATCCATTCGGGCTGTGATGTGGGGACCAAGCCCCCAGTGTTCTCAATGGCCAATGGGAATTGTAGTTCCAAGCTTGAGGAAGATTATGGTAGCACTAGCTCAGGGGTCTGCAACCTGCGGCTCTGGAGCGGCATGTGGCTCTTTCATCCCTCTGCTCCGGCTCCCTGTCGCTCAAGATACGCATCACAACCGCCAATGTGTGACACCCACCAGCACCTGAGCTTTATTAAGCTTTTTGACCCATCTTTTTTTTTCAGAGTTCAAAATGTTTTTGCTGCATTCAGAAATAAAAATGTGTCTTCTCTGTAGCAGTTCATTGATTTCATAAATGCAACACACTATAGTTTTTTTATATGTAGCATAAAGATAAAAAATGATATATGCAGTGTTATCTTCATTTTAGATGTCAAAAGGGTTTTGTGGCTCCCGGTGTTTTCTTTTCTGTGGGAAACTGGTCCAAATGGCTCTTTGAGTGTTTAAGGTTGCTGACCTCTGCACTAGCTGCATAATGGTCACTGTGTCCTTGAATACAAGATACCTATCTGGGCAAGGAGAGAAGCAGAGGCTTATCCACCATTGGTGGGCCACCTTTGGAAATAGGAATTGGTTGGATTATAAATTCAGTCTCTGGGACTTTTCTCCCATCCTAATTGCTTCTCAGTTTTTGGACACTAAGACGCTAAGAAATAATTGTAGGAAGGAAGACCATTGCTTGTTTTGAAATACTCTCCAATCTTTCTTGATTCCATAAACTCACTCCTGTATGATTAGCGAACTGCTGGCCTGAAGTCCTGCTAGCCCAAGAATCCCCTTAGCTAAATTCTTTACACTTAACTACAAACTATGCCAGGACAAGCTTGTTTTCCCAGTCACCTTGTCAGGAGAAATCCATGCAATTCACGAAATGCTTCATACCAAAATTTGGATCCAGTGTGAAACTAAGCAGTAGCCTACAGGTATCTTGAGCAAATGGGAGTCCTCCATTGGGAGTTCTTTTGGGACTTGATTTGGAGAAAGGGCAAATTACAGAGTGCCCTTCTGGTGCGGGATTTAGCATTGCGGCTGAACCACTGATGTCAGCTTGTTGAAGTAAAGTGGGAAATCTCTTCATGTGATAAACTACCATGCACAAAACACACTTCCACAAATGGAAGAATTGGATTGAAAGGAAATATCTGAAAATACTCTGGATTCGTCCTCCTCTGTTGAGGGCTCAGTTACCTATACCTCCAGACTATGTGTTTGAGTTATGGTGAGCTCTATATATAAAGTGAGAATGGTCCAGCAAAGTGAATTTGAACAGATTTTCTATCTAACAACTCAGGACAACCCATGTAGTTGGCAGAACCTGATCACCCTTTGCTGATCTTGAAAAATTAAGTAAGTTTGGACCTAACTAATGCTTGATAGGAGACCATAAAAAACTTGCCAGATTGTAGGCTGGACCAGAAGTTGCCAAACTTCTTAAAGACAGAAATGGCAAGCCAAGAAAACTTCATAGATGTGTCCACACAGTTATTAACCTCCTCTACTGGAAATAGATTTTATTTTAAAACAGATTTTCCTGTTGAAATATTGGATTATAAAGAAATCAACTATGCTTTAAATTAGTCTGCTGGTTGGCCTTCAGTAATTCATTTAATCATAGTTGTTAATTGTGGTGTAAACTAATCAAATTACTATTTTCTTCTGCAGCATATTCTTTAGGATAGAATAATCTGTCTTTTTAGATACTATTGTCCCTTTTTTAAAATTAAATTGCTTAGTTTGAACAGCTCACCATATAACATAAAAACAAGAATAAAGCAATGTCCAAATGTTTTAGACTTCAATTTCCATAAGCTCCAGATTGCATAAACAATGGCAAGGGATTATTATTTAATAATAAGGAGCAAGGGAGCAAGGGAGCACACCCAACAATATATATATAATACCTGAAAAAGATACCAGGATGCTTAGACTTTTTCTAGAATCTTGTCTTTGTATAGTAAATAAAGTGGAATATTTATATTACAGTCTATTGAGGAACCTCATTCTAATGCCTTTTAGAAATGGACTCTCCCCTGTTTTACTGTACTTATAAAATATATAGCTCACTTTTCTGATTGAATAGAAAACAATTCATAACAATTCTAGAACTCTAATAAAACCACAAGTAAAACAAAATATAGTTTTCTTATATTTAAAAGGTAGGAACTTAAAAGATGTGTGTATGCCAACACATTGCACCAGGCCCTTTGGAAATACTATCAAAGTGAGAAGGGATTTGGGATCCAAATACTCATTTATTTAAGCACAAGCTTTGGGTAAGTGAGGATGATTCAAATGTTGACTGGAGTTCTTTTCCCATTTACCAAGAAATAGGTTGAATTCAGTAGAATGATATTTTGATTTGATGTGTACAAAATTGCGCTGCCAGATTACAATCCTGTTAGATACCCCTTTCCTAATAATAAGCCCCACTGAACTAAAGATTCAGACCACATCCCCACTCTTGACTTAAGTGCTATTCACTCCTCTTGTTGGCAAAAGAGATTGCTCTTACAAATGTGGTTTCTGGAGCATTGATTCCATCCTGGGTTTGTCACATTTCTAGTGAATGTGTTGCCTTCCCTGTTAGATATGCTAAAACACTCTTCTCCTTTTCTCCAGCATTGTCACCCTTCTTTTTATTAACTAGCCAGAAATTTACACAAACCTGAGCATTCTAGCAAGGAGGTACAGGGCTTTTGTCTCTTCCTGAGATGAGGATAATGATGATTTATTAAACTTGTATGGCTCCTGTTTTCTAATGGCTCTGAGTGACTCACAGTGATCAAACATTATTATTAGAAATATTTATTTCTCCTTTTCTGGTTCTAACAGACATATGCCTAATTCCTTTGCAAAACTATCTTTTCTTAAAGGCATATTGCAGTGGTAATAGTTACTTGTGTGCAGTGAATAGATGTGTGTATGGGACAGAAAGAGAAGTTAGGTGAAGCAATATGACGTGTACTGCTAAATATCCTAACAGTGTGATTATAAAAAGTAGTGTGTGAGTGTAGCCAGTAACAGAGTAAACAACTAAGAGAAATAGCAGGGACAGATCCCAGTCAATATTGCAAGGGAAGGGGTGTTGATTTCCCTATCAAATACACAATAACAAATCTAACTGGCAATAAATGGCTGTAGACAAATATGAGGGATTTCATCATATCTACCTCTGAAGGTTAGCATTTTCTGAGAAAGTGTCAAAATGAAGAAAAATATCGGTAGCATCAGCAACTGCTATTTTTGGCATTCCAATAAAACCTTACAAATGAGCACTACATACAACACAGGGATGAAAACATGGCTTGAAATATTCAGAAGAAAAGAAACTGCCTAGGATCACTGAAGGTTTTCAGGAAACCCGGAAAGGGCAAATAATTCTGGTGTGGCGTAGAAGAGATGCAAAATCAATGCAGTTATTCAGAGATATGCAATCATCATCTCATGCTTTATTTTCTTCTAACTTTGTCACTGGTACTTGGAAAGTACTTCTGAATATTTCCAACATATAGTATATAACATACGGTATATCCACTTGGATTTTCAGAATAAAGGTTGCTTTAAACCCAATTCCCCCCATGAATGGAGAAATGATAAATTGTTTTTATCGTTCCTTGATGGAACAACTCTGGAAGATGTCCACAGCTTGGGATGATCCCTGAGCTTCAAGACTGCAAGCCTAGGATGTAATCCTTCCCCTTCTCAGCTAGTTTCCAATTTGGAACCCCATTTTAATTATACTTTGTAATCTTTGTAGACATTAAACTATCCAAAACTGTTTTCAGGTCCCAGTGGCTTTAATAGTATAGTATTTTAAAGTACCAGATCTCTTCTGAATTACACTCCTAATGTCTCCAAGTTCAAGAAGCTGGGATCTAATTTCAAAGCTAAAGCTAAAGAATTCTAATTGTGTAAATTGTCCAGAGGGATGATAATTTTAAAAAAAAAAGCATCTTTAAGTTGCTCCTTGGAATGGAAAATGTTGCTGAGTGGAAACAAGAAACCTGGCTTTATTTTATTGAGAGATTTTGACCCAATTATAGACAATGCATTCTTCCTATCATGGCTATTACGCAGATAAATGTGACAGACTATTCAATAGTATGCCATATCACTATGTAACTATGGTTAAACAACGCTTGCCTGAATGCAGAGCTTACGCTAAGCCATCAATTGTATTAATGAAAAATGCAATTAATACAATCAACCACAAAGAGGAGAAACTTGAGTTCTTATCGTGGTGTTTTTTCCATTGGTTTCCAACCTCAGTTCCCCAGCTTTAAAATGGGAACAAAAGTCCAGGCCATCTAAGAGGAGATTCTCTTGAGAAAATGAATATCACATCTGGCATAATCTATTGTTTATGCTTTGCATTATTGTAAGTTTTGGAATAATGATTTTAAAAGACTTCAAAGGACATTTGCCATTTGCATTCTTCTGACCTGGAGCTGGGAACTAGCTCTGAATGTAGATTTTAGATTTCTAGACTCATTCCAGATGTATGAGTGACTTTGCTCTACCCCAGCATTTCTTCCACTTGGCTCTTTTTAATGCTCCTGGCAGAAATGATAATGAGAAAGTATTCCAGCAGGAGGAGCTGGTTTAGAAGCAAATGGATTCCATGGCAACTCCTGACTCCCCATGACACCAAATAGCAATCCTCTGTGTTGGAAATTGCCTGCGTGGCTGTCTTCCCAAGATCAGGTCTTTATTGTGGGGAGGTTTCCTTGCTTCAAGTCAAAGATGCTAAGAATTCCATATCCTGTGCATGAATAAGCATGAAGTGTCCACTTCTGAAAAAAAAAAACACAGGCTGCTGTCTGCCTGTCAAACCTGCATTTGGATTTTTAAATATAGCTCTGTGTTTTGAAAAAAAAAAAAGGAAAAACTAAGGAAAAAGGCCCGAGCTTAACCCTAATGAATGCATGGGCTTTTGTAGCTAGGGGAAAGAAAAGAGCTGAGGAAGATTTACCATACATGAATCTTGAACCAGGTATTCTCATTCTGTCTGGGAATGCAACCCCTGGTGCAGAAAATGAGCCTGCAGTCGGTCGGCTCATTTGCCTTTTTTTTTTCAAAACGGGGAAATCTCAGAGAAAATAACCTGGGTCTTCTAAGCACAGACCAAGATTGCCAGTCTGCTCTGGCAATTCTCCTGGCACCTCACAAAACCCAGGGATCAAGAGACAGCGCAAGCACCTCATCCCACAAGCACAAATTAATGCTCTTTTTTTTTTGGTATTGTTTGACAAAGGAAGTGTAAAAGAAGTGTAAAAGACCTGTATACTGCACAAGTCAAAAAGAGGGCTGTGAAAATATTTACGGACCCCTCGCATCCTGGACATAAACTGTTTCAACTCCTACCCTCAAAACATCGCTATAGAGCACTGCACACCAAGATAACTAGACACAAGAACAGTTTTCCCCCCGAACGCCATCACTCTGCTAAACAAATAATTCCCTCACCACTGCCAAACTATTCACTAGGCTGCATTACTATTACTATTAGTTTTTCTCATCGTTCCTATCACCCATCTCCTCCCACTTATGACTGTATGACTGTAACTTGTTGCTTGTATCCTTACGATTTATATTAATATTGTTTCCGGATTGCTTATTTGAACCCTATGACAATCATTAAGTGTTGTACCTTAAGTGTTGTAAGTGTTGTAAGAGCCGAGGTGGCGCAGCGGTTAGAGGCAGGTACTGCAGACCACTTTAGCTGACACTGATCCGCAGGTCAGTGGTTCAAATCTCACCGGCTCAAGGTTGACTCAGCCTTCCATCCTTCCGAGGTAGGCAAAATGAGGACCCAGATTGTTGGGAGCAATATAAATATATATTGCTTACTGGTGTAAACCGCTTAGAGAGTGCTTGCACTGTGAGGTGGTATATAAATCTCACAAAATAAATAAATAAATAAACAAACAAACAAACAAACAAACAAATAAATACCTCATGATTCTTGACAAATGTATCTTTTCTTTTATGTACACTGAGAGCATATGTACCAAAGACAAATTCCTTGTGTGTCCAATCACACTTGGCCAATAAAGAATTCTATTCTAAAAAAACCCAACAACTTATTTTTTTAAAGATTTTTTAAGACAGAGTATTGGTTCGTCACAACTTGAGCTCCTTATTGGGCAAAATGGAAGCTGCTCTTCTCTCCTTTCTTTATCCCTGCATTCATTGCTTTAAAAGAGGTTAGTTGATTATGTGCCATCAACTTGTTTTTGAATCACATCAAAAGTTTTTTTTAATAGTTTTTTTTTAACCAAGCAGATCTATCCTTAACCTGTTGTTTCAAGTCTCCCGAGGGTGCATTCATCTCCATTGTGACTAAATTCATCCACCTTACTGCTGGTCATCCTCTTTTCTTTCTTTCCACCTTTGTGTTGGAATATTCATGACTGGGAGAGCCATGTGATTGAGTCAGCCAATCGGGCTGAAGTGTTATTTGAGCATGTCCAGAAACTTAGCAAGAAGAAGGGTGTGGTTTAGTCTGTCCACCATTAAAGCTTGCTGTGAAAACATCTCAACATGTGATCTGAAACAAAGTGTGGTATTGTTAATGTTTTATTCTACTTATAAAGAAGTTATTTGAATCAGCAAAATGCAGTTATCTTCTGAAGCTTCTGATTTATTGCGTAACTCTGACAGGTTATGGGCCCAGGAATCGCTCAAGAAGTAAAGTTAAAACTGCATTGTAATTTAAAGCTGATAAGAAGCTGTCTGTGTTGTTAAAGGAACAGGCAGAGAAGAAAAAATAAAGCAGGATGGCTGCTGCTATGGAATTTAAAGACAGTCCAATACCCAAATTGGGGAAGAAAAATTATTTAATTTGGGCTGCAAAAATGGAATGTTTTTTGAAAGCAAAAGAATTATGGGACATAGTAGCAGACCCCCCGCAAGTGCTTGGAGCAGCAGATCAAAAGGCTCATGACAAAGCTATGGCTTATCTTCTTTTAAGTCTGGGGGATGATCAATTCTTAAATGTAGCTGAATTAAAGTCTGCAAAAGAAATATGGCAGAAATTGAAAGCAGTACATGTCAATGTTTCTGCGTGTAATGTGGTCCAACTTTCAAGAAAGCTTTTCAGAATGAGTTTGCAGACAGGAGATTCTATGGAAGATCATTTAATGAAAATGCAGTCTAATTTTTTAGAATTGGAGCAACGTGGAGTAAAGTTGCCAGAGTCCCAAAAAGTTTTATTAGTGTTAAATAGTTTGGATCAGAGCTGGGAGACTGTGTCAGCTATTTTTGAAAGTAAGCCAGAAGCAGATTTGAATTTGGAGGCTTTGAAATCGTGTTTATTGAATGAATATGAGAAAAGGCTTTTCAGCCATGCTGATGGAAAATTCCACAGGCGGGGGCCCAACAAGGAGTACAGTGGAAATTTACAGCAAGTCTCCAGCAAAATTTTCCACAGGCTGCCTATCTCTAGCAACAGCCGAGATGTCTGCAGACAAGAGGAGAGCAGAGGCAGGAGAGATCAAGTTACACAGCAACAATTCTGCAAGCAAGATAAGAAAGCGTGTTTCATTTGTGGAGAAACCAATCATCTGCAGAAAAGCTGTGCACAGAGAAGAAATATGCAAGACAAGAGACATTATTTGCAAGGACAGATTGCAGTTGCAAAAGTTTGTTATAATAACAATAGAGACAAATGGTTGATTGACAGTGGGGCTAGTCAAACAATTGTTAATAATTCTGACTTATTTTCCAGATTTTTTCCAGGAAACAATGAAGAAGTGGCCTTAGCCAATGGTCAAAAGGCTAAAATCATTGGAAGAGGCGATGTGCAAATTCCATATTTGGACTCCAGGTTTACTGATGTGTTATGTGTACCTGAAATGGAGCATAATTTGTTAAGTGTGTCTAGTTTAGACAAGCAAGGTTATGAAACCACATTTGTTAATGGGAAGTGTATCATCCAAAGAAATGGGAATGTTTGTGCACAGGGCATAAAAGAGGATAATCTTTATGTATTGCAGGGACAAAAGGTGCCACATTGTTCCCAGATATTTAAAAATGTAGCAGAACATAATTCATGTGTTCATCTTCTGCACAGACGACTTGGTCATGCTAATTTTAAGGTTGTTCAACAAATGAAAGAATTTGTAGAAGGATTAGATTTGAAGGGATGTAAGGCATATTTGGATTGTGCAGTATGCAAAGCATCAAAATCCAAAGCATTCCCAGTTAGCAAGTTTAGCACAAGACAAACCACAAGAGCTCTAGAACTGGTGCATGCTGATTTAATTGGGCCTATGCAAGCCAGTTTGGGAGGAGCAAAGTATGCGCTGGTCATTGTGGATGACTACAGCAGGTTTGGGTTTTGCTACTTACTTAAGAGTAAAACAGAGGTGCTACAGCAATTTAAGCAATGGTTAAGTTTTGTAGAGAGAAGGTACAAACAACAGGTATGTCAGTTGCAAACTGACAGAGGTTCTGAATTTATGTCAACAAATTTTCAACAATGGTTGAGACAATTGGGAATAAGACACAGGCGCACAAATCCTTACACACCGGGAGAGAACGGAGTGGTTGAAAGGAGGAATGGTGTTTTGCAAACAATGAAAGACTCATTACTGGAGGATTCTGGTATGAGCAGGTCATATTGGGGTGAAGCCATACTGACTGCCAATTATTTAGTAAATAGGTTGTGGAGTTCATCCATCAATAATACTCCATATGCAATGCTATATGGGAGAAAGCCTTCTCTAGCACATTTAAAAATATTTGGAAGTACTGCATGGGTACATATTCCAAAGGCAATCAGAAGAAAGGGACAACAAAAGGCTAGAAAGCTCAGATTTGTGGGCTATGAGCCAGGCTCAAAAGGGTATCGCTTTAGCGATGGAAGTAAAAGGATAGTGATTTCAAGGTCTGCTAGTTTTGCAGAACAAAATTGGAACAGAATAGATGCAAATTCTGAAAATGTCTCACTTAGTGACGGTGATCCACTTAGCGATGGTGATCCACTTAGTGACAATAACTCATTTAATGATGGTGAATCATTTACTGAAGGTGTCAATGTTCAGGGAGGAGAGTCTGAACAAGATATGAAGCCAGAAAAGCTTGAAACACAAGTACAGGCAATGCCACGTAGGTCAGAGCGTAGTAACAGAGGGGTACCGCCAGACAGGTATTCTGCCAGTAAAGTTAAAGTGTGTAATGTGTGGTATGAGCCAAGAAACTATAAGGAAGTATTGGCATTACCAAAAGTTGAACAAGAAAAGTGGAAGGAAGCCATGGATAAAGAGATGAAATCCATGGGCGATCATGAAGTGTTCACATCTGTGACTTTGCCACAGGGTACGAAAGCTGTAGGATGTAAGTGGGTATACAAGAAAAAAGTATTACCCAATAATGAAGTACAGTATAAGGCAAGGTTGGTGGCACAAGGTTTTTCTCAATTAAAGAATGTGCACTATGATGAGGTGTTCGCGCCAACTGTAAAAGGTGAGAGCATAAGACTAGCACTGGCATTAGCATCAGCATACAGGCATAGAATTTGGCATTTTGATGTAACCACTGCATTTCTCAATGCTGAATTAGAGGAAGAAATTTATATGGTTCAAGCGCCAGGGTATGAAAGTAAAAAGCCTAACATGGTGTATAAATTGAACAAGGCCATTTATGGGCTGAAGCAGTCAGCCAGAAATTGGAATATCTGTTTAGATACTGCATTGAAAGGTCTTGGGTTCAAGAGTTGCAAAGCTGATGGTTGCATATACACTGGAAAGTTACAAGGTGGAAATTGTCTACTATTAGCATTTGTGGATGATCTTTGTTTCATTGCAAAGGATGCATCACAAGTTGAAGAATTTGCTAATAAGTTAGAAAAGAAATTTGAATTAAAGAATTTGGGAGAAATAAAGAATTATCTCGGTGTAGAGATACAAAAAACTGAAAAAGGTGGTTATATTCTCAGTCAAAGGAGAAAAATTGAACAATTATTAGAGAAATATAACATGAAAGATTGTAATATTGCTCCTACACCTATGAGCACAGATTTTTACAATAGTTTGGGTGAGGACAAAAGTGAAGCCTGTGATCAAGAGATATATCACTCTGCAATAGGGAGTCTGTTATATCTGTCACAGTGGTCCAGACCAGACATAGCTTGTGCAGTGAGCATTCTAAGTCGCTTTACTGCTACACCTACAAAGTTGCATTGGATGGGTGTGAAAAGAATTCTCAGGTATTTGAAGGGAACTGTGAATTTGGGTCTTCAAATACAGGTCACTGAAGAATTAAAATTGAAATGTTATGTTGATAGTGATTATGCAAATGATGTAAAAACCAGAAAGTCTAATTCTGGAATTGTAATAATGTTTGGAGGGGCTTTAGTTGGTTGGAAGTCCAGAAAACAAACAACGGTTGCTATTTCAACTGCGGAAGCAGAGTTTATTGCATTGTTTGAGTTATGTTCTGAAGTAGTTTGGTATGTACAGTTGTTACAAGATTTAAATGTAAATGTAAATGAAGCTGTAACTGTTTATGAAGATAATGCTGCCTGTATAAAAATGGCAACAGGTGACAGAGTGAAGAACAGAAGTAAACATGTGGACATTAAGTATTGTAATGTCAGGGAAGCTGTAAAAGAAAAATTGATAAGTTTACATCATTGTTCTTCAGAGGATAATTTAGCAGACATGATGACCAAACCATTGGGTGGTGTCCATTATAGGAAATGTTTAAATCCAATAGGTCTGATGTCTCTCCCAGTAATGAAGGGAGGAGTGTTGGAATATTCATGACTGGGAGAGCCATGTGATTGAGTCAGCCAATCGGGCTGAAGTGTTATTTGAGCATGTCCAGAAACTTAGCAAGAAGAAGGGTGTGGTTTAGTCTGTCCACCATTAAAGCTTGCTGTGAAAACATCTCAACATGTGATCTGAAACAAAGTGTGGTATTGTTAATGTTTTATTCTACTTATAAAGAAGTTATTTGAATCAGCAAAATGCAGTTATCTTCTGAAGCTTCTGATTTATTGCGTAACTCTGACACTTTGCCAGCCTTAGAGCCTTTTCCAGAGATTAAAAGTGGTAGGGAGGGATTGTTTTTAAAAAAATATTGCGGAGAAATCTGGGAATATATTCTTAACCTTACAAGATTAATTGTCCTTTAAAAAAATCAACTATTCTTATTTTAATCTCATTCTGAAAAAGAAAAGAAAAGCATTCTGATGCTTTTCCATTATGAACACATGCATTTTGAAGATACCTGGTTTCATTTCTCTTTCAATTATGTATCACAAACTAGAGATAAATTATCCCCTCTTCAAATCTTAAAGTTGAACTAAATCAGGACATAATGGCAGAAGTCTAATGATGCAAGAACTGAAATAAAATTGACAGACTTACGGTAACTGAATAGAAAACCTTAAAAGATGGTCTTATCTTTTAATCTGCAAGGAAAACAAATCCCAACAAGAATAATTTTGTTGGAACACTTTTCATAGAAATTGTACTTATCTTAGCTTCTCCAGTTTAGTATGATCTGCTATGTAAAGTGAAGTGCAGTAGGTTCAACAACCATGATCCAATAATGCTCCTTTGAATTGTGCACTAGACCAGCGGTCACCAACTGGTGGTCTGTGGACCACTGGTGGTCTGCGAGAAAATTTTGATGGTCCGCAGAAAAATTATTTGCATTTTTTATATTGCACTAAATCAGGGGTCCTCAAACAATGGCCCCTGGGCCTGATACAGGCAATGAACACATGTGTTGCTGTAGAAAGTGTCCCCCTTCAGGGTCTTTTTGTGTGGGTCAGAGGGGGCAGAAATTCTGACTTGGGGTCTGCTTCAGCCTCCTGGTGTGGGGCTTTGGGCGAAGGCTGGAGGGAAGCGCTGCTGGTGGCTAAGAGCCGGAGGGCCTTGTTCCAATGGGACTGTATCACAGTCTGGAACTGGCTGACCATCTCAGCCCGCTGAGTCTCCAGGCACCAGTACCTGGCCTTGCACTCCCGCAAGTCTTCCCTCTGCTTGGAAAGCCTATGCTTGTAGTACTCAGTGAGGTGCTTCTGCTGTGCCTCCTTCTCGGTCAGATCCAATTTGAACTGAGCCAGCTGTTTTGCCAACTCATTCTCATGGTGGCTGCTTAGCTCCAACAACTGCTTCCTGTTGGAGCCCTAAGGTAGCCCGGATGGGCAGCCGATGAGTGGCTGGAAGGGGAGGGGTGAGTAGAGGCCAGCAAGGTGTCCCTCGATGTGGGTGACATCAAGTTGGCCACCCCCACCCAGTCACATGACCACCTAGCCACGCCCACCCAGCCAGTCATTAGGCAGATCATATTAGTGGTCCGCGAGATTTAAAATTATGAATTTAGTGGTCCCTGAGGTCCAAAAAGTTGGGGACCCCTGCACTAGACCCTTATTGCAACATGGTGAAATTCACTGATGATTCAGTGTGGACAAAATTTAATTGATCTAAATCCACTAGATAACTTCACTCATACTGTCACATCTACATAAAATACATTAGGGCTGCATAGCCTCTGAAAATATATTGGAATCATCATCGTCATCGTCGTCATCATCATCATCATCATCATCATCATCATCATCATCATCATCATCATCATCATTTCAGATTACTGTGTAGTCCAAGATCACAGCCAATCAGATACTTGTGCCAAATGCAGAAGTGGAATGTGAGGGTAATAAAGCATCACGTCCAATAATGCAGATTATTGTTTCCTTCATGATTTTAAAACCTGTCCTTTAAAATTATTTCTGTTTGTGAACATCACCTCTGCTGCAGTACGTTTAATAATAATTGGCTAAAAGTATTTCTTTAGAGCTCATGTTAAATTTCTTAGAATTCCGGTTTGAACTTTGATGTAGTTAAGATACTAGCCTAGGAACCAGGAGACTGAGTTTTAGTCCTGTTTCAGGCATGAAAGCCAGCTGGGGGGACTTTAAGGCAGTCACTACTGTATCTCTCAACACGAGGTTTGCTGTTATGGGGAAAATAGGAGGAAAAAGGAGTGTTAGGTATGTTCTCAGGGGCCCCATACTAACCTGTGTATTTTAACCCTTCAATGCAACTTGTATCATATAGTAAGCAACTGTATGGCTTACGGAGTATTATTGTGTTTTTCAAGCCTTGTGTATTGTTCAAATGTTTATCATGTTGATTAGTTGTTGCTGCACAGCATATTTTTAATGTTTCAACACCGATTTTGTTGGAAGTGCCAATAAAATAAATATGTTTAATTTTATCGACCATTTACATATTTATTCCTGTGAGTAATTGTCATAGGGGCCCCAGTGCACTGCTTTGCCCGGGGCCCATAATGCTGTTAAGATGGCTCTGTGTTCACTGCCTTGAGTTACTTATAAAGTAACTCCTCAGACAGCCCCGCTTATTGCGGCCGGCAGAAGGGGAGAAAACACGGAGACGGAGGCTGTTCTACTGGCTTCGTTTGACGTGGTTGAACCCTCACTGGCAGAACTGCAGTTTTCGCTCGGGGAGGGGGGCCTTGGAGAGGGAATGCAGCCCAGGCCTCTCGACCATTGTTTCCCCCGAGGCCTTGTACGGCTGGAGGAAGATCTAGGCGCCATAGGGAGACCCATTTGGTGGTTTTTGGCCTTACCTTTTATTACGACATTAATTATTTTGGTGACTCCTAGTGTCCTTATTATTTTTACCATCTCTTTTAAGGGTATAAGGACAATTACTAACATCAGGCATTACCAAGACATTGGTGAGGAAATCGGGGACTGCCATTTTTTCATCTGGCTGACTGTGCATCAAGGGAAAGTGTTTATTAATGATCGCGGTGGACCTGAACGCAGATCCCAGGGACTGGGAGTTATTCTCAGAAAGCGCACCCTCCGCTTACCGACAGGCTCTATTAATATGACTTTTTTATTTTTTCTACTGTATACTGTACCCCGGAAGTGATGAATGTCGTATGATTGAGAATGTTATGACTGTGGTTATGAATGTTTAGAATGAAATTTTAGAATGTTAGAAGATAATATGAGGGAGCTGGGAACTGTGGCTTGGTTCCCCCTTTGCTGAGTGTACAAACAGAAGCAGAGGGGGTCCGGGCCTTTTTACCCAGCTCAGTATGTATGGTATGGATGGCCTGCAGGATGAGAGGGGGACCAGCGGGAGAGGGGAGGGGGTCTCTGGTAGGGATGAGAGCCGGAACATCTCGGTCATAATGGGAAGAGGCAGGTATGGCGGGAGCAGAGGGGTGGGCCGCTCTCGGGGAATAAGACCTCGCTGTGTACAAGCGATCCCTTGTTCCGGCCCCTCCGATGTGGTTCCATCTTGCTCACCCCGGGTACCTGGTAACCAGGTTGTTCAGGGCCCTGGGCTCAGGATGCTGCTGCTTAACGCCAGGTCAATCATCAACAAAGCCCCCTTGATACGTGATTTAATCACAGAAGAGGGGGCTGACCTGGTTTGTGTAACTGAGACCTGGCTGGGCCAAGAGGGTGGAGTTGCCCTCTCTGAGATATGCCCAGACGGGTTCTCAGTGCAGCATCATTCCCGACCCCAGGGAAGGGGGGGAGGAGTGGCAATAATAACGTGCGAGAACCTGCATCCTCGTAGGATCCCTGCCCCGGAGATTGTTGGGTGTGAGACGCTCCTTCTGAAGTTGGACTTAGGGGTACAGGTGGGCCTTTTCTTAACGGACCTGCCTCCCAGCTACGTAAGTAAGGCCCTGCCTGAGCTGCTCGAGGCAGTAGCCGGCTTGGCGGTTGAGTTCCCTAGGCTTATGGTGCTGGGGGACTTCAACTTGCCTTCTGCTGGCGAAACCTCTGGGATAGCTCAGGAGTTCATGGATTCCATGACAACCATGGACCTGACCCAAGTAATCCAGGGTCCGACTCATGAGGGCGGTCACACGCTCGACCTAGTGTTTCTCTCGGGGCAGTGGAGAGACGATCTGAAGATAAGGGACATAGTCATCACCCCTCTGTCATGGTCAGATCATTTCCTACTGAGGTTGGATTTCGCTGCCCCACTCCTCCCCCGCAGGGAGGCGGGACCGACTAGGTGGTTCCGCCCCAGGCGCCTGATGGAGCCAGACGGATTCCAGAGGGAACTTGGGGAGATACCTGAAACCCTGGTACACAGTTCGGCTGACTCCCTGGTGGCTGCTTGGAACATCGCAGCATCAGGGGCGTTAGACCGAATTGCGCCTAAGCGACCTCTCCGTGGCAGTGGATCCCGGAAAGCTCCCTGGTTCACCGAGGAGCTCCGGGAGATGAAACGCCAGAAGAGACGTCTGGAGCGCCGCTGGAGGTCCAGCAAGACCGAATCCGATCGAACACTATTAAGAATTTACATCAGATCTTATTTAGTGGCGATAAGGGCGGCAAAACGATCCCATTTTTCCGCTCTTATTGCGTCCGCAGATTCTCGTCCAGCTGCCTTGTTTAGGGTGACTCGCTCCCTCCTTGCTAAAGGGGGGAGCGAGGAACACTTGCAAGGTAGAGCTGAGGAATTTGCAGAGTTTCTGTCGGATAAAGTCGCTCGGATCCGGTCGAACCTGGACTCTGGCTGGGCAGAGTCCATGGAGTTGACTGGGGCAAGTCTTAGTCCACCGTTGTGGGAGGAGTTTGGGCCTGTTTCTCCTGATGATGTGGACAGAGCCGTGGGGGCGATGGGGGCTTCCACCTGTTTATTGGACCCGTGCCCCTCCTGGTTGGTCTCGGCCAGCAGGGAGGTGACACGCGGCTGGATCCGGGCGGTGGTCATCGCTTCTTTGGGGGAGGGATCCGTACCGCAGTCGTTAAAAACTGCGGTGGTGAGACCCCTCCTGAAGAAGCCTTCCCTGGATCCAGCTGATTTGAAGAACTATCGTCCGGTCTCCAACTTACCTTTTTTAGGGAAAGTTGTGGAGAAGGTGGTGGCTACTCAACTTCTGCGACTTCTGGATGAAACAGAGCATCTAGATGCCTATCAGTCGGGTTTCAGGCGCGGGTACAGTACAGAAACTGCCTTGGTCGCTCTGATAGATGATCTCTGGCGGGCCCGGGATGGGGGAAACTCCTCTATCCTGGTGCTACTTGACCTCTCAGCGGCTTTCGATACCATCGACCATGGTATCCTTCTGCATCGTCTCGGTGAGTTGGGAGTGGGAGGCACCGTTTTACGGTGGTTCTCCTCTTATCTCGCCGATAGGATGCAGTCGGTGTTAACAGGAGGGCAGAGATCCTCCCCTAGGCCCCTGTTATGCGGGGTGCCTCAGGGGTCGGTTCTCTCGCCCATCCTATTTAACATTTACATGAAACCGCTGGGTGAGATCATCCGCAGACATGGGGTGCGTTACCACCAGTACGCTGATGACACCCAGCTGTACATCACCACCCCGTCTGACTTCAGTGTGGCAGTTGATGTAATGTGCCGGTGCCTGGACGACGTTAGGATCTGGATGGGGAGGAACAGACTCAGACTCAACCCCGACAAGACTGAGTGGCTTTGGGTATTGCCTCCTAAGGACTACGACAACTGTCCCTCCTTGGTTTTAGAGGGAACGAAACTGATTCCCTCGGACCAGGTCCGCAACTTGGGGGTCCTCCTAGATCCACAGCTAAAATTGGAGCATCATCTTACTGCTGTGGCTAGGGGGGCCTTTGCACAGGTTCGCCTTGTGCACCAGTTGCGGCCATACTTGGAGAAGGAGGCTCTACTCACGGTCACTCACGCCCTTGTCACCTCCCGTTTGGACTACTGCAAATGCGCTCTACATGGGGCTACCCTTGAAGAGTATCCGGAGACTCCAACTGGTACAAAATGCGGCTGCGCGTGCTGTGGTGGGTGTACCAAGGTACACCCACGTGACACCTTTACTCTGCCAGCTGCATTGGTTACCCATTTGTCTCCGGGTCCAATTCAAGGTGTTGATCACCATCTTTAAAGCCCTTCATGGCTTAGGGCCGGGTTATCTCCGGGACCGCATTCTGCCTCATACTTCCCTTCGACCGGTTAGGGCCCACAGAGTTGGCCTCCTCCAGGTCCCATCGGCTAAGCAATGCCGGCTGGCGGGTCCTAGGGGGAGGGCCTTCTCTGTGGCAGGCCCCGCGCTCTGGAACCAACTTCCTCCAGAGACCCGAACCATCCCCACCCTGCTGGCCTTCCGAAAAGCCGTTAAGACATGGCTTTTCCTGCAGGCAGGGGGCAGAGCTTAACTCCAACTGAACTCTCCCCCGGGTATGCTTGGTTGTTGCATGGTTGTTTTTATATTGCATTTTTAATTTTTATATTATGTTTTTAAATTTTGTTTATTGGTTTCTTGTATTTTCCTATGCTGTACGCCGCCCTGAGTCCTTCGGGAGTTGGGCGGCATATAAGAAAGCCAAATAAATAAATAAATAAATAAGAAAGGATAAAAATGTAATTAATTAATTGATCCTAGTTCTGATCATTTGGTGGTGAAAAGATTCCAACAATTTACTACATGCAAATATGTATTTGTAAATCATTGCTTTTTTCCTCAATCATTACTTTCCCTTCCTAAAATCGAGTCCAAAGTTTCGCCTTCATTAGTGCATTCCTCTTGCTTCTGATGATTATGGGTTCTTTCTTTCTTTCTTTCTTTCTTTCTTTCTTTCTTTCTTTCTTTCTTTCTTTCTTTCTTTCTTTCTTTCTTTCTTTCTTTCTTTCTTTCTTTCTTTCTTTCTTTCCTTCCTCCCTCCCTCCCTCCCTCCCTCCCTCTCCCATCTACAATTCTGCAGCAAACAACAATGGTACAGAACATTGCAGATGTGGTTACAAAATTTTATTTGTATAAATAATCTTACTCTTACATTTTTGGTCTCTTTGCTCTGTGCCCTGGACTAACTTTGAACTATCAGGTATAGTTTCAACATCCCTTTTATCTGCAGCCATGTTAGGATTACTGAACCTGCTAATTTACTGTTTACATATTTATTTGTCTTTATTTCTACTTCATGAAATGCTCCTAAAGCATCTTGCCATATTGTTGGTGTTTATCCATCCCTAAATCAAGTTACAAAGTAGAAATCTGAATACAAATATTTAGGAGGTGCATTGCTTCAATCGTTACATTCTGACAAGTATTCATTTATGTCTGCCTCTGTTCATTTAAATGAACCATCCTTGTAATAATCTACCTGTCAGCCCTGGAGGCCATCTTTTATTTTGTACCCTTAGTAGTACCCTTCTACTTTGTCATTCCTAAATTTTCTCAGGAGTATTTTGTAAGGGATTTTATTCCAAAAATGTTGAAAGTCTCAACATATCAGATCTACAGGATGATTCCTATTCAGGAATATTTGTACTGAAAAAAATGGAATGGGCATGGAAGTTAAAAACTGGAGTGATTTTTCATTTCTCTGCAGCATGATCTGTTCTCTCCATACAGTAACAGAATAACACAGTTGGAAGGGACCTTGCTCAGGCAGGAAACCTTATATCCGGGGTCCCCAAACTTGGCAACTTTAAGACTTGTGGACTTCAACTCCCAGAATTCTCCAGCCAGCTATACTATGCTGGCTGGAGAATTCTGGGAGTTGAAGTCCACAAGTCTTAGAGTTGCCAAGTTTGAAGACCTCTGCCTTATACCATTTCAGACAAATGGTTCTCCAATCTCTTCTTAAAAACTTCCAGTGTTGGAGCATCCACTGATTAATTGTTCTAACTGTCAGGAAATTTCTCCTTAGTTCTAGGTTGCTTCTCTCTTTAATTAGTTTCCATCCATTGCTTCTTGTCCTACCTTCAGGTGCTATGGAGAATAAGTTATCCCCCTCTTCTTTATGACAACCCCTTGGATATTGGAACACTGCTATCAATGTCACCCCTAGTCCTTCTTTACAAAATGTTATGGCTCTTCATTGCTTTGGATTTGATTAAAAATGGTGCTTTGGAAGAGAAAAGAATGCAAATGTGAACTTTTCTAGGTCTTTTCCCAGAATTGCATGGCATCTGAAAAGGACAGCTTAGCATCTCACGAAAAGACTCTTTAAAGCAGAGGTTTTGCATTTGGGCTCCTGTGCACTTTTTTTGAAATAAAATCCAAAGTCTTTGTTCACCTGCAATCATTTTTACCTTTAACATATCTGCAAAAACTCACAATAATTTGAGTTCTTTACTTAAGAAGGCCTCTTAAAAATAATGCAGCATTGACCACTTGGAATACAGTCTTCTAGTAGAAGTCAACTTTAAGGATTTGCTATTTGTTTATTTATTTTGTTAGAAGACCAGCCATTTCACATTGGAGTTTCTCAAGTATTCTTAAAAGAAAACTTCCTGCACAAAGAAGTTTCTTTTTTACCTTCCATATTGCCATCACTACTTTTACCTTCCATATTGCCATCACTCTGTTTTTCAGATAAAGTTGATTCGAGATGGAGTTTCTGTATAGGAGTTTAAGCAATGGAGATAGATGCAAACAATTCTTCCAAACCTTTCTATTTTTAAGTAGCAGCAGGTCTCCCAGATCACACAAGAAGCCTTCCACTACTACCAGAAAGCATTAAAAAAAAGACAAACTCTGGAAATACCAGGAACCTGCAAACCATATATTCTGCCACTGAGATATGGTCCCAAAGGATACTTAACGGCTTTTAGAAAAATACTTGTTTGAAAAATGTTAAACACTTGGAACAAGAAGAGTGAAATGTTTCAATAGGAAGACACTCTCTTATGCAAACATCTTCTCTTGAATCAAACAGAAGAGTATCCACATTTGGATTCCTACATAATGATTTCAGTAAAAAGTAATTTTTAACATCCTTGAAAAGATAACAATGAACATTTGTCAGAAACTGACCCTGGCAGCAATATTACACAGAGTAATTAGTCCCTAATGATATAGATCTGCTGTGAAATAAAGTTGCATGAAAAAAAAAACACACCTCACCAACCTTTCTCCAACTGTTATTGGCATCTGAAACATGCTCGGAACAGAAGAGATTAACACTTAGTGGTAAGGAAGAGGTTACTGTGCCTAGTGTGAAAGATTTTCTCTAGGACCTAGGTTAATGCTACCTAAACATGCTTATTTCTGGTTAATGCACAAGTACTTTAAAAATCAAAAGAAACTTGCAGGAATAGTTTATAATTTGTTAATAAGTGATAAAGCAAAACCAATAAGAGCTTCACTGGAAGAGCATGAAGAGAGTGGCCCATGACATGGAATATATAGAAATATAATTACTTTTGAACGTTGATTTCCATTCTGAATTTATCTGTGCTTTCTTCTTCTAAATGTGAGGGTTCATCCTTTTGTGTTTTATTCTAAATAATAGGATAGCATTCTCTTTTGTCCTTTCCTTATCACCGCCTTAATGTATGTCCTATGTTTGTTCCAGAGGCATCAGATTCTGGAGTGGTTTTGAGGGCTTTATTATAATGGTAGAAGGAGATGGTGAAGGAGATGGATTCTAATATGTCTGGAGCTGTATTTTAAAATTAAATTGAACATATTAGGAAATACTACTACAGTTTATGAGAGTATAAAGCATTAGTACAAAGGGAACATACTGTATGTATTTTAAGTAAAACCCTGTATTATATTGTGTAATAAAATGCCACTATGTTTCTTTAAAAATACAATGCATATATCTACATAAAATTGTAGGTCCTTCAGTGATTTTAACATTTAGTGGGTTTTAATTGCAGATAAATAAATGGACAGAATTTTAAAATTACATGGGGATTTCTTAAAATATGATCTATTGTTTCTAAGTGTATTTCATAAGACAGTTCTAAAGGAGAACTACTAGTATGCCATATAAAGTGCAAAAATAAATTAGAACTTCCTTCAATTACCAAGAGCAGAGAAGATTGTAATTTTCCACAGATAAATGGTTCATTAAGAGGACTCATCAATTTAGAGAACAGAAGAATCAAGTTACCATGAACAATTTGGAACTTCACCAGAACCAAGATTCGTAGAAAATATATTTGTTATGCAATATGATCTCTGTGGAGAATCTGTAATGTACAGAGATTATTTCCTCTTTGAAGAATTTTTTCCCTATAGAGTAAGAAACAAAGATATCTAAGCAGTAAATTTCTTAAGACATCTTTCGCCAAATAATCCAGAAATCCAAAAATTATACTCACTCATTCTAAAATCAGATTTGTATAAACTCACATTGCTGCCAGTCATCTTTCAGATGTATAAAATCCAAAATGGTTAACTGAAACTGAAGATCATCAATTTACATTATCTTCACTAAGACCTAGTAGAATATCACAAGTAAAACATGTAAAATAATGTAGTAATGTATAATAATCAGGCAGAAATACTCATTATATTAAACAGAGATAAATTAAAACTAATGAAGTAAGTTGAGCATTGATTAGTCCACTCTGGTATTTTGCAACACTGATATTTCAATTTGAGTTTGTTGGAGAAGCATCTCTTGTTTTCATTAAAAAAAATTACACCCCATACACATTTTATAAATTGCATTTATATGTATCTCCTTCAAGAAAACCCAAGAGGCAGCCTAGATCAGCAATCCTTAAAAACATAATTTAACACCCCCTCCTCCCATTGGTAACACTGTCAAAATGTTTCTGTAACCTACTATTTTTTTTAGCTCATCTGGAATTAATCATTCTATCACTACTCTTAGTTTGTTATTTTTGTAGCATTGCCTGAGCTTCTCACATAATATTTTTTTAAATTGAAAATATTACCCCAAAACAAAATATAGACCAATTGACAATGAAAGCCAAGTACAATGATGCAATGCTTCAGATTCAGTTCCATACAGTTGCTTTGGAATGCATGGGGACACAAATGTAGCAGATGTTTGCAATTCTAGAGCCGAGGTTGGCGCAGTGGTTAAAAGCAGCACTGCAACTACTTCAGTGACTGCTAGTTCAGCAGTTCAGCTGTTCAAATCTCACCAGGCTCAAGGTTGACTCAGCCTTCCATCCTTCTGAGGTCGGTAAAATGAGGACCCAGATTGTTGGGGGCAATATGCTGAACTCTGTAAACCACTTAGAGAGGGCTGTAAAGCACTAGGAAGCGGTATATAAGTCTAAGTGCTATTGCTATTCTTTCAACCAGCTGCATAGTGCCCCCAAAGATGCAGTGTTTTAAAGAATTGCAGATAGATGTTACAATCATATCCCTCTGTGCTCCAAAGCACCTTTTTTTGTGGAATTAAATCTGATGCATTAAGAAGCAATATTGACCAAATTATTGATGTTTGAGAATTATTGATCAGGGGTGGCAAGCAAGTAATATGAAAACAGGCAATCTAAATATTCAGTAGCATATAGGCAATTTTTTTGCCTTTAGGTACAAATGTACCGTAATTCTTTCTAAAGAACCCCTTTATATTCAAAGTATTTGATTTATTCAGTAACTAAGATTAAATTGTAACACTTTGCTTAAAGAATTCTCCCTTCGATGGGGAAGACTGGAATGGGAAGGGAGAGGAACAGAGAAAAGATGGTGATTTTTGTTTACAGACAGTTATCAGGTTATGACCATTCACTTAGAGCAACCATTCAAAGTAACAATGTGCAGAATGAATATGAGTGATCCTCATAGTTCTGACTGTCTCAGCAACTCTTTGGTCATGTGATTGCAGTTTGGGTGTGCAAGGGTCCACCTATCCCCTTCCAGTCGGGTTTATTGTTTTATATGTCTTGGTAGTGATTTGTGTTTAATTTTCTTTTTTTATATCTCCCTGACCAAGGGTCGCACCCTGTTTCACTTCTCTCTCTCTTTAGAGGCTTGATTTTACTTTTACAATATCTCTATGCTCTGCAGGATTGTTTAAGATTCGCTTTATGTGAGAAATAGACAGACGTTGACACGTTTCTTGAACAAAGCAGAAAACAGTTTATTTAAATACAACTTCTCAGTAATTGTCAAGTGAATTTGTTACAGCCACAACCAGCTATTTAATTCTTTTCTTTTCTTCCCTTCAGAGACTCTCCTAGCTTTCCTGACTAAATCTAAGAAAATCCGATTCTTCTTTGTTTCTAGGCCTATAGATGAGCATGTTTCACCGTTTATCTCTATCTACAAATAGCTCAATATATCAGACAATAAAGTTCCCTGACCCTGGCACCTGCTTTCCACAGAATTGCCTAGGGCCTATCTTCTCTCCTGTCAACTTCCCTCTTGGACAGTTAAACTCAGGTAGAGATTCACTATAATCCTTCCCTCCTGGAAGTTACACACACTGACAGAGAACTCTCCTCAGCTCTTCTTACTTAACCTTCCCTCTATGGAAGTTACCACACAACAGAGCTTTCCTCAGCTCTTCCAACTAGGCCTTTTATCGTTCCTGGCCCTGCTATCTATGATCCGATTGGTTGTCTCTTTATGATGTAATCTATCCCCCTCCCTCCTGGAGCACTGGGATAAACACCTCCCCCTTTCTACTTACCATACATTTAAAAGCTGTTTGGCTCTATACTTACTTGTTTAAACAGTTCCTTTTAACCACATTTTAACTTTATAAAACAACTTAGTATTTTACATTCAGTACCTGTATGTGGGCACCACAGGGTGTTTGGCACCTGGCTTGTGATTATATTGCATTGAGCAATAGTCACATGATTGCGGTTTCTGATGTCTTCTGTTAGTTTTCCACAAGCAAAGACAATGGAGAAGCCAGCAGGAAATTGGAAGCTGTGAAAACTTGAGGTCCTCATTTAATAACCCACATGATCCTTGGGTTACGATGGCACCTGGGACTGCCAGCATTGCTGTTGCCAGTAGAAAAACTGTTTCAGAAGCTTTTGTAAATCAGTATAGGCCTTGACATGTGTGACTGCAGGAGCATGAATGTCATCTTAACCTTTTTGCAATAAGAACCTATCTTGGATAGTGACTCTTTTTATAAAGGGAAAAAACTCTTTTATTTGGAGAGAAGCAAATCTAGATAAAATCCAGTTTGTTTAGAGCTGAGTGAACTAAAGACAGTATGTGAGAATGAGCCTTGGTAACAATCTTGCAGAGTAATTAATTGTTTGAACCACTTAAATATTGCATCTAAGTACCGTGGAACACTCTTCAAAAGTGAAGATTAAGATACTGTAAATGCTAATAATGCCTTTCTGATAAGTTCATAATTTTTATTACGTTGCCTTGCACCTTTATTGAATTATGGCTGAACAAAATACTATACTATAGTATTGCTATACTATACTAATTATAGTACAGTATTAATTATATAATACAGTATTAATTAATTAAGCTAAAGTGTTCTGGGACCTTAGAATTCAGAAAGACAAGCAACTGCCACACAACACCCAGGCTTAACAACTGCTAAGAAAGACAAAAAAAAGTTTGGATAGCAGAAGTGGAAATACCTGACAACAAAATAGAAGAGAAAGAACTGGAGAAAATCACAAAATACAAATACCTGCAAATAAAATGTGTGTAGCAGAAGAAAGCAAAGATAGCATTAGTAGTAATAGGTGGCTTAGGTGCAATCCCAAAACATTTGGAGTAGTACTTGAACATCATTGGCATTGACAAAAGCACAGTCAATTGCAAAAGGCAGTGTTACTTGGAACAACTTATATCCTGCTGATGACACCTTTAATACCATCAAACAAGAACATCTCCCTATCCCAGGTCCTTGAGAAAGACTCAATAAGTGGGATAAGAATGCCAAATCCAGTCTAAACATCTGGCTGACTTTGCAACCAACCATAACAATAAGTTGGGCTTAAAATATTCCAAGTTTGAAAGAGCACTTTTGAATATTCTGAGCCTAGAACAAAATGTTTTTGTGCTACATGTTGTTTTGAATAATTCAATTCCTTACAACTGGAAACTTGAAACAAAATATTTATTTTCTGATTACTGTAAAAATAATGTCAAAGGATATGTAGTAACACAGGAAAGAATGCGGAATCTTCTGTTAAAAGTCAGAAAACTTAATATTATGTACAATGCTATGTATTTTACTTTAATATAAAATTAGCTGCTTGCCATTGCTACTAATTAGGTGATAATTAGGAGAAAAGTCTGAATTACTGCATTTGGCTTTTATTCAGGCCTCCCAAAAATTCACTAAAGTAAAATAAGCAGTTTTTACTACTAAAATCTTTACCACTACTGAAGGGTTACTTTGTTCTAAATTATTTCCCTCTAAAAATATTTCTTAGACAATTATTCCAAGCCCTGTATATAGAATTCCACATACCAATGTGTATCAACTTGTGCATATTGCAAAAATTGCATTGCAATTTATTCTCTGAACATTTTGTATTTATTGCAAGATTTAATTAATCACTTTGAAGTGGACATTTCTTTTTAAATGTTTTTTTACAATACTTTTTTTGTTGCAAAAATAAGCTTTTGATGCCATGTGTTTCGAAAGGTGGGACAGAAACCCTTTAAATGCTTAATAAGATATACTTGATTTTTTTTAATGCTCCCCATATCAACTTGATTCTTTTTACACTGTTGGAAAATCAGAGTTCAAAAGATATACACTGACTAGTGAAATTCTTGAAGTTCCAATGACTCTTCAAACACACAATGTTTGTAAGTGCTGAACTTTATTTCCATGTCATACATATTTCACATAGAAAATTGTGAAATGACAAATATGCCACAAGGGTTTGTCTTCAATTACAAAGTCTTGTGAAATATCCTAGCAACCTTTTTTATTATTAGGGTAGGAAATGGATTAGATGTACCAAATGGCTGTGAGTGAAATCCACTGGCCATGTCCACGTCGCTGAAACTGTCTTGTGATGTTATCAACTCATCTCTTTTGGAGCAGTAGTTACTGTAGTGGCTTCTTCAGTTGCACAGGTAGCTCCTTTATAACTATACAAATTGTTATCTTTGGATCTCGAGAAGCGGTTGCAAGCACGACTTCCTGACAAGTAATGGAAAAATTAGTTCTTGCCAATTAAAATGTCTATTCCTGACAAATACCAATCTGTCTGGAAGGAATGGTGGCATTTATATCAATAGAAAAACCGACCCGCTTTTACAAGGCTACAAAACTAATGTTTAAAAATGCAACTGGTTTATCAGGTCAAAAAGGCCACTGAGGCTAACTCTGTCATCAGAATCAATACAGCAGTCATTTTCAATTTTCTGGTGTTGAAGCTGGATGCTGATTGCACTAAGGCAAACATACTTCCCTATTCCCCGAGTGAAAATGCTAGAAAAGGAAAGTCCATATGGCATATTATTTCAAGCCCAAGTCATTAAAAGTATCAGAGATTTCAGTGTTGACCTGTGCTGAGGTGCTAGCTGGTAAGACGTTCAGAAAAATGTCATACTGTTGGTCAATTCCGAGGTAACTGTCACTCATAAGATACAATGTGTAGATATATCTGGAAGAGAGGAAAGGACATTGGTTTTCATTTCCAAATCAATCTTCTTTCAAAATAATAATTTAAAAACTCAAGCTACATCTTACCTTCCAGGAATTTCTGGGGTATAAAAAGCAACTGAGATCACATTCTGCTTTCTGACATAGCCCACTCTTTTCAGAGCCACCAGATCTTTTTTGTCCACTTCTCCTAGGATCACAAACCATCCCTCATCCTTGACTTTAGGGAATCGAGGTGCAATTGCTTTGGTGTCTTGTTTGCCCTGAAAGAAAATATAACTTAAGACTGTCACTTACATAAATCTATTCTCCATTATTAAAATGTAAAATACAGAAATGGCTGTTCTTCAGGAACACTGGCTATCTTTGATATGAGAAATAGACAAACAATATTGAGGCTAGGAAACTACTCTTACTTCAGTTATTAAAGACTAAATTCAAGAAGTATTGTATGTATTGTCAATTTTTGAAAAAGCTAATTTTTCTCTCTCATAAAAATGATAGTGTAACCATCGGCATAGATTTCATAGTATTTCAGAAAAATAGATAATTTATATGCATAATTAGATTTATTGTTATTAAATAAATATGTGATATGTTTAGTTGTTTTATGTCAATTTATTATATCATTTTAGAGGTTTATTTTTCCCCTTTGTTTGTTTTGATATTCTAACTTAATAACTAATTAATTTGTTGAGTGTGTATGTATTACTTTCTTAATTTGCTTTGGTATATTGTTTTCTCTGTTTCTTTTTAAACACTGCAATAACATTATTTTAAAAAATACATAAAGTGATCCACGTACTTATTTGACACTATTTTTCCAAAACAGTATGAAAGAATGGAACCAGATGGAGTAAAATAGGACTCAATTATCCAGTCATCACCTTTTGCACAACTGATAATAAATAAACTTATTAATAGAAAAAATATCAGCCATATAACAGCAAAATATTAATCATATAAAACTAATTTGCTATAAGTCTACTATAATGACTCTAAAATATACAGTACATTGGAAAAAAAATGGGTATTAAGCTAGGATACCTTACCTTGGTGAAACCAATACGCAATCTATGCAAGTTAATCTGGAGAACATATTCTTGATCTGCATGCAATTTCATCCATTTTTTATCATCCCGAATGTTCATTGACAACATTGGAACAATCATTTCCTTTTGTTCATGGACTGTATCATCCCAGCAACCTTTAATAATCATACTAATCTCTATAACTGGCAAGTGGGACAAGTAATGCCAAGCCTGTGAAAAGAACAAAGAGCAAGAAGATAAACAAACTTTTCCAGTTATTCCAACTTTATTAAAATATCATATTAAATTAAGCCTACACAGGCTTTCCCCCCAAAGATCTAGCTTGATAGATCATGAAAGTTACATAGAAAGACGCACAGACAATGGAATGTAGATAATTTAGAAATGCTTCCTTAGGAGAATCACATAAGTAAGATTTCCTTAAATTTCCACAAAAGTCAGTAGTACTTTAACAAAACAACCCAAATAATTATAATCAATATTCTGTGCTTTGGCTACTTCTATCTAAGTAAGCATGGAACTACTCAAGAGTAACATACTTAGTAAGGCAAGTATGTTTTCAATGACTGAATTCTATTTATAATTATATTCTAAATTAACTCTCCCCAACACAATCCATGAATGAAACACTGATTAATGATAAGGCAAATACAGAATTAAGAGGATCATTTGACATAATTATTACAAATCTAAATTCTTATTTAAAGTTATCCATACTTCCAAGTTTCTGGGCTTTTTTGAAATGAATCTTTAATATTAAATGTTCTTAAAAATAGCAATGATTACATGGGCAATGTTTTGTTATACTCTTCCAGATTAGATATCCCAACAATTGTTTATGCGTTCAATCAGGTGAAGCTATGCTGCAAATTGAATAAAGGCTAAGAACTAGTACAGGTAGTCCTCAACTTATGACCCCTTGTTCAGGGGTCATATGACTTTCGAAATTATGGCGCTGCTGAATAAGGGGGACTTACGATTGGTCTGTGAAATTCCAGCTGCCGCAGTGTCCTTGCGGCCACAATCCAGGTGTTCAGATACAATGGCTCATGATTACAACATCACAATGAGTCACCAACATGTGATCATCATTTGCAATCTTCCTTACTGGCAACCCATAAACAAGTCAATGGGAAAGATGGCAGGGAAGGTTACAAGCCACTTTCTTAAGTTGCTGTGCTGATTTTTCTCCCAAGGAGCCCCATTACAGAGTACGAGATCTCCCAAGGATCTTACACTCCATGTCCCACCTGCCCATAGGCCTTGGCTTGTTTTGTCTGTGGCCCTTGCCCAGCTAAATTTCCTAGTGCCTACCTATGGCCTTCATCTGCTTGTCTATTCTCCCCAGGTCTGCCCGTAGTACCCATGCCTCAGTTCTCCTTGCTTGGGACTTCCACTTTTTGCTGTTGAACAACCTGTCTGGTCTACAGGCTACAGTGACAATTGCTGAGCAATGCAGTCACATGACTCGAACGTTATCATTGCATCACTTAGCGATGGCAATCCCAATCCCAATCCCAATTGCCATCCTAACCTGAGAACTATCTCTAACACTGGCTATATTTGATGAGTCAACCCTCCATACATATAGATTCCTTAGAGGATCTAACTATCTCTGCACCACATATAACAAAACATATTTTGTTAAAATGTCTGTTTTTTAGCGACTCAATTTCCTTTAATGCTGATCTGGTTTTTAGAGAATAGTTGAAGAATGCAAAATGAATATACTGTCAGACTTTCTCTTATTGTTTTTGCTACCAACAGAAAAAGGGTTAGCGTGCAAATGATTTCCCCTCAAACTGCAATCAGTGTAACAACAATAGTAATATATTTTATAGGTATCACATTGATCCTCAAGTTACTAGTCATCCTCCAGGCTCCATTTTGGAATTCTGGTACTGAAGTCTTGTATGCATTTTCTCATTTAAGAAGGCCTTCTGAAGAAGTCAACTTATTGTACTTTCAATTCCTGTAGTGAAAGAAGCTACTGTATATAGAAGCTTCCCCATATTTTCATTGACAAATTGTTTTCAGCTACCAAGGTGACAGACCCATGTTGTTGAAATGTGTAATAATAATGTTAGGCTGTCATTGGCCCAGAAAAAGTGACAAGACTAACAAGATCCTGAATCCCCCCCCCCCAATGGCTCATTGGGTTTCAACATGCCTGCAGGCATTTCTCTTAGTGTCTATCAGGGGTCCTCCCTGATAGACCCCCACTTCTCCTTTTTAGTTGTAACATAGAATCCAGCAAGCTAAGGAAGCAATGCAAAAAACTCCAGTATAACCTCTATTTTAGGAAATCCCTTTTAGCTTCAAATATACCCCAAAACTTTTCTCGGAAAATAAAATGAAGGGTGACTATGGCCCAAAGCTTTGTAAAAAAAATGTGACCTCCTGTTCTAAAAATTAGATCAACATCTTACAGCTGTGGCTAGGGGGGCCTTTGCACAGGTTCGCCTGGTACAACAATTGCGGCCATACTTGGAGAAGGAGGCTCTACTCACGGTCACTCATGCCCTTGTCACCTCCCGTTTGGACTACTGCAATGCGCTCTACATGGGGCTACCCTTGAAGAGTATTCGGAGACTTCAGTTGGTGCAAAATGCGGCTGCACGTGCTGTGGTGGGTGTGCCAAGATACACCCACGTTACACCTATACTCCGCCAGCTGCATTGGCTGCCCATCGGTCTCCGGGTACAATTCAAGGTGTTGATCATCATCTTTAAAGCCCTTCATGGCTTAGGACCAGGTTACCTTCGGGACCGCATTCTGCCTCACACTTCCCTCCGACCGATTAGGGCCCACAGAGCGGGTCTCCTCCAGGTCCCGTCAGCCAAACAATGCCGGCTGGAGGGCCCTAGGGGGAGGGCCTTCTCTGTGGGGGGGGGCGTGCTCTGGAACCAACTTCCCCCAGAGATCCGAACCATCCCCACCCTGCTGGCCTTCCGAAAAGCCGTCAAGACATGGCTCTTCCTGCAGGCAGGGGGTTGAGACTAGTTCCATCTGAGCTCTCCCCCCGGTATGTTTGGTGGTGAACATTTTTTTAACTTTTTAAATTCTTTTAACATTGTTTTTAATCATTGTTTATTGTTCAGTGTTCTTGCTCAACGTTGTACGCCGCCCTGAGTCCCTCGGGAGTAGGGCGGCATAGAAGAACCAAATAATAAATAAATAAATAAATAAATAAAAAGAACTAACTTAAGTATGAGAGAATGGGACAATTCTTTGGAAAAAGGGACAGAAGATAAGGCAGCATTCTTTTAAACTGATTCTGTACTTCCATAGTATTTGAGAATAGGCAATTTATCCAGCTGCCATTTTGGGGCAATACCTAAATATATTCTAAAACTCAACATTTGCCCATCATCCGCCAGAGATGTAGACCCTGAGGTTAGATTGTAGACAAAGGAGTGAAGCAGAAAGGAAGCAGAATACAAAAACTAAGCTACTTATTGTGGCCGTAAGACCTTCATCTTAGAAATTAGTCTGAAGATGGAGAATGTAATCTGGTTCATGGCTCAGCATTGCAGGTCTCATATTATACCTAGTTTTCTTGGACAAGAGAGCATTGGTGGATTCTCTGATTCTGAAAACAAAGACACTGGACTTTCTCTTGCTTTGGATAAAATCAGAAACTTTCTAGTCCTTGAATATATTATTCAGCATATGTACAAAAATCTTGTTTACCTAAAACTTTAGCACTGATTCAGCATCAAGGGCAACTTAAACTCAACACTATACATCTCTCTCTCTATATGAGCTGATCACATCCTTACAACATGAACATTCTCACTTAGTGTAGCACATGCATATACACACTTTTTAGCTGTTCATATATTTTTTCCAATTAGGAATTCATCATTCAATGCTTGGTGTGAAACTTAAATATCAAGAAAAAAGTAAAAATGGTCTCTTTCAACATTGAAACGAGTCTCCAAATTATAATATAAAAATTAATATATTGTTATCGAAATCTGGGGAAAATTCCTTTCTTTCAAATATTCTGTAAAACCCTAGTGTTGGGTTTCCCTTGGCTGCTAATGCAATGCAATACAATCAATTTAAGGAACCAGAATCTCAGACAAGTTTGTTTATTACAGACACCTATAAAGCCATTATGACAGAATTCCAGTGTATCTAATGCAAACCTTATTCATAGTTTCTACCTCATCTACCCTTTTCAGGACTTCAAAGTGGTGTGCACAGCACTTCCTCCTCCAACTTTTCTTCATAGAGCTTCCAAGGCTAAGGACAGTTCTGAACCTAGATCTCTCCATTGCCAGTGCAACACCTTAACTCACAAATTTTTTCCATGTCTTTCTCCCTTCTGAGTGATGCAGTGGACCATGTCTTTTGGGCGGTATGCCTGTTTTTTGTTTTTGTAATATACAGATCTGGTCAGGGAATGAAAAGTGTGTAAATACACGTGAATGTATGTAGAACACTCATTCTCAAAGCCAACATCTACAGCAGAGGTGTTAAACTGGCGGCCCGTGGGCCGGATGCGTTACGTGCAGGCCATGGCCACCACAGCTCTGCAAATGGGAAAAACGCAGCAAAACGTGACGAGTTTGACACCCGTGATTTAGAGGATGCCAGTTCTCATCATACTGCTTGCCTGTATACAATGGCAGGCAGCACAAGGGAGAAGAAGTCTATCCTTTTGGACTTTGTTGCTGGTGGATGTGGCCTTTATTGGAAGACTTGATTATATTCCTAATCAACAAAGTGATTTGCATTTTCTACAGATTTTTATTTCAATGGATTAGTGGTAGGTTTAGAAAGAAGTAGATGAAAACTTAAGCCCAATTAATCCCAGCAACGTATTTCTACCATAGGTTCCCTTTTAAAAGTATGTGGCAGGTATACACATGTAGCAGAGTGTTAAGATTTAAGAGCAAAGTATAATAAAAGGTTTCCTCAGTGCTCATTTTCCTTGCCAAGACATTTGACTGGTTCCTTTTATGTTGTAGCAGAATGTATTTTTATTTACAGTTACATGCATCTAGATGTGTGGTGTAAGCAGTTTATGTTATTGACATTTTAAAAAGACACATGAAAGAGATGGACGCGCTTCACACACAAAAGCTATTTTTGAAGAAACTGCTAAGACATTTCAATACCAGCCAAACATATTTATCTGAGGATTAATCTTCATCTATTGAATCAGACGCGAACACTACCATGCATACAATTATTTAATTAGCAGCCAAATCCTCTGCCAGTCAGCCGCTGTTCCGGGCATACTGATGGGGAAGTAGATGCAAATCTCACAGTAGTACTGCTTTTTCTCATTACTACTGCAATTAGCACTTAAATTGATGCTTTAAACATACTAATTTCTGGAATAATTCAGGATTTGTATGTTACCTGAGATCGTCTCACTGCAGAGACGACACCAGATTGCTACGCAAATTGAAGCACTTTTGAGCCAAATAACCATCATCGTATCAGATGGAGACAATTTGCATTTGGTTTTAAAGATAACAGAACGGCAACTTATGCAAATAAATTAAGTTAGTTTACTTCTGAGTTTTCCCTGAACTAATTATAACAATGTTTTAATTTTTCAACACATCTATAACTTGGACTGAAGTCAACATATATTACATTTGAAATCTGTGGTAATAATGGTTCTGTTTTTATTTAAATATTTTTCATTGTTATGCTCAATATGTGCGGTGTTATGTATCTATAAGTTTCATTTTCCTCATAGTTTCATTTTCTCAGAATTTAAAGGGAGAATATTAATTTGATTTCCTAAAGAAATTCTACAGCAAGACTACTGTATCATCTTACTTTCCAGGAATTTCTGGTGTATAAAAAGCAATCAAGGCATGCAAAATATAGTTTACACACTATATAGGCAGGTATCATTATATGGCAATATGAAACTCATTTTTTTGTGATGAGCCATACATGTGTACTGACAATTGTGGACTAAGTGGATAGCAGAATACACTAGCCACTCTGTAGTGTATCTTTGTGGCTCTAAAATGGCAGGGAACTCAAGATCTATTAGAAGCAAAGATTCTTTGCTGATGAGCATAAATATTGTATCCTATTTCTAATCCTTTTTAAATGATGAACTATATATTGGGAAATGGCAGGAACTGTGAAAAAAGCAATAAATTACAGTAGAATATGTTTTTTTTTAAAAAGATAGATGGCATTTAATTTTTTATTGCATAAAATGAAATAAAATAAAGCTGGTCAGATAATGGGTCTATAAATAAAAAACCCGCATCCCAGTGAGTATGCTGTACTGGATTAGCGTGAACAACTCAACGATCTCTTTGACATTACAGCAATTGCACAGCACGACACACACAAATAGTTAATGGATATCTTTACAACCCACCTACAGGTGAGTCTGTGTGAACTTTTGGTCCAAAGCAATTATGTCTGGCTTTGACCAGTAAGTTTGAGCTCCAGCAATGCAGAGTTTGGAGGGAGAAAGAATGGTTAGGCAGGAGGAAATTTATGCTGTAGAACAGACTGAGCTACTGCAAATCTATGCAGTTCTAAGAAAGATGATCAGTTAGTGCATTTATGCCATGCAGCTTTATTTCTTTAGTAATATTAAGTGGGATAGATAGACAATTGTTACCTGTGTAATGTGTGCGGAAGTCAAATCACAATCCACAATGGAAGCAAAAATATCCTCTTTTCCATCACAGGCAGCCATCAGTTCAGGAAGACATTCAACAGGCCCTTGGTAAGCACCTTTTCTTTTCCCTTGGCTCCATTTCCTAAAATAATAGAAAATGTATAATCATTGAGATTTTCAGTTCAGGGAACACCCCCTTCTTAAAAAAAAGTCAAAGATAAGAATATGAAGCCGTGAAGACATTTTGAAAGGAAAAAAAAGTAGAAGCTATTTTAAGTACAGGGTTGTCTTAGCCTTTCACAAAAATACTTTTTGGATTTAATAAAGTTAAAATGACAGACTGCTTCTAAAGCTGGCATGCTGCCAGCTCCATGTCTAAAAGTACCACACTGACAATTGTACCACAGCTCAAGATTGCAGATTATTAAGCAACTTTCCTCTTTTTTTAAACCGCATGGATTAAAAGTATCATGTAGATTAACATTACTAGTTTAAATTACAATTTAAAATTAATGATATGGTGATTTCTTTCATAGGCTTATGTAGTTTTGTATGATTTTACTACAATTTTTATAAGAAAGAAAAACTAAAAGAAGAAAAGTAAAAAGAAATGAGAAAGAAACCCGAACGTGCAATAAAAAGAAAAAGTAAAGGAAGAATAGAAAAGATAAAAAGAAGTGGCTTCAAATCTTCACGGTAGTACAAATTGTACTCCATTTATAAGTATAATTATAAGTTTACATCTTACTTTTAGATTACAACATGACTCTTTTCTATCTATATTCTGTTATGTCTAATCCTCAAAACCATATGTCACAAATTCATTTTTTCTGTTTTTCTGCAAAAATGTCCAGAAGGGGTTTGTCTTTTCTGATAAAAATTCCATCATCTTCACCTCCATTGTGTATACATTACTCCATTGTGGGTAATGTATACTCTGATTCAGAAGATTTTAAAGATTAATATAACGCTGAGACCAGAGATCTTCCTTTTTGGGATTGATGGACAAACAATTGAAAACAAGTAATAAAACTTTATTTTTGTATATGATAACTACAGCGGGATTATTGTAGGCACAAAGATGGAAAATGTTGGCATTTCATAGGCTTATGTAATCATCAGAAGACTAGCAACATTTGATTTAATGCTGTATATAATCAGCAAATTGTATGGAAATCAAAGTTTGATCTGATGCTGGCTGTTTGCATTAGAATAGAAACCAATCTTAAAGGGGTTTCCCTTTCTCTTACAATAAGTTAAATGCCACTGAATCAAACGTGATTGCTGGAAACTTCATGGACATATGGTCATCATCTCAACCTGTCCAAAACTTTTCAAAGGATACTCCAATGATATGCCCAGCCTTGTCTATCTACCTCATATGTTGTCTTTTTCTACTTCTATTTCCCTTAACCATAGAATAGAATAACAGAGTTGGAAGGGACCTTGGTCTTCTAGTCCAACCCCCTGCTTAGGCAGGAAACCCTACACCACTTCAGATAAATGGTTATCCAATCTCTTCTTAAAAACGTCCAGTGTTGGAGCAATTACAACTTCTGGAGGCAAGTTGTTCCACTGATTAATTGTTCTAACTGTCAGGAAATTTCTCCTTAGTTCTAAGTTGCTTCTCTCCTTGTTTAGTTTTCACCCATTGCTTCTTGTTCTGTCTTCAGATGCTTTGGAGAATAGTTTGACTCCCTCTTGTTTGTGGCGGCCCCTGAGATATTGGAACACTGCTATCATGTCTCCCCTAGTCCTTCTTTTCATTAAACTAGACATACCCAGTTCCTACAACCGTCCTTCATATGTTTTAGCCTCGTCCTATAATCAACTTTGTTGTTCTTCTCTGCACTCTTTCTAGAGTCTCAACATCTTTTTTACATCATGGCGACCAAAACTGAATGCAGTATTCCAAGTGTGGCCTTACCAAGGCATTATAAAGTGGTATTTTCACGTGATCTTGATTCTATCCCTGTGTTTATGCAGTCTAGAACTGTGTTGGCTTTTTTGGCAGCTGCTGCACACTGCTGGCCATATTTAAATGGTCGTCCACTAGGACTCCAAAATCCCTCTCACAGTTACTACTATTGAGCAAGGTACCACATATACTGTACCTGTGCATTTTGTTTTTCTTGCCTAAATGTAGAACCTTACTTTTTTCACCATTGAATTTCATTTTGTTAGATAGTGCCCAATGTTCAAGTCTGTCAAGATCCTTCTCTATCTTGAGCTATCTGCTGGAGTGTTGGCTTTTCCTGCCAGTTTGGTGTCATCTGCAAATTTGATGAGTTCCCCATCTATCCCCTTGTCCAAGTCATTGATGAAGATGTTGAAGAGTACTGGGCCTAAAACAGAGCCTTGGGGTACTCTACTGCATACTTCCCTCCATGTAGATGCAGTTCCATTGAGGACGTGATAAGCATATATTTCTAAATTTGCTATATTGGACATTTCAAAATGAATCCAAGGAGATCCATTATGTAAGTTGAAGTTTGTTTATACAAATATGAAGGTAGTTCATGAGAAGTGAACTGTACCATGGGCTTATCTAGTTCAACGGCCTGATTCACATCTGGCAACAAGATAAACATTATATAAGAAGCCAATAAGAAGATCAGATTCCCCCATGAATGGTGTTTTTAATAATGTTTTAATAATGTTTTTAATTTTTAAATTGTTATCACTGTTTTACTGTACGTTTCTTATCCATGTTGTACGCCGCCCTGAGTCCTATGGGATTGGGCGGCCTATAAGAGCGTTTATAAAATAAAAAATAAAAATAAAAAATAAAATAAATTATATAAAAAAAATATGCAGATTGTGAGTACAATAATCAATTCTTGGTCTCTAGCCACTCCTATTCATAGACATTACTTATCTGTGTCCATATCAGGTAATGTGTAGCTGTTATGATTGCTATCCACTGATAGCTTTATTTTCCTTCAGTTTGATTAATTTCTTTAAAAATGTCTAATTTGGAAGACATTGCTACATTTGATATATCTTGGAGAACAAAACCACTATGATAAAATGAAGGGGCATTTCCTTTGGTCTCTCTTCATTCTCTGATTATTCAGCTTTATTGGAAGATTCTAATTTCATGAAAGGGGTAAGAACCCAGTAGAAGACAAAATCTCCAAAGTATGTGAGTGATTGAGATATGAATAATCTTAATGTTATATCACAAGTTTCAACAAGAAGAGAGTGGACAGACAGCAACACTATATCGTCCTGCATCATAAAGATCAGCTTTATAAATAATTAACTGTATACCTGAAAAGATGAAGATGGTGATATTCTATGTTAGGTAAAGTAAGCAAAGAGGAGTCATGGATCCATCGTCCCTGAATCAGCATCTGTACCAAATTGGTAAGATTTAGTACTGTCACCAACCAGCCCTCATTTGCCGCAACATCCAGCATTGCCTAAATCAAGAAGAAAATTATATTAATTATACAAATAAATGAAAAGTTATTTTAAAATACCTTTTATGATTCTGGATGCATATTTGTCTATTATTATGAATGGTGATATGATGTTGAGCACATCAAAATCTGTATGGATGGAAATAAAGTATGTCATATATAACAGCAAAGGAGGTCATATAAATCTAAATAATGACCAGGTAAACAAACAAATAAATGGCAAACGCAGCAAACTTTTGTGATGACTAATTTCCTTTATATGAGAAGCCATTGTTTCTTCACCCTGCCTATCTTGTCACAATATAAGGCCTTTTTTTAATTCCAACCTGAAACAAACTCAACAGCTTGTTTACTATGTTGTTATAATTTATTTAAGAAAAATCACTTCTGGCTTCCTCCATAGCTTACTGTCCAATTTTTACAATTTGACTGTCATATTTACTTTGTGGAAGAAAGTTATACATGGAAGGTTTTTTGGCATAAGGTTCTTTATAATTATTTACAAAACACAAAATTTGTATATTTGATGGTAAACCTGCTATTCTTTCCTTCTCCTATATCAAGTTATGAAATCAAAATTTTATAACTCATTTCAGTATTTGGAGCCTGCTAACAGCTTCCCCAAAAACATTCTCCATTGGAGGTTGAAGCCAGCATTCAGTGAGGGTTGTCCACAGCCAATCACATCAAGGGCTGAGTCTGTCAATCAAAACTGAGCCTCTGTCCTCCTCCTCCTTGGATATTGGCCCAGTTTAGACTCAGCCCTTCAAAAAGGCTAGACGTGGATTTTCACCTCTCTGACTGCTTGCTTCAACTGTAAGTTTTAATTAAAAAAAAAAAAAGAGGAAACAGATAATAATATAAAATAAAAAGACAGCAATGAGGAAATTGCTTTTCTCCTGTCCCCAGGCCTTAACAACTTGCCACTTGTGGCCGTTAAGAGCCTTATTCCAGCTCCCCCCCCCCCGCTTTTCCCTTCTCATTATCGGGAAGCATTGCAGGCCCTGAAGGGGGGAGATTTTTGTCCATCGGCCGGTGCTCGCACTCCGATGACAGCTGGAGGGATGCTGACTCACCGAAGCTCCTAAGGAGCACAGGTGCAAGGGAGAGGGCAAACAAACGCCCGAAACTGAGCGTCTGGTGGTTTTCCCTCTGCGGCCGGCTTCCTTTCGTCTAGCGGCTCGGTGGCGCAGCCTCAAAGCTCAGCGCCGAGCCGCACTTTTAAAATTCGCCGATTTCCCGCCTTTTTCGTCCCCGGGGACGGTCGCCATCTTGGAAGCGCAGCGTCATCAAGCGGCGCGCGCAGGAGTCATTTTTTGCTGAGACACGATGGCGGAGGCTGCGAGAGCTCCGGCGAAGACCAAGAAGAAGCAAAACAAAGGCCAGAAAGGGCCTGATTCCGGGGAGGAGATTACTCCTGCCCCGGTGGAAGCAGAGCAGCCTAAAGCGACCCAGGGGTCTAAGGCCGCAGAAAGGGATGAAAGGAGGCGCGATTGAGCGCTGCAACGTATAGTGGACAGGGCGGACCAGCAAGGGGAGGCCATGGCACCCCCACAACACCATGTAGTGGTCCAGGCTCAAGTCCACAACCTGGATGCCCCTGCTCCCAATCTCTTAAACCCCAATGTATGGGGGGAAGGAGGTCTGCTCTCATCTGCCCAGGGTAACCCCCAGGAAATGGCCTCTGCATTTGGGCCTGATTGTCCTGTGGCCTCTGCTCCCACCATAGACTGGTCACAGGCTGCTAGGCCCCCTGCTAGTGTGGCCTCCAGCTCCCTGACTTCTCAGGCAGGCCCTTCATATCAGCCTGATCAACCAAGCTGGCAGATGGTCATGGCAGCAACAGTGCAACAGTGCCTAGCTGGATTCCAGCAAATGCAGGCCGCTGCCCAGCCTGCCCCATCCAGGCCTTCTAGTTGAGCACATTCTCAACCCCTCAGCGGGGCAGCCATTGCTGAAGACTCTTCTGATGAATCTAGTGAGGATATCAGGCCTGCGACCCTGGAAGAAGGTGAATGTGATCCCACAGCATTGTCAGAGGATGAAGGCCTTGCCCCAGAACAACCCACTTCAGTGGGCTTATTCCCACCTGCCTTATTCAAGTCATTGCTACATAAGGCCAGGAATGTAGCTGGCCTGCCCTCTGCTCCAGTAACAACAGATGCGGCGTCTTCTTCTTCAACCAAGGTTCCGGTATTTGAGGAACAGGTAACGGAGCTGGATGTCATTCCAGCTCCCAAGATATTCCTGGACAACGTTCAGCGACAGTTCGTGGCTCCAACCTCGGGACCGATGCCGTCCGCGCAGGACAAGAGGTTCTTTAATACGGCGGCTGAACTGACGGCTCTACTTACCCCTCCATCGGTGGATGTCCCGGTAGCTGCGCTCCACTCTCCAAATCCCATACCGGGAGAAGCGGAGGAGCTCCTAAAACCGGATGATCGTCGACTGGAGCAACTTCTGCTGAAGTCCCACCATGCCTCGGCCTGGGCGGTTCGCGCATCTTCCTCTGCGTCCTTCTTTGCCAGATCGTCTCTCTTGTGGCTGCGCCAACTACAGGAACTGATCCCTTCATCAGAACTTCGCATTCATCAAGACCTCAACAAGGTCATAGCGGCCACACAATTCACTGCTGACGCCACACTCAGGGCAGCACGTTTTTCCTCGAAATCCATCGCAGCTGCCACCGCAGGTCGCAGGGTGAACTGGCTTAAGAACTGGACTGCCGATGCCCGCCAGAAATGGCGCCTGGCATCTAAGCCGATTGCGGGGCAATCCCTTTTTGGGGAGGTTTTGGACCCACTACTGGTGGAGTCTAAGGACCGTAGGAAGGTCCTCCCAACTTATAACAAAAAAGGGTCTTTCCGTCATAACCCATACCCTAGACGGCCCTTTCGATCAGCTGACCAGGGTTCCAATCTGTCCTGAACCCCAGGTCAGTATGGCCAGAGGTCCTTTTACCAGGATAGATCGGCCAGGGGCAGATCTTACAAACGTCCATATAAGGGATAGGATAACAAATTCTCCAGACGAGGCAAATAATTTATCTCAGGAATTTCCAATTGGAGGTAGACTAGCCAGGTTTGCCGATACCTGGGATTTAACCACTCAGGACGCCTGGGTTAGGCAGACCATACGTTTTGGTTTGTCATTGGAATTTTGGTCACAGCCCACTCCAAGTTTTATATCCTGCCCTACTTCTGGAGTTCCAGAAAAGCACCGGTTAATGGAACAGGCCATTCACCATCTGCTAGAGATTAGGGCCATTGAACCGGTACCTAGGGAACAAAGGGGAGCAGGAGTTTACTCGATACTCTTTCTGGTACCCAAACCTTCCGGGGACTGGCGACCTATACTTGATCTCAAAAGGTTAAACCAGTTTGTTAAATATCGCAAATTTAAAATGCAGTCCCTGCGTTCCATCCTCAGAGGTATCCATAGGGCTGACTATCTAGTCTCCCTAGACCTTTCCGAAGCATATCTCCACATTCCCATTGCTCCTGCAGACAGGCGTTTTCTCCGTTTTTGCCTTGCTGGAAGACACTTCCAGTACCGAGCACTCCCTTTTGGCCTTTCCTCAGCCCCCCGAGTCTTCACGAAGATCTTGGCGGCATTGGAGGCGCACCTTCGCTCCTTAGGGGTTCGGGTCCAGTGTTACCTGGACGACATCCTGCTTCAGGCTTCCTCCAGGTCCTTAGCGGAGCGTCATGTGCAGGTAGTACTGGACGAGCTCGAACGGCATGGCTTCTCAGTCAATCACCGTAAAAGCTGTCTGGTCCCTAGTACCTCAATTCTTCATTTGGGCTCCATTATTGATTCCCAGCAGTGCAAGGTTTTCCTATCCCCCGAACGACAGGACAGCATTAGGGTCATCATAGGTAATATCAACCACTGTCCCTCAGTTTCTCTAGCCCTGTTGGCCACGCTGCTGGGGAAAATGATATCGTGCATTGACATCGTGCCCTGGGCACGGTTGCACTCCCGTAGATTGCAGTGGTTCTTACTTCCCCTTATTCCCCCGGGTCAGTCCCCCCCTGCAGTTTGGGTTCAGTTACCCTCTCAAGTTAGACAATCCCTAGTTTGGTGGACATCCTCAGCCTTAGAAGAAGGCTCCTCCTTCCTCCTACCAGATAGAATCACAGTAACCACAGATGCCAGCCTCTCGGGCTGGGGAGCTCATGTTCAGGGCCAACTGGCCCAGGGTATCTGGTCTAGGGAGGAATCCAAATGTCCCATTAACCTACTGGAACTTCGCACCATCCGTTTAGCGTTAAAGAGTTTTAAGACTAGAATAGAAGGTTCTCATGTGTTGGTCCTTACCGACAATGTTACGGCCAAGGCCCATGTTAATAGGCAAGGGGGAACACGTTCAGCGGCCCTATTAGAGGAGGCCTTGTACCTGGGACTGTGGGCAGAAAAACACCTTATTTCCCTCTCAGCTGAATATATTTCAGGGGAAACCAACAAGCAGGCTGATTGGCTCAGCCGACGGGATTTAGATCAGACTGAATGGCAATTACATCCAGGGGTGTTTCAAGATGTTGTTCATAGATTTGGTTTACCTTTAATTGATCTGTTTGCTACCCCACAGAATGCACAGCTCAGCCGGTTCTACTCTCGCTTCCCGACGGAAGGCGCAGAAGCAGTCGACGCCCTACGCGCACCTTGGCCCCAGGGACTCCTGTATGCCTTTCCCCCCCTTCCTCTGCTATCCAGGGTCATCCAGAAAGTATTAAAACATTCAGCGGAGGTGATTCTGATTGCCCCTCACTGGCCACGCAGGGTTTGGTTCGGGGATCTCCTCTTCCTGTCCCGCGGTCGACCGTGGAGACTGCCCCCCCTTCCGGATCTGCTCCAACAGGGGGAGGTGGTTTACCCGGACCCGCAGTGGTTACGCTTGACCGCATGGCGGTTGAGCGGGAGGTCTTAAGACGGCGGCACTATGATCTGGACACCATCGAGGTCATCCTGGCCTCCAGGCGCCCTTCCACTAACAGGGTGTATCAGAACACCTGGAAGGCTTTCTGTGAGTGGTGCAGACTGGAGGGTATTTCTCCTCTTTATGTGCCCATTCCTCTCCTACTCCGTTTCCTTAAGAAAGGACTAAATTTGGGGTTGGCCCCTAACACCCTTAGACGTCAACTGGCTGCACTCTCTACCATTCTCTCTTGTCCAAATTGCCCCTCCCTGGCACATGTGCCCACGGTGCATAGGTTCCTTAAAGGAGCCTCTAACATCTGCCCGCCAGTCGTGCACCGTTTTCCCACCTGGGACCTACCTCTGGTCCTGGAAGCCCTGACCGGTCCCCCCTTTGAACCTTTAAGAGAGGCGCCCCTCAGCCTCCTGTCTTACAAGGTAGCATTCCTCGTGGCTATAACATCAGCCAGACGTATCTCCGAGCTCTCGGCTCTCTCTATTCGGCAGGACCTTTGTCTTTTCCATCCAGACTGAGTGATCCTTCGTCTAGACCCTTCCTTCCTTCCCAAAGTAAATTCCTTATTTCACCGTTCCCAGGAAATCATTCTCCCGTCCTTCTGTGCCCACCCACGTCATCCTAGAGAGCGTCAGTGGCATACTCTGGACGTGAGGCGCGCCTTGAAGGCTTATATCAACAGTACTTCGGCCTTTCGTAAATCAGAGGCCTTGTTTGTTGCCTTCCTTCCCCGTTCCATGGGGCTTAAGGTTTCATCCCCTACCATAGGGAGGTGGATCAGAGCCACAATCACTAGAGCTTATACCTCAGCTGGGAAGCCGGTACCAGAGACTATCACGGCCCATTCCACCCGCAGCGCCGCTACGTCGGCTGCATGGAAGACTCGGGCTTCACTTGAGGAAGTGTGTAGGGCTGCTACTTGGGTTTCCCCTACTCAGTTCATACGCCACTATAAGATTGATTCTTATGCTTCTACAGAGGCAGCCTTCGGCAGGCGAGTGCTTCAACAGGTTGCTGTGCCTCTGTCCTAGTAGACACTGGGGAGGAGTGGTTGCCTTAGTTGCCCTCCCTCGGGACTCGTAGCTGGGGTATGTCCCTCACTGAATGCTGGCTTCAACCTCCAATGGAGAATGGGCGTTTACTTACCGTTGATACGCCCGTTCTCGTTGGTTGAAGCCAGCATTCAGGCCCTCCCTTTTCTGTTCTTTGGTTCTTAATGAATATGTTCTATACTGGTTTTTTGCTCTACTATTTGTTGTATAATAAATACAGTTCTTTTGTTACTTAATTCCGCAGTCTGAGGTGTGATTTACTCTCCTATGGGTGCAGTGTATGGTTTTTTGTTCGGTTAACACTGTTGTTTTCCACGTCAAGTCTGTCTTTCAGCTTCGTCTAAACTGGGCCAATATCCAAGGAGGAGGAGGACAGAGGCTCAGTTTTGATTGACAGACTCAGCCCTTGATGTGATTGGCTGTGGACAACCCTCACTGAATGCTGGCTTCAACCAACGAGAACGGGCGTATCAACGGTAAGTAAACGCCCAATTTAGTGCATACAACACTGAAAACTTAATTATTTAATTTACGTAACAAGAGATTATCTCTTGGGTCAAATGTAACTACCAGCACTCTGGCTTCATTGGCACTTTACACTATTGGAAAACTTGAATTAAGATGGGCCTACCAGGAGTTATTTTCCATTCTAACATCTCTGATCCCCAGGACTGAAGAACTACACTGGAATGAGATATAAACACATTACCAGTCCCACCTAGGGGCTGTATTGCAATCCAGGAATACTCCATTGTTGATAACACTTGAATTAGGTCAAAGTTTATGATGAATCTTTTACAAGTACAAAAGATATGTGCATATTTTACTTTTTAAAAATAAAAATAATGTGATTTCACATTATATTTTGGTCAAATCAGTGAGCAAGTAGCTTCTATACACATTTGTCATTTTATACAAATAAACTAAATTCATTTGAATGCAAATGAGAGACAACAGAATTAGCATTATGGAGATCCTTTGTTATAGAGCAATATTAACTAATAGGAGCTGGACATTTGTGAACTTTCTGGAGTTTATAATAATCTTTGTGAAGATTATTTTGGGTACACTGCCAATATCTGATGATCATCTATTCTTAGGCTCTGGAATCTCTGCTCTGGGTGATATGTTTATCTCTGTTATCATTCCATCCTTATAATCTCAAATTCTAATTTAGCTATAGCTCCCTGGTAGTTTTGGCATAAATTAGCAGATGGCAACTTGCAACTTCATCTTCATCATCCAAAAAAGATTCTGAAATCATTAATTGCACGGCACCTGACAATTCCTTCCACCAGTCCTCCTTTCTTGCAAATAAGGAGAGGAGATGGTGACAATTTCAGTTATAGGTGTTCTTGTATTTTAATTGTTTCTGTTGATCATTTTTTAAGCTGCCCTGAGCGCCTGACATGAAGTCAAAAAAGAGAGCTTAAATAATGAAATGTAACATGCACAAGTTGGCATTAATTATCTCACAGGAGACCTCACATTCTGGAATGCACCCATCAACCGTGTGCATTTGGTCTCTCTTAGAAAGTCCTATGACTATTAAAAAAACACACATTGACCTTCAAAGTAGAGGTAGATAACCGGTTTTCTTTTTTTTCCTCTTTTGCTTCCTGCAATTATTAACCTCCCCCTTAACATTTTTCTTTTATGTTTATGAAAGTAGCATTTTGACAAATGCTACTAAAATATGCAGGTCAACAAATTCCACCTCATTCCTATTTTAACAGCAAAGGATGGACCTTAATGAAATTTCCAAGATTGTTAAGGTGACCATTAAAATATTATTGCAAAACTATAAGAACACCAAGAATGCTGGAAAGATAAAGGTTTTTTTAATTATAAAAGAATCCATGGTTGTGGTTTGTTTTTCAGTTTTTAAAAGGGGCATTTACTCTGCAGTTTGATGCTAGAATGTATTTCAAACTTCTCATACAGCCCACTAGAAGAATGTTAGCTGTCTATATTAGCCCGTACATTTAATCAAATGTTTTACAGACAAACAAAAGGCTGCATTTACTTAAGGCAAACTAAACAGTGGAATCTTCTTTAAACAAAGGAGCTGTTTACACATGCAGCACTATTTCAATTAAATTACACTGATCCTGGAGAAATGTAGAGTTTAAAAAAGTACACAAAGCTGGTTTCAGTTATGTGGGAGAGGCTCGGTTTAAAAATGATAGCTTATCCTTTTCATTTGGATCGATGGAAAAAAAATTAAAATGCTGAATATATCTACGGTACCTGTTTGTCTATCTTCAACACAGTTTTAAAACATTTCCTTTAAACGTAAAGCATGTCATAAAAAGAAAAAAAGATGTATTTTATTAAATGATGATGTGATACCCTCCTGTCCCCCTGAAAGCCCCCAGAACAACAATCCAAATTCACTATTCTCTATTCTCCACTTGCATATGAGTTGCACTCTAAGCACAGCAAATGGAGTTCACAGGTTGGAGGCAGTAATTTTTGAATTCCTCAACAAAGAGGTAAGTGAACCGAAAATGTAACTGAGAACATACTGAGATGCCACAGACTGTATTGAGTCCCTGCAGTCTTTGGGCCTTTATAGTTACCGTATTTTTCGGAGTATAAGATGCACTGGAATATAAGACGCACCTTAGTTTTGGGGGAGGAAAACAAGGAAAAAAGGCCTCTGCCTCCAAGCAATTTGCCAAACAACAAACAGCACAGATGATATACACTGTTTGCTGTGTATTTCTGTGCATGTGTGCCTTACCCATAGAAATAGCAAAGAATTGGAGAAATGTACATTATGCCAGAAAGTTTTCTTAAATGTAGTCACACTAACTCCTCCCAATTATTTAAATAGATCTACTCCAAGGTAAGTCAGGATTTAACTCTAATACTAAACAGACACTGTTACATTTCAGACTATACTTGTACAGAGCTGTTAAAATTAATTAAAATTTCTGGAAGTATATATTATTCTCTATTATTTAAAAGCAGATACAATAGCACTGGGCCTCTTCAGAGCAAGCATTTATTTTAAAAAGCTTCTTTATTTTGTTAAGTTGTCTAGAATAGGGGTCTCCAACCTTGGCAACTTTAAGACTTGTGGACTTCAATTCCCAGAATTCCACAGCCAGCATAGCAAATAATAAAGCAGTCTTTAAAAAATAAGTCTAATAATTTGAACATTCTACAGACATTTATAGTTATTCACTTACCCCCTTGCATCCAGTTCAGCAGAAAATAAAAATCTCTCTCACAGCTATTTGCCTCTTTGCAGCTAGTTTCAGTTTCATTTTAGCATGTGGCAAATCAGCTGGGGGTCAGGAAGCTGCTAAGGACTTGCTTGTCATAACAGGCTCTTCCCTTTTTGCTGCAAGCAGGTAAATTGCTGGAAGACAGAGGCCAAAGGGTGGGGGTGGCTGGGTAGGTGGGTCTACATTTGGTGTATAAGACGCACCCAAGTTTTCACCCTCTTTTTGGGGGTAAAAAGGTGCGTCTTATACTCCGAAAAATACGGTATATATTGCAAGATGACTTCCTTTCTCTACAACAGGACTGACATCTTTGGGTCAGATATATTTGGAACAGATGGATCACGGGGCTCATGTGGGATGAATTCCCTGCTAAGACACGATTGAGTTTTACATGTACATTCTTTCCTAGGAGCCTATTCAGTTATGCAGTTATCCATCAGTTCAGAAATACATCCAGCTGCCATATAGATAAGATAAGGTAGGATAGGGTAGGGTAAGGTGAGGTGAGGTGAGATGATATAAGATAACCTTTATTGTCATCTTTTCCTGTGAACACACTGAATACCTTAAAAAAAAAAGAAATTCTGATGCCCGCTCTCAAAAGAAAATAAGCTGAAATGTTGAAAGTGTCAGGCCGAAGCCATTTTAGTTGGGGTCTTTGGCCTGCCACACTTTATAGTCTTTTAATGTGCATTCTTTACTGTGGGAATCTGGGAGGGGGAATTGCATGAGGGCTGTCTGTATGTAGCCATAACAAATTCTTTCTAGATAGTCAAGGTCATCCTTTGTCTTCGCATTCCTGCACCTGCACGGAAGGAGATGGGTGGATGCTTGCCAGGTTGGCAGTTGAAGATTGGTCAACGTGATGGACTTGGGGGTGTGGGGACAAGGGCTTGAACATTCAACTGGGTGGAGAAACCCTGGGGACTTCAGATTCGGGTTTCTCCCAGATGTGCCAACATGGCTCAGCTAATAAATTGGAACTTTGAGAAATACTTTGCCTTGGACTCTGATTTAGTTTTGGATGCTATTTGTAACCCTGACAGAAAGTCCACCCAAGCTAACAGCACTATCCAGGACAGAATGCTTTAACCAAATTTCCATTGCAATGATGACATAGCAATTTCTCACCTGACAGTTTGTTATTAATTCTAGCTTCATGCACACCATTTTAGGCTCTAAGAAACACATTAGCAAACAAAACAGATGGTAGTGACACTCTATATGGACTAGCCTTTAGCCTAGTTGTTAGCCTCCATGTTAGCCACATTTCCTCTTTCAATCACACCACCTCCACCTCAGAAGACACTCGGCACCGGAGGAAGACTTCCCTGCTGCAAAGGCTGCTGTTTCCTGCTGCCTCCGCCACCCAAAATACCAAGCCCTTTCAGAGATTGCAGCCGATCTCATACCTTCTGTGCAACCCACCAACACTCCTGCTGCTGACACCTTCCAACAAAGCAGTTCAAAGGAATTCAGAATCTCCAGGACAGCTTTATCAATAGTTCCTCTCTTGCTAAATATCACCAAATCCAATATAGATTGAGGGTCATTTGGTATACAATTCCATTTTCTGGTCACAATTCCCAAAGAATCACTCAAACCGGGTGGCACTTTCAACTCCAAAACCCAATAAGTCTTGAGAGCCGAAGCAGCCACAGCCAAGCAAGGTGCCCCAATTTTAGAATGTATTTCAGGGTATCCAGGTTTACAGACTGTCCAACAGATATTCTACGTGTTTTGAAAACAACATTCTAGCCATTCTTCTAATAGACCATGTGTTTTTCTATTTTTTCCTTCTCCTAAACTACACTTTGCCTTTTATGTTCCTTTCAATGTTTACTGCTGTTGTTAGCTATTATCCCACTTATTACCTATTTAGAAATCTACATATAGAGATACCCTTAATGACAAAAAATGTGTAGCATGTGATGAGGAATGTAGCTTATTTACTACTGCAGTTTTTGTATTGTGTGAATAAAGCAGATTTAGGGACAAAGAAATAGGAAGTTGAGTAAGCAATTCTGCATTCTACTAAGTTGCCAAGATTTGTATTAGGGTCCTCTGGCGTTCCCAAAGCTAGGCAGAAACTGACAGATTATTCATATTGAATCAAGAACAGCAAAGATATTAGCGTATATGCCACACTGTGCCTTAAACTGAATAAAATTAATCCTCTTTTATGCTTTCAAACCCATCATACTTATTCTTTGCATCTTTATCCTGATGTGTAATCCAGGAGAGGGACATTTTTACACAAATGGCTGGGTTCTTCCATTTGTTGCTTGGAAATCTGCTCTCATTTTTCGTTCATTAACTAAGTTCAGAATGTACAAATACTTGACACTTCAACAGAAATGGAAATTGCAACAAATACTCAATGGAGAAAATTGAGTAATTTTCATTTGCACTGCATTCCAGAAGCAAGTAATTTAAGATCTTTGTTTTGGAATTACTAGTTCTGATTAAGCAGTGATCATGATAACAGGATTAAATAGTGTTTGTTTGTTGGTTGGTTTGTTTATTTATTTATTATTTATGAGATTTATATACCGCCTCACAGTGCAAGCACTCTCTAAGCGGTTTGCACCAGTAAGCAATGTATATTTATATTGCCCCCAACAACCTGGGTCCTCATTTTACCTACCTCGGAAGGATGGAAGACTGAGTCAACCTTGAGCCGGTGAGATTTGAAACGCTGACCTGCGGATCACAGTCAGCTAAAATGGCCTACAGTACTGCCTCTAACTGCTGCGCCACCTCGGCTCTTCATTATGTTTATGTGTTTAAAAAAAATCCCATTCATTATTAGTCCGGGCAAGGAGTTCGCTCTCTCAATAAAATGTTCCCTTTGCTTTCTTTCCTTTTGTTCTATAATTTCCATGTTTAACTTACATTTTGTAAGATTAGATGAACAAAATAGTGGCCTTGTACACAGCAGAATCTACTGTACAAACCATTCTTCAACCACAAGAATGGAGAAGAGCAATGAAACCCTCCAAAGCAGTGGTTCTCAACCTGGGGGTCGCGACCCCTTTGGGGGTCGAACAACCCTTTCACAGGGGTCGGGAGACTTCGCCCGGATGCCGCCATTTGGGCTCTTTTACCCTCTGTGCATGCGCAGAATGCTTTGTGCATGCGCAGAGGATAAAAGAACCCAAATGGCGGGGGTGGGGCGGGGGTCATGGTGGGGGCACAGGGGCGGGGGGCAGGGTGCGGCATTAGGAAGGTTGAGAACCACTGCTCCAAAGGGAGACAAACACTCATGTGGCAAACACTTCAAGAAACATGAGTTCTAGTTGGACTTATTCTTCAATATTGCTACTTATTTGTTGTTCAATAGTGCCATTGATCTGTTATTCAATAGTGCTACTAATTTGGAATAAATGGCAGAGAGATCACAGTGCAGAAAAACGAGGGAAGGAGAAATGAACCAAAACTAAACCAAGACTTTGTGATGGCGGTCCAAATGGTATTTTTGTATTGATTAAAAAAAGTTGAGGCAGTCACTCTGTGTGTAATGGTAATGTCAATGCCAACTGTTAGTCACCCCAAATCAACATGGTGAAAGGGATAGCCATGTAAATTTAATAATAACAATAAATGCATACAAAGTCAGAATTGAGAAGATAGCCACAGACAGCAAATTCTGTCTCTGTAAAGAAGCTGAAGAAACATTGGATCACCTAGTTATCTACTGGAAGAAGATTGCACAGACTGACTACAAACAATGGCACGACAAAGTAGCAATGGTACATTGGAATAGCTGCAAGAATTATTATTTGCTTGCAAGCAAGAAGTGGTAGGACCACAAAATAGACAAAGTAGTAGAAAATGAAGAAGCTAAAGTGTTCTGGGACTTTATAATTCAAACAAGCACCTGTCACATAATACCTCAGATTTAACAATTGTGAATAAAAAAGATAAAAAAACACCCCTGGATAGTGGACATGGCAGTACCTGGAGAAAGCAGAATAGAAGGGAAAGAATTGGAGAAAATCCCAAAATACAAAGACCTGCAAGTAGAAGTAGAATGACTGTGGCAAAAGAAAGCAAAAGTAGCACCAATAGTAATAGTTGCCTTGCGTGCAATCCCAAAACATCTGATGCACCACTTGAACACCATTGACATTGACAAAATCATAACCAGTCAACTGCAAAAGACAGCTTTACTTGGAACAGCTTACATTTTGTGACACTTTGAAACAAGAATATCTGCCTATCACAGGTCCTTGGGAAAGACTCCACAGTGGATAAAGATGTCAAATCCAGTCTAAACATCTGGCTGAGGGAGTGACCAACCATTACAATGACAAAAGGCCACACTTCCTGTATTCACACATACAGTATACGATGCTAATACCTTATGACATCCTAGGTTCTTGGGAAAAACTCTATGTGTATGAAAGCCAACATCAGTTATGCTGCTGTTATGCCACATTTTTAATAGTAATAATAAACTCTGGAGCAGGTACAATATAAGCATTCCATTTGTGAAAACAGAATTTTTCTTTGACATAGAAAAGGCTCAATTCTTTAATACTTGCTGCTAATTCTTAGTTTTTACTATTTTCAGGGTGGATTAATTAAGTCAAAGAAATTCAAATCCTGAATTTTAATCAGGATTTATTTTAAGTTTTGATAAAATCTTTAAATTCATTTTGGGTGAAAAGCGGCAGAGTTGAAAATGAAATGAAATTTCCTACTGCACTTTTATTTTTATTATGGAAGATAGTTTAAGAAAGTTCAACCTAACCATTAAACCCCACTAGCAGCTTCAGATGAAACAAATGATACATTCAGGAAATACTTATTCCTGCATATTTTTTAAAGCATAGGAACAAAGAATGAAATATAGTTTTCCACGAGAGAATTGTCTTCCATTGACTCTTATCAGTAGGAAGCTATATAAAATTTAATTAAGAAAGTATAGCAATTTAAGTTTATTACATAAATGGGCATATTTTGAAAATACACATTATTTGTCATAGGGTCTAGTTCTTGTCTGTAATTGAAGTTCTTTGAATGGTATCTGCGAATTTGCATACAAATTATGCGCTGCTGCAGGGCCCATTCCAAATCTTTTGTTAGTTACAGATTTCCTATCAGGAACCAAGTCCTGCAGACCTATTAAGCATAACTACAAACAGCTTGGAGTAAACCCCTGACTCTCTGAAAATAACATAGCAGAATACATAAGGAACCTACATGTTACATGATTTCATGCACATTAAGAGGGTAGGCTGTGTGAATTCACAGATGAACCAGTTCTGCATCATAATCTCTATAATTCATCATAATCTCTATAACTCAGTCAGCTAATCATCTGAAGATGCATCTTCAGTCGTAAGATAACCGGGAAAGAATTGCTATTCCAAAAATTGTTACTGAGAGAGGAAGTCCAATTGTAGTTTTAAGTGAAAAGAGAGTTCACGTGTCTGTGATAGCTCAATAGAGGGTTTACACCAGTGTTGGGTTCGAAATGATTTTGCTACCGGTTCGCGTGCGTGCAAGCGCGTGCATGCAACGTTTCTGTGCATGCGCAGAAGCTTCTGTGCATGCACAGAAGCGTCCCGGGCGGGTGGGCGGAGCCTCCCACCGCTGGCTCTACCGGTTCTAAGAACCGGTTTGAACTGGGAGCAACCCATCGCTGGTTTACATGAAGAAAAACTGCAAATGTTGTCTTCTTCTAGAATGTGCATAGATTTAAAGAAAATTCTGTTGCCCTGCTATTTCATAATAAAACTTGATTGCTGCCATTTCCATTTAGTCAAATGTTGGGGAGAGAAACCCAATCCTTTAGATAGATATTGGAAGATCAAAAATAGGTACTGGACCCTTTGAGATGACTCTGTAGCAGAAAAGGGCTATTTGGACATCATGAGGATGAAGTAATATCTCAACTAATTGAGAAAGGTACAAAGGTATCTACAAAACAATGGTAATAGGAGGAGGAAGGTGTGTTGAGTATGTGTGTTGGGTTATTTGTAGAAATAATAAAGGTGGGATACAAACAAACAAACAAACAAACAATATAATGTCTTGACCCAGGCATAGAGATCAATTCTGAAACAAAAGAGGTATTTGAATGAAGTATTATTTTATTTTTATAAAAAATAGTGAAGGGAGAATTAAAAAAGGAACATAATTAACTGCTCTTTAAACGAGCCAACATTACTGTGACTCAAAAATGCCATCCTCCAGGACAATTGATGAAAAGGAATGATAGCCATTGACTCAAAAGGTTTTACCATCAACACGGAGAGAATGAAAGATAGATTCTAGGCATGGACTAATGGAATCACTGGCAGATACAGGCAAACAAGGCTTTTCATGAAGTGCTTTTCCAGTTAATTAGAAAAAAAGGGGATACAATCCTGAAGGAGGAAAAGAAATGATGGCTACAAGATGTACTCTTATGGAAGACAGCCCCAAGTATAAAAGGAATGCCAAAATATGATGAACTGGATTATTGCAAGTGATGGTTATTTCTGCAACAATTTTCATTATGTTAAAAATTCCCAAAAGGTTTTCTACTTAGAGAATAGGAAGCCATTATGGATAGTTTCTGAGAAACCCAAAGGACCTCTTCTGTCTTGATTTTGAGCCGAGATGGAAAAAAAATCCTCCAAACTGTAAGATGTTGTGAATCAAAAATTGAGGTTTACAACTGCTCCTGCTTATCAAACTATCAGGATAGTTCAGGACACAGTGACTAAGATGCAGCATAGGAGGAAAATTTAGTTGTCAAAACAAGGATTCATTTGGTCAAAATCCTGTAATATTTTCAAAATTCTGATTAGAAAGAGATCACTGGAATAGAACATGGAAGCAATTTCTTCCAAGAGAACAGAAAGATGCAACCTTAGAGACTAGGTATTTATTCTGACTTTTCTACATAAACTTTGGGATTGACCCGAGATCGAAAAATACTGATCTTGAGTGGCTCAAATGATCAATGAGGATGCTGTCATTTTCAAGCATATTGATAGGAATAATATAGAATGCAGTGCCATATCTAGGATGGACCTTGTTCTATTTGTTTGTTTTTATTTGCATTGATAGCATTACTTGATACCATTTGTATTGAAGAAAGCCTAAAAAAACCTCAAATTGTTTCTAAACTATTAAAGACATTGAACTTACATTCAAACATTGATATGCTGCAAAATCTCTAGTATGATCTATGTATTTTAGATGCAAAAAGATTAGAGATGAGCTTCCAGCTCTAAGATATATGGCCAGTGTTGAGAAAATCAAGGAAGGACACATGAAAGTTACACATTTGGTGAGATACTCTAACCAGCTACCACTGCAAGGACTTCTTGATGGAAGGAGGGGGACAAGAGAAGGAGATGTTGGACATGCTAAGCAAAGAGGACAGTATAAAAGCACCACATCTCTGAGCAAATCCAAACATGGGTGAAATAAATGACTGAAGTCATGTGGCTCAACAGCTAAAGCCCACGTTCTGGTCCTTACTTTGCTACAAATATCTTGCATTCAGGAGACTATAGCTTGTATAACTGTCTCCTTGATAGCAAAGATAATCTATGAGAGGAGAAGGGATGTTTTTTTTTAGTTTTTTAGTTTACTTTTTAGTTTTTTAGTTTACCTTTTTATAGGTAAATCCAGATTCTGTAAAAGGAGAAACATATGAAAGGCGTGGTGAGAAAGCTTATACAACTAATATGAGTGAGTTACCAACTGAGTGTTATGGCATCCTAGGGCACCACAGCAAACTCACAGGGACACCATGGCGTATTTTAAAGTTTGAGTGAAACACAGCGGTATTCAAAATTTGTCAGTCACCATACAAACTACTAGCTCAAGATTGCTAGTTTTGGCCTACAGGTACACTGTGAAAAAAAATTGAGACACTAAGGATGCTGCAAACTGAGAAAGTTGGAGAACCTCTAAAGCAGTGTTTCTCAAATAGTTGCCCCCCCCCCCGGGGTGTGTATGGAGTGATGCCGAGGGGGGGCGTGTGACCCCAGGAAACATGCGTGGTCCCTCTCGATCGATTTACCCGGACGGGGAGTGTTTTCCCAGTTACACGCTGCTCCGAGCCCAGAAAAGAAGGTGGCCAGGCAGGGCGGGGCAGTTGCATGGGTTCTTGTTGTTCTTGGCGGGCGCCGCGGTAGCCATGAACAGCGTGGCGAACCTGCTGCTGGACAAGGAGGAGTATCCTCTGCAGCTGGGCGAAAGCTTCAAACGGCACCCTAAAGTCTCCTTCCACAACATTCACTGTGAATGCCCGGCAGAGGCGGCGCTTATGGGCAAGGCCGGTGACCCCAAAACATCGGCTTGATTAAGCTGGCCTGGCCCCGTGTCAAAAGAGGGCCCTAACCATGGTAGCCTATGCCTGCCTAACCGAAAACAGGCTCCACTGAGTTCAGTGTGACTTACTCCCAGGTAAGTGGGTAGAGCAGCCTTCCCCAGCCAATAGTTTGCTTGCAGCTTATAATAAGTAAAATAATAAATATTAACACTAAAATTCCACTGGGGCCCAGATCGGAGAATTGGAGGGGCACGAAATGTTTACTTCTTCGTAGGGGGGGCGTAACAGAAAATAATTGAGAAGCACTGCTCTAAAGTAAAGGTTGGCATCAAAACATAGAACCCATGACGATTCTAAAGAGCAGGGAGTTCATGAGTATAATAACTTTGAATCCAACAAATTGAAATGAAGGTGGATGAGAGTTTTGAATTATGATTGCATAAGCTACTATAATGCAGAACTGATTTGCAGTTTGCTCAATAAAGGCCAGTGCAAACAAAACTTTCACATTCCAGAATTCTGAAGGGATAAAGGTTCAAGGAGGAAACAGCTCTATAGATCTTCTATTTTGTGTGTGGCAATACTCACTGAATTATGCACTACATTCTAAAGATGGCAATTAATTTTATGAAATGTTTTACAAAACAACATCATATACTGTAATTGTCCAAAAATGATTCTGTAAACAGAAATATGACAGAAACAGAAATAAGTTTAAAAACATGCCAAATTCAAATCAATTTCTAAGGTCATGCCCATTTTTTAAAGTACAAATAAAACTTCACAATTATTTTATCCAGATAAATTGGCATTCTTTGGAGGGCTAAGGTCCATTTTCTCACAACATTCAATATTATGTAAACACCTTAGAACTGAAAGTACATTTTCAAGAATTCTATTCAATGGCAACAGTTGTTCACAGTAACTTTCTGCTGAACTTTTAGCCCCTTAAGGTTAGCATTCAGGAAGCTCAGCTGCTATCTAACAAACTTAATTAATCAAAAAGTCATTTCCGAGCAGTAACTATGAGTAAAAGTGCTTCAAGTATGCTAGCAAGCCTACAAGTTAATCAAAATGCTAATGCAGTACAAATTAAAGTTGTGATTAACATTTCACAGTAGCTGCTTAAGTGAATTGATCACACAAATGGGTTAAGCATTAGTCATTTCCTCCAGCACCAACTGGGAAAAAGGTTTGTCATGAGTTTAGGAGGAAGGAGTAATTGTACTTCAGGAGAACCGTATCATCAAACTGTCAGCAAATATATTACCATGCAACAGTTCTTATGGCTATCTGGAGTGTTCAAAAACAAACATGTAAAAAAATCACAAACACTGGAAATGAATTCTCCATTTGAGGGCAGGTGGAAACTATTCAACTAGTACTATAAGGGGGCTTAATTTTTTTTCTTTATTGTTATTTATGTACTGTTGTAATCAACACAGGCATGCTCATTTATGTTTATGCTACACTGATAAATATTCATATTTATCTTCCCTTCAAAATAAGTGTTAACCCCATCAAATATAAGGTGCTTTGTATAAAGTGAATGGAGGTGCTGACAGTAGGATAATTTTTTTAAAAAGTTCCATAAACTCTATCCTGACTAACCACAGATTTCCTAGCATTTCTCAAAACTACATGGATTGACTTCTACATGTAACTGAAATGCGTCTCATCAAATCAAATTTATTGTACCCTAAGGCCAGATACCAGATAAATGAATGTCACAAGCACCAACCATCAGGAATCAAATATAGGCAGGGGTGGGCTACTGGGGGTTCACAGGGGTTCGGGAGAACCACTAGCTAAGATTCTGTGCAGTTCGGAGAACCCCCAAATTCTACTCCCTGCTGGCCCCACCCCACCCCTCCCTTGAGTCCCCACGCGGCCCATTTTGGATGCAGGTAAGTGCATGGTGTGTGCGGAGGCTCGGGGAGGGTGAAAAACGGGCCTACCGGGCCCGTTTCCAGCCTCCAGAGCCTGGGGAGGCCATTTTCACCCTCCTGGAGGCTCGAGGAAAGCCTCCAGAGCTCGGGGAGGACAAAAACGCCCCCTGTGCAGGAGGCTGACTAGGCCATGGCCACCCAGCAACTAGGCAGAGAACCCCTTGCTAAAAATTTTGAAGCCCACCCCTTAAAATAGATAGTTGATAGTCCTTGATTACCAACTGCTTGTTCAGTGACCAGAATTGTGATAGCACTGACAAAATAAATTTATGATGAGTGCTTGAAACTGTGGCCATTGCAGCATCCCTGCAGTCACATGATTATAATCCAAGTGTTTGGCAACTGGCATGCATTTACAATGGTCATAGCATCCTATAGTCATGTGACTATGGACCATTTGTGATCTTCACAGCCAGTTTTATACAAAGCAAAGTCAATGGGGAAGCCAGCAGGAAGTTGCAAGTTGCGATCACGTGATATCATGCTTAATAACAACAGCATGATTAGCTAATGACTGTACAAGAACTGACACTGTAAGTTGGGCACAGTCACATGATGTTTCACTTTACAACTCTGTTTTTAGTATCGGTTCCGACTGATAAATATTATCAAAAATGTTTAGTTGCTATTATTGCTGCCAAGAGAGGAATACCATTTATAGAAAGCAAAGATACATACACTTCTGTCACAAATACATAGTTTTGTATCATTTTTCTCAACAAATAAATAAGTATAAAGATTTTGATTCATTTGATTCATTGGGTTTTCTTTATCTAATTTTAGAACTTGTGTGGACAACAGATCATGTTTGAGGTCATATTTATGCAGAAATAGTGAACATTCAAAAGGGTTCAAAAACGTGTAAGTACCACTATATGAGACTATTATTATGAGACAAGAACCATTTCTTATTTTGACACAAAAAGAGATATAGCAATGCAAGGTATGATTACTACCGTGTTTCCCCAAAAACAAGACCCTGTCTTATATTTTTTTTGAACCCTGAAATAAGCGCTTGGCCTTATTTTCGGGGAGGTCTTATTATTTTGGGGTGCGTGGAGCAAGACGGGGCTCCTCTTGCCGTCTTACCTGATTTCCAGTTCTGTCTCCCTAACCCTAACCAGAGGAAATGGCGGGGACTGGCTGAGCATGCATTTAAATATTTTTGGGGAGGGCTTATTTTCGGGAGAGGGCTTATTTTCAGAGGGCTTATTTTCAGGGGATGTCTTATTTTTGGGGAAACACGGTAGGTACGGAACAAAATATGGCTATAACTCTGTTCTCAAAGCATAGATATACTGCTGAAATGTGCTTAACAAATACAGGGTAAATACTTTTCAAAGGATTAAGGCTGAATATCATAAGAGTAGCCTTATGTCACAGAAGTACTGACATACTAAATTTTTAGTAATCATGAGAAAAATTGCTTCTGTTTTGGTAATTAGTGTTAGGTGGAACTGTACCTTATCAACTCTAAAGGGAAAGAAACACATAATGATCTTGGCTTAAAAATTGATAAAGGCTTATCAAATTCCTATTTAACTTTTGATCTTTCATTCAATTCATTACATATGTTGTTCAGAAACAGGCAGTGGGAACCTGCACTGACATAAACAATACAGTGGTAATGTTAAAAATGTATATACACTAAAATGATTTTTAGTGATTATGGTGTGTAGTAATTATCTGAGGCCTGTATTTTTTGAGCATTTATAAATTCATATGCATATTGCCAAAATACCGTATATCAAGCCAATATATTTTGTTTGAATAAAATAGGCAAGATTTTTTTTTTAATTAAGGCCCATCTACCTCATATGACTGATGTGATGATGCACGAGATAAGTCCTATGAAATAGAAGGACACTTTGATTCCCACAATGGATGAATGGCTGCAAAAGTTAATGGAGTTAGCAGAGATGGCTAAATTGACTGCTTTGGTTAAAGAAAAAACACACAATTACTTTTGTTTCTGCTTGGAAACCATTTCTGGACTTCGTGCTTGGGGTGGGAAAAAAAAGAAACTTTGATTTTGCAGTTTATCAATTAGATAGGTTTATTGTTATAGAAATGGCTAGTTTATACTATTACGTAAAAATAAAAAGTTGAGGTTTGATGTTATTATCTTATTCTACTGAACCAAAGGGAGTTTGAAGTCAGCGCCTTTTCTTTCTTTTCCCCCTTTTCCCTCCCCTATTTTCCCTACTATTTTCTTTTATATTTTTGTATTTTATATTATAAACTAATAAAAAAGAGATAAAGCCTATGAAATATTATGCATTAAAATGTGTGACTACCTTATGATATAATAATCAATATCAACAATTCGGGCACATTTTCAAATCTATCTGTCAGCCATAAATACCAAACTAGACAATTAAGCATAAAAAAATTAATCGTACCTGACATATTCTGATTGACTGGTCTAACACCGTTTTGGTATCAGTGACATAATCTGGACATGGAAGCACGGCACGTTCAAAGTGGGCTTGCATCAGAAGATGACATTTGGTGTGTGAGCTGTCAAAAGAATGTGGGTTGACTTCAATGGGGAGACATTTGGCCAGTTCGCTATTCATTTGATCCTCATTGTGCCTCACTGGGAGGTCTGTGTATTCTTCAGCATCCTGAAAAAGAGAGGAAGAGGGGGAGAGGGAGAGGGAGGGAGGGAGGGAGGGAGGGAGGGAGGGAGAGAGAGAGAGAGAGAGAGAGAGAGAGAGAGAGAGAGAGAGAGAGAGAGAGAGAGAGAGAGAGAGAGAGAGAGAGAGAGAACATTAGTGTAAAAAAATGGAAAGAACTGGGATATAGACAACTGGGAGCTTGCTTTGGAAAATTTTACCCAAGCTCCTAATAAAACCACTTACGAGAAATACAGACTTCTGTAGCTACCAAGGGCCACAGTTGGAAGCACAGATTGGAAAAACCAAGTGTTCCTAAAGCTTTCAGATTTATTGCTCATCCATAAGCACAAGAAGCACTAGAGAAAGGCTGGATTACATTTACAATATAGTAATGTTTTTTGGCAAAAGTTCAAATGCTTTTCAGAAGAAAACACTCTCTCAGTTGTAAATTTGGCCAACTGCAGATTAATTAAAGTTAACTGTGTGAAAGCTGTGTATGAGAATTAATTGTAATAAGTTTTACTTGTGTGCACATGGTTACTGTACAATAAAATATTCCTTTTAATTGACAGATAAAGCCTCAAGACAAGAGGATAAAAAACTTGAATAATAATTCAGAAAACCCTAGAAATAAAACCTAAGCAACCTCTTAAAATGTCATGGTCTTTGAACAGTGGTTTTTTTTAAAAAAAAGACAGACTGCAGACAACTGCTACCTAATCCTTGATGTCTTTTCCATTCTTTTGTGAAAACTGTGGTCATTTATTTTCTGAACCAAAGGGTCAGTGCCATCTTAAGCCCTATAGAATTCTTCATGTTTGTTTCACTCTTATTTAAGCCACATCCCTTAACAATATTTTAAGAGATATTTACCAAGGAGATTTTTCTTTTTTGGGCTTGGTAGCTCTAGCCATGAGACAGACTAAGGGGTAGGATCAGCAGAATGGCTGCAGCTGAGCAGGTATTTCTGGAAAACAGAAAAAGTCTCCTTTCTCCCCCTTAAACAACCTGTTTTATTTACTTCCAAAATACTCCTCTGGTTTCAAACACTTTGCCTACTTCATTTCCTGTGTGTGTGTGTGTGTGTGTGTGTGTGTGTGTGTGATGGATGATTGTAAGTGAAGTTCATTTTCTTATCTACATCATGTAAGTAATTAAAGGAAATTGAGAATGAGCACTGGAGCTTTTATGCATCTGGGAACGAAGCTGAATGTAGGGCACCAAGGTCAGTCTAGTCCATTATATTTTTATGTGACAGGCTGGTCTTGCCTGCCCTGTCCCTGTTTGCTTAGCATCAGCAGGACAGGCCACTAACTGCAAATCTGTGCTTCTGATTTGCCCAGCTGTCCTTGAATAAAGACATCTTCCACTGCAAATGTGAAATGGCAGTGATTGACAACTCTATGATGAACTCGGCTTGTAACCCCCTGCTACTGTTTTCAGATTGCAGGAAGACAGACGGAATAAAGAAACATCCTTCATAATCAAATCAGAGTGGCCTTGCTGTTCACTCAGGTTTTTCCCCCCTGCGTTTATTTCCCTTTTTAGCACAAACCTGCCCTGCAAGTCCCACAGACTACACAACGCCAATTTATGAACAGCAAAAACAAGAGCCTGGCAGCACCACTTTAAAAAGACTGTTCAAAATTGGAGAACAGGTACATCAATAAGAACATTAAGAATGCCACACGAATTGTTCCTTCATTTTCCTTAAGTGCCAGTAAGAAGCTGAATAAATTTGGAACTTCAACAAGATCTGATGTATCTGCTGATATATAAGGCATAAAATCACATAAGACTTGGAAGCTTTCTGATAGAAGCATAGCATTTCTTTACTGGGTTTCCTTTTGGCCAACAGGAAATAATGAGGAAGAAAAGTGAAGTAAGCTGAAAAAAAAAAGAGTCCCCAACAGTTTTTGGTTGCACTGATACAAATATTTATTCCGATTCCTTTCAACCCTTCCCCCCTTTCTTTTTTTACAAAGTGGGGAAAAAAATCATATACCAGGATTTAGTAACCAAACAGCAATTTCAAAAATATATGCCACAGCACTTCTTGGAAAGAGAGCTACAACAGGCCATAAAATCTATTCCTTTCTAAATTGTCAAGAACAAAAGTAACATTGGTAGCTAACATCATGCAGCCTTAAAATAGAACTGAGTCTGTCTGCATCTCAGTTATCATTCTACATTTGAATAGTCAATGGCCATTCAGTTCTCAGACTGAGGGATTTTCACAACTGTTAGCAATTGCAAGTTTTTTATTTGCATTTAAATCTACTGAGATCTCCCAAAATGATGGAAGATCGTATTAATTGATTTTAGGGTATCACAAGATGGTCCTTTTATACTTCTATACAATGCTGTGTCAAAGATAAAATTAGAAGCACTTTGCATTTTTATTCATTCATTCACCCTTTTGCCTAAAAATCAGTTCCAAATCCAAAAACTTTTCCTGTGTTATTGAAGTTTCCACTAAAGCCTAAGAAAACATTTAATCTGAGTTTTCTCTTGCCTTACCTAGCAGTTCAAAACCAATGGTTCCAAAGAGTGGAAATAATGATATAGATTTGTTTTGTTCAGGAGATATTGGTACCATTATTATAAAAAAGCCAGAATGGACACTAAAGGCCCACCCTACATTCCCTAATTAAAACTAATTTTGAATTACTGTCATCCAAATGTTAATCCATCACATACCGTATCAAGTGAAAATTCACAAAAACAGATATACCAAGGGGTAGAATCCAAAAGTCTTAAAATACATTGTTTACTACCAGAAGAGTTTGGGAAAATAATAGCTTGACATTACAGCAATTTTTCTATTCAATTAATATTATTTGTAAGCTCTTTTTATTTCATCAATGTTATTCTCTCATCCAAATGATTTTTAAGCATAAAATTACTTTACTCCAGTGTAGATTTATATTGTATACCAGTTCCTAGATTTATTAAAAAACAAGTATGCTATATTTTAGTAACATATTTTATAGTGATTTAAGGCTGCAGGCACTAAGTCTTCTATACAATGAGACTAACATCTAGCCAGCCTGTATAATATTATGCAGCACAATCACAATCTGGTGCAAAATAACGAAGGAGCAAGTGCCATTAAAGCAAGTGTCAGTAATACTCCTAAGCAAATATACATTGGACAGAGTTGTGAGATGTGGAATACCTTGACCAATGCAGGTGACAAAAGAAAGCCTTATTTATGTTAAAACCTAAGTTCAACCATGAGAAATAGCAAAGCCTTTAAAGTTAATGAGTTGTAGACTTCTCAGGCCAAACTGATTAATTTGTAACACTAAGAGTCTTAAACTAAACCAAACCAAACCAATTCAGCCTCTCACATTCCCTGAGCTTGTAAATGCAACTATCCTCTTTATCAACACTATACTGGGAAGCTTGTTTAATGTGGAATTTGAGGCACTAGTATTATGTAAATTTAGCACTGCAGCTTGGCTTTTCCGACAATATTTAAAAGGTGATATACATATATGTATGTGTTCATCAATTATTTTTTTATATACCGGTACATACATTTTTCTCATTTGCATCATCTTTCATTTCATCATTCCAGCAAGTATTCTTTGTATTAGCATACATCCATACCATACCTCTGTGGTAGTCTGTAACACAATTTTCTTTTCACTCTGTCCAACCAACTTCCCTATCCTCTTACATAATAATCTTTTCATTTATTCTATTGAAATATTAATCTATCTTCTAAAACTTTTTGGTCGAGGACTTGCACTTTCTTTTCCTGTATTCTATTTTAGTTCAACAGAGTCCAGAGCTTTCTCTCATGTTATTTAGAGATGAACTGTTTAGAGAATTTATCCATCAGGCCCGGGTGAAGTATACCTAGCTATACAGTACATCATTTCTGTAGGAAATAAAGGAGATGCTTTGGAAGTCCTGAACAGGTGTCTGGAGACTGTGACAATTTGAATGGAGCAAAGCAAGCTCATATTAAATCTTTCCAAGTCAAAACTGTTGTTTGTTCATAAACACAGTAATCTTAAGAAAATTGGTCCTGGTAATTGCCCTGGATAGGATAACACTCTCCCAATAATACAAATAGTTATTGGCACACTGGGTACCATACCAAAAAAATCTTGGAAGACACTTAGAAAATCTCTGAATTGACAACATTTCCACCTGTCAATTGCAAATGGTCACACTGCTTGGATCAACACATATATTATGTGGGATTATTAAAACTTCCTAGGTTCTCTGACTTCCAACAACAATGGGTATGGTTTAAAATTTAGGTGTTCTCTTGAATTCTATGTTGCTACTTGGCAACAATAACTTGCACCTTGATCATGACTCAACTGGACTGTTGTAATATATTGGGGCTGCCTTAGAGATGACCTGGAAGCTACAATGGCTGTAAGTTTTGTCAGCAAAGTTACTAGTTATTCCCCCCCCCCATTATTAACATTGCCAATATAGAATAGTCTCTATTTTAATGTTGCTTCATTGGCTACCAGTAAACTTCCAGACTCAGTTCAAAATGCTACTTATGACCCTTAGAACCCTAAATGGCACAGCACTGATAAATGTCAGCCATTGCCTTGTGATGAATGAATATAGTGAGGTCATCCAGAGAGGGTTTCCCGGAGGTCCCTTATTTGAAAGGTTCATAGGAGGTGGACCAAATGGCAGGCCTTCTCTATAGTAGCCCCCTCCCCAACCTCTTTCTGGAAGTCTCTTCAGTGCTAACATTACTCAGTTTTAGCAAACATTAAAAGCAGTACTGTTCTAATCAGCCTTCAGCTGCAGCTGATTATAGATTGCCATTCCAGATTTTGATATTGTATTATTATTCTGTTCCCCCACCCCAGTTCTAGTCTACTGTTTACATTGTTTCTATTTCATCTATTTTGTACTTAGCAACTCAGAACCTTTGGGTAGATTATAAATTCTGTAAAAAATACAAATAATAAAAGATTTTAGAAATACAGAAAATAAAAAGGTTGAACAAGGATTTTGGAATGGAAATTGGAATAAACAGGAACAGTAAACAAAGAGCATTATAAATAATGTTTTACAGTCAAAACTATTTAGCACTCATGAGCAACACTTACGTATAATGGAAGGATGTCTATAACAATTAAACAAATCTTTAGATAAAGTCACCTAAATAGCCAGTATTCATATTCCATACACTGTGTATAAAATGTGCATATATATTTTTTCCCACCTCATATTTTCCTCACAAGAACACACCTATGAATTGGTCTGAAAGAGAATGACTAGCCCAAATTTGCCCGGCCTATTTTTATGCCTATGGGAGGACTAGAACTCACAGTCTACTGGCTTCTAGCCAGGAGTTCTAGTTACAGTCTCTTGGTTTCTAGACAATTTAGTTATTACACAATACTGAACTCTGATATTGCATTATGCCTCATTTAATCTCATCTCTATACTATGGGGATGATGGAGAAACTGCTATGGGGAGAAAATGTAGAAAGATACATATACCACCAGTATGAAAGGACATACCTGAATAATCACCCCACAATTAGTGATGCCTTAAAGGCATCTCTTTTTTAGTGTTTCAACCTGTCTTAAGGGAAAGCATCTTAAGGGGGAAAAATCAGAACAATATCAAGTAAATTATTTAAAATGACTTTAAAAGTACTTACATATATTTAATATGCTTTTAAGCAAAACAAAGCAGATTAACCTAAAATAAAACATTAACATATGTATCTCAATGCTCTTTAATTTCATCTTCTAAAGACAAGCGGATATAAAATTAGATGCTCAAGCATGTGTTATGCTCTACTTGCTACCAAAAGTGTTATCTCAGAACACCTGTTTTCTGTAGTTTGTGATAAAGTCAGACTATCAGTATTACAATGTTTTTCAACTTCAATATGCCAGTATTTTTGGCCCACTAGACAATACAGCATTCTTCAACTTTACTATCAAATTCATTTGAGTTGAGGTAGGATAGAAAAAAAAAGATCTGAAATTATTGTAACCTAGAGATAGGAGAGAAGTTCATTTATCCTTGTTATCGAGCCAATCCTCATCTTGTTCTCTCATTATGGAAAAAAAATGGGGAAAAGAAATCAATACAGTAACTATGAAGCTTGTATTAAGAAAAAATCCTGCTACAAGACTTCTGTTCAGTTTGTTTTATCAGAAAATAAAATGGAGAAATATATAATGTTCCTTAACTAAGTTAGGAGCAAAATGTAACCCCAGTGTTCTCTGGATCCAAGGAAAAGCAACACTTGCTAAGAAATAGATGAAGGCTAGTAAAAATATTTGCCCTGTACTGATTCACTTTTAAGCACATTTTCTCTAAATTATTTGCTCAATTTTTAAGATTTGCGTTTCATAGCTATAAGGTTAAACGTATGCATTTTAAAATTTTGCTTTTTTCACCAAGTCATTTAACCTATTAATATGTGTGTTTGTGTGTGTGGGGAGAGTATTCAACTCTTGGGTGGTTTATTAATTATAAGCCTAATATATGAGCCAGCTCTCCCCACTAATATCTATTATCAAACAGATGGAATTAATCCAGTCCTAGATGTATAAGTAGCAAACCAAGCAAAAAGAAACACCTCTATTAAAGTGGCTCCTAAACAATATGGTAGTTAAACTTACTCTTGTGATATTTATTTTTATACAACTTTCTATTTCTAGAATTTTATTTCTACTCCACAAAATTTGGTTTGTGGTACCAGCTTCATAGGATAGATAATTTTTAAAGTTTTATGGATGCAAATGAATTTTTATTTGTTCAGGCAGATACAGAACTGAGGACACATTTGCTACATGGTTTGAAGGGATAAATGTGAGTGTTGTTGTTTTTTCTCATGCTTTGAATACATAGGGCAAAATTCTGCTTGCACCTTCAGGATGATTTAAGGATTGGAATTTGTTTGTTTATTTTTGGCCTGATCAAAGTATGATATATCAATTCATCTGTCTGATTATCAAATGTTATAGTTTCAGTCCACTTCTCCCTTTCAGGTATATCAGGGAAACAGTCATGCATTATCTGGAAGTAACACTTCTCAGACCCCCTATTTTAAATCTCCATTACTAGTAGTGATCTTGGGAAATAGCTGGAGAAATAACACATTCAGTGCAGAACATTTTTTTTTATTATTTCCTTCCAATTCGAAGTGTTATAAAGAAGAATGTGCAGCAGATAAGTTAAGATATGAACAGATCTTTCAAATGTGAATCTTCACCTTTCTCTTCTTAAAAAATATGAGATTTATTCTTATTTTATGGCTATAGTCAGTTTGCAAACATCCCGTAACATTCTAATGTTCACTTACAATCCAGCAATTTATTTTTTTTTAAAGTATTGTCTTTCTTTTTAAGTCTAAAAATCCAAAATTGGCATAGGTTTTTTTTAAGTCTACTCTCTAAACTATAAAAAAGAGCTGCCACACCTCAATTCCAGTTACGTTATTTCATAATCTACAGCCCATTGCAGAAAAGCAGAATTAGCTGCTGATGTTAAGCAGTCCCATAGTGAGACCAGCAAAAACTGATCCTTTAATAATGACTTAAGAATTAAGGAAAAATGTAGCAGAGGAGGTCTGCAGGCAATTTGGGCACCAGAGAAAGGTAAGGTAAGGGCACAAGACAAAGGTAAGACTTTGAATATGATAGTGTGCAATTTGTTTATTTGCAGTAGGTTTGTAGAATAAATCTTATAAAAGGCCATCCTTCCATTGATATTACTGTATATGACTAAATTGAATTCTGGAAGATCCCCATGGTATGAAGATAACAATTAAAGAAAAGTGCAAACCTGTCCTGATCAGGTATATTTCCCTGATATCTAATACTTGGAATCAATAACATCTTAATCTAATATAAATTCAGCTTCGATTTGTTTTCCAGTTATCTAGTTCTTTACAAACTGAAGGCATATGAAGACTCTGCATATATTTAAGTCTAAGCTTGTACAAAAGGAAAAGTGCAGCTGACTGGCATCAGAAAACTGATTAGAATTAGCTCCAAATTCATATGTGAGTCTCCAAATTCATTCAGAGGTTTAGATTTTAAATAAAATAGAAGTAACATAGGTGCTTTTAAAATAATAATTTTATTAAAATGTAGAATTATGGAGATAAAAACTAATATAAACTAAACAAATAAAGTAATAAAGAGAAAAAATAGAAAGAGCAGAAAAGAAAAAATTAGAAAAATGGAAAATAAAAAAAATAAAAAAATAGTAAATAAAAAGAAAAGAAATATATCAATCTATCTATACAGGTAGTTATTCTTAGAATGAATTTCTGGATCAATTGTTAAAAATATCCTTCAATATATTAAATGTTAAAATATTTATCTTTGTTCTGCATAGAAAGTCGAATTTAAATGTACTCTTTTAATTGTAATCTTTAGTTCCTTCTGGTACCCTCTAGTGTCCAACTTTAAAGTCTCATCCGGTTCAGTTTTTTAAAAGAAAACTCCATGAGTTCTCCTTATCCTCATCCTTTCCCATGAGGATTTTTATAATTAATCCCAAAATGTTATTTCAAGTCCATAGTCCATTTGTAACTTTCCAAAATTAAAGTTCTCATTATCCTTTTGCTGTTTATCCAAAAGAATTTTTTTAAAGTTTTAAAACTATTATTTAAAACTTCTTGCACTAAGGATAGAAGGAAATTCACCCTGTGCTGTAAAATCTGTTGATCCAAAGGTTCCTAATAGCTGAAAAGGAGATAAGAAGCAATTTCCAAAAGTGATTAGAAAAGGACATAATGTGAACCTAGTGTCCTTTTAAAAGTGCCAACTATTTTGAAGCAAAATGGCTTATTCCCTACTCTCCCCCATCAGTCTTGTGGTCTCCTCATGAGGAGCATCTGTATGGAGCACTTGTGGACGAGTTCAGGTCCTCTTCTTTATGAAGAGTGGGACAGAAATGACAATCTGAAGATGGCTCTACTAAAAGTAGATCCAACAGCTGAGGCAGAAGTAACAGAAGCTCTTATAGGATTCCAAGAATAATTCTGAAAGGACCAAGTAGATTTTTTTTCCAATGCCACTGACAGTTTCCAGAAATATTGGAACAAGACAATCTCAAAATAATGTGTCCCCCCAAAAAAATTCTCTCAAGAACTTCAGAATGATATTGTGGCCAATAGTCTCAAAAGCCACAACATACCAGATGTTCATCAATGAGACAAAGGCTATCTTTGTGCCAAAACCTGTTCCCAAGATAGACTCAGAAGGATTTATATAAACTGTTTTCCACTGAGAGCTAGAGCTCAGGGCTTTTCCACAAGTGAAACTGGAGATTGGATGATAATTGTCAAAATAGTTGACTTTTCTAAGGTGGTTGATTAAACTGATCAGGATGGGAATGGACAAATTAAGGCTACTGATCAAAGTCTCCATGCAATAGCAATAGCAGTTAGACTTATATAGTACTTTATAGTGCTTTTACAGCCCTGCCTAAGCGGTTTTACAGAGTCAGCATATTGCCCCCAACAGTCTGGTCCTCATTTTATCCACCTCGGAAGGTTGGAAGGCTTATTTAACCTTGAGCCTGGTGGGATTTGAACTGCCAAATTTCAGGCAGCCGATAGTCAGCTGAAGTGGCCTGCAGTACTGCACTCTAACTACTGCATCACTGAGGCTCCTGCAGATGGTATGTGGTGCCTATGTCCAATTTTTAAGGTTTCTATTGAAGGAACTCTTCATTGAATGGTTTTTGTATCTCCAAGTACATTTGAATGATACTGATAATGGGACTACTTTTGTTATCTTCATGGATACCTAAATTGGAAACTGGAAGTCGGTGAACATGGAATCCTTCTGCATCATCTGATTGTATTGAACCTTGTGACAATATTCTAGTTCTTCACATCAGATGGTTTTCAGAAAATAGTGATGGTATCTACTAATTAATCTTTAGGCCACTGATATTTACTATCCATCATGCTATTCAATATCTGTATGAAATTTGAAGTTCTCAGTATGGTGATGGCACCACTGTTCCCTCTAAGGTGCGCGGCTGTGCACGTAATGAGAGAACACCGCACCGAAGTTTCTAACTTCCGCGCATTTTCTAATGGCAGAGGCTGCGTGCCTGCGTGGCCATGCAGATGAAAAAAGAACGCCACGCGGCAGTTTCTAACTGCCGCACGCCATTTTCTGATATTACAGGGAACATTGGATGGCACCCAGCTCTACTACTATTTATAATCCAGGCCCAAGAAGCAGTTGGTAGCTTGAATTTGCCTGAATTTGCTACTGGGCTAAGTGAAGGTGAACAAGAATAAATTAAATCCAGACAATGGAGATGATGTGATGAGTCGATGTGAGGAATAAGTTGGGAGGAAGGGTTCCCAGGCCAGACTTTGTAGCTATGTGAACACTCAATAACTGCTCAGTTTTAAGGCCACTAAGTGCCATACAAAGAGTCTGGTTAATTTGTGAGAAGGAAGAATAGGCTACAGGTGTGGGCCACTGTGGATGTAAGAGGAACTTGCTTATTTAGAATGGTAGAAGAAAATCAACTGTTTCATTTGGCTTCATTCTTATTTTAAATAAAAATTATCTAGCCAAACTGTATATGAAATATTTCCCACTTAATAAACCAACAGCCTATACCAGTGATGGCGAACCTATGGCACGGGTGCCACAGGTGGCACGCGGAGCCATATCTGCCGGCACGTGAGCCGTTGCCCTAGCTCAGCTCCAGTGCGCATGTGCGTGCCCGCCAGCTGATTTTTAGCTCACGTGGAAGCTCTGGGAGGGCGATTTCAGCCTCCGGAGGGCCTCCAGGTTGGTAGGGGGAGCGTTTTTGCCCTCCCCAAGCTCCAAGAAAGCCTCTGGAGCCTGGGGAGTGCGAAAAATGGGCCCACCGGGCCCACCGGAAGTCGGGAAATGGGGGAGTGGGAGGGGTCGTGCACGCATGTGCAGGAGGGTGGGTCAAGTGAGGGGCTTTGAATTATGGGTGTGGGCACACACACGCGTGCAATAGCGCGCGCGCACTATTTCGGCACCCGAGGAAAAAAAGGTTCGCCATCACTGGCCTATACAATCTAACCATTTTCTTAATTTGTTCTCTAACATATTTCTTCTTTCACTACCCATCATACAGAGCACTTCCTCAAAAAGGTTCAAAACTTGCTCTTCTCTCATAAGCTCACAGATCTAATACTGTTGTTAGCCTCAAGTAACTGTGTTTTCCTTTCCAACAAAAAACCCCATCACACAGCACGGAATGCTGGTATCTGTCAGCACAATTTTGTTTGTGGTTTGTGGCTTTCAATAGCTTAGCAGCTTAATGATAAAAATCAATTCTTTTTCAAGCCAGGAACTATTTTAGACATTACTAAAAGGAATTCATAGGACATGGTTCCCTTTTATATGTTAAAACATTAGCCTCACTTAAGCAATTTTTAAAAAATGTATTTATGGATGCCTCTTTTCCATAAGAATATCTGTAGACTGAATTTTTAATAATGTGCACAGTGAGAGCATACATATTCATTGATACTTAAACAAAGCAGACCAAGTACTAATAACACCTATGCTAGTTAACACCCCCAAAGTTAAGGGTTGTTTGGTTTCCAATTTTACCATATTAATTTCTTACATGTATGTAAAGGCTTTCAATTGAATCAAAATCCATGCAAGCTCCATTGTCCCATTAATCACAGTTGTGTTTTCTTATATGCTGATATACAATATGTTCTCCAAAATATTAGCACAAGTTCTGTGGTGCAATCTTTCTGTACCACATGTAAAACATGTGGACATCTGTATGACAATTGTATAGGATAGTGTTTGGATAATCATTCATGAAAGGTATCTCTTGCTCACAAAGTAATTACTGCAATTTTCCACATCTGTTATATTGATTTTCCATAACAATAGCAGTGCATTTCTGCCTAACTGATCCCGAAGGCAAGGACTTAGAACCTTCTAAAAAATGCTCAGCATGGGGGAAAGTATAAAATCGAAGACAGGGATATTCTGGCATCTCAGAGATGCTTTAGACCAGGGGTGTCAAACTTGCATCATCAGGACATTGTTACGTGCCGTATCATTGACTTTTTCCCCCTTCCCTAAACTGGGCGCGGGCAGCGCATGACGCATTCAGCCTACGGGAGTTTGACACCCCTGCTTTAGACTAATTCTTGTCAGACATAATAACTGATTGCAAAGTATTATATCACTATTATTATACATTGACAAAAAGTTAAGAAACATTTAAAATACTGTAATCAGGAGTTCTTATAAAAAGTTTAACTTTCTACCTCTTGGTTTGGCATGGTTTATACAAGTTGATGACAATATGAAAATAGCAGAATGTTTTTTGAAAAAGCTGCCCCAAAACAAGTAAATAGTTATTACTGATTGCAAAATCAAGCTTCTTTGATTTAATACCCTTCCAGTCAGCATGGCTATCTTTTAAACTACAAGTGAACTTCTTTAGATCCCCAATAGCTAGAGGAATGGGAAAATTTCTAAACAGAATTAATTGAAAGGGAAAGTTGCTATGAGTGGAGCAATTTGTCCCTGTCAATTTCCCCATCCCAAAATTGCAGGCTAATTCTGCTGATTGCCGACTGCCAGCAGTTCGGTAGTTTGATTCTGACCGGCTCAAGGTTGACTCAGCCTTCCATCTTTCCAAGATGAGTAAAATGAGGACCCAGATTGTTGAGGGAAATATGCTGACTCTGTAAACAACTTAGATAGGGCTGTAAAGCACTGTGAAGCGGTATATAAGTCTAAGTGTTATTGCTATAATGGGAGGTTTTCCAAAGTGCCATATAAAAAGATAGAAAAGCCCAGTTTTATGAGCAGAGTTCCATTATGTTTTTCTTGATGTATATATGTATGTGTGTATGTATGTTAGTTGCTTTAGAAGAATATTCTATGTGGACTACAAATGGGGACCCATGTTATACAAGAGATATGTAATGGTTTGAACAGTGAGTTGTATCAACTAGGATTGCAAGATATTGTATAGATGTAAGTGAACAATGCGTTTGCACAGAGTCCAGGTTTAACTAAGGTGCTTTAATCCCCTTGGATAAGAGTACCTCTCCTATCTAAATAGTGGAGAGCCTTAAGGGATTCTGGCTATGAATCCCTTAAGTGACAATAGCCTTGCAGCATCACTGCGCCAATTCTCATCTTCTAAGACTTCTGGGATAAAAGAGGCTGGATCTAAAGGGGATATTGAAACTTGAAAGGCCATCTCCATAACTAATCCAGCTAACGACTCTTCCTCTGGGCTAGAATCTTGCTGCTGTTTGAAGCCACTATATAAAGTCATATGATAAAAACATATTTTACTAAATCTCAGTAATTTAAAACCAGTTTATTCTTTGGTGACCATAATGGCAGGGACATTGACAGTAGGCTAAATATTGGCTGATGGCTCTATCTTTAAAGAACAACCCCCCCCCCAACAATAGAAATCCTTAAATGTTTATGTAGAAATCTGCTGGAGTTGTTGAGCACTGGAGTTTACATGAATGCTATTTCATATTTTGGTGATTGGGAGAGATGGAACAAATAGAGTGAAAAATGGAAAATTTAACTTGGCTATTTTGTAATAAAGGATGCAGTGTGCACATTCAATAAACCTGTGCTCTCTATACTTCGACTCATCTTACATTCCTATTTACTATTTGTAAAATATATTTAATAGATCTGCCAAGAGGAAGGTAACTGAAGAGAGCTACTTTTGCTGCAATTCGAACTAGCAAGAACTTCTATTAAAAACAAAGAAAAATAGAGATTTCAGTACCAGATGTCTGAGAAGATCCCATTTGGATTTGAGCTACTTAAATTTGCAATCATGTATTTATACATCTAACAGAGCTTCTGTTTCCCCTAGAATCTGAAAATTAACTAGCTTTGTAGCATCTTCCTTGATCTGCCACCCGTGCCCTGAGGATTATAGACTCCACCTGAGCTTGTTTTACAAGCATAAGAGAAAAAATTAATCTCTCCTGGCAGCAATCCCACCGGGATACGGATGAATAATGATATCCCTCTCCTGCTGCCCTCTCAGTCCACTAGAAAACCACTCTAACTCAGCAACATGGAAAATGCTGAAACCATTCCAGCTGTGGATTAGCAACCAGTCAAGCATCCATCTGCTCTGTGTGAGAGAAGGTGAACATGCATTCTTACAGCTTACATAGCATTCAACAGTGACATCTTTTAGAACCCCAGCTAACCAAATGATAAAAAAATTCCAAAAGAATTAAGAAACATTCCCTATTTTCTACAGTAGCACACTATTTTAAATAGCATTGATCTATTTGTATCTCTGCAAGACATAAACTGCAAACATTTTCCTTCTGTCTTATGGACTAGATAGCCCACCCGCTGTTTACATTCTGAACATCAGATCAAATATTAGAAACAGAATGTAATGCAGGAGAAATTAAGTCCTATAGATTATTTCCCAAACAACGTAATTTTTCATTTGACTGTCTTAAGTGACAGTGTTGACATACACTAATTGGGGAGATAAATTCTCAAAAAGGAAGAAAAAAAAACACTGGCGGAGGCAACTCACATATTTTTTTTTACATAAACAACCACATTTTTCTCTAAGCGATCAGGACTTCCGTCTCATCCATTTTCTTCACTCAGATTTCAATATTTGCACTTCTATTTCTTGTAACAAATCTTGGACTATATCCCCCTCCTTCTTATAGTCGTCACATTCTGCTCAACCCAAATTAGAACCACTATTTAAAGATGTGTTATCTTTATTTAAAATTATATGCTGCCCAACTCCAATGATTAATTAAGACAGCGAGAGATAAATACAAATAAAGTACCATATACAAAGAGTGAAGATGGAAAGAGTAACAAAAATCCCCCAATGGGAACAAAATAAACAAACCCACATAATCCAAAGGGAGGGGGGCTTCACTCACTCTTGCTAAAGGCCTGGGTGAAGGCCTTCAAAACCCTTTCAAACAATAGCAGGTGGAGGGCTGTCTGGATCTTGGAGGGAACCTTATTCCAGAAGGCAGGTACTGCTACAGAGAAGGTATGCTTGCTCTATAGGTCCTGAGAGATGGTATTGTTTAATCAAAAGAATCTAGAGTATGCCAACTCTGATGTGATTCAATTGGCTGGGCAGATACTATGGAAGACATGCTGTCCCTCAAGTAACCAGGCCCTATGCCATCTAGGACTTTATAGGTAACAACCAGCACCTTAAATTGCACCTGGAAGCAGTAAAGCTGACAAAACAGATGTGACATGGCGCACTGAGGCATGCACATTGCTGCTTATGTTGCTGCATTCTGAGTCACCTGAAGCTACCCAAGGGCAGTCATACTGTATATACAATATGTTGCAGTAGTCAGTAGTTCTTAAAGACATTTAACGACTATATCAGGGCAGAAGTCTTGGTACTATAGTTGAATGTAGACATAAGAGGAAAGGACAAATGGATGGAGTTTTCATGGCAGAATATGTTTTAGATGTGTGTTTTCCTCTGAACAAGCAGAAAGAGATATAAAGTGATAAGTTACACACAATGTTATAACACTGCATTTTCAAGAGAGTATAGAAAGACAACCATGAAGTTTATAAATGGATCGAAGAAAAACAAATGGCTACTATTATTGAGATGGCTGGAAAGAATGGAGGCACACTATCTTTCTGATAGAAAAACAAAAATAAAGACTTTTAATGGAAGTAGGGGCAGAATCTGCCTCAGTAGGACAGATGTATATGACTCCCCAAAAGACACTTGAAGAATAAAGACTGATCAGTTGCTAGCATTTTCAGCTGGTTCGGTTTCTGTATGGCTCTTAAAAGTCCACAAGAGAGGAAAACAATCTTTCTTGTATTATAGAGAATCTTTCTATCCTGTATTATAGAGAATTGAAGCAGAAATAATGTAGTCTAGTACCTGAATTTTCAACTGTATTTCAGATCAGGTTATAGTACCAAAATGGAATTGATCACATTTGTGAATCATTTCTGGTATGCTTAGGATGGGGTACTGCATTCATTCTGACCCTCCTTGATTTTTCAGTGGTTTTTATATTATCAATCATGTTACCTTTCTAAACTGGCTTAAGGGGTTGGAGTAGGGGACAGTTTTGTGTTAGCTCTTCTCTTTCCACTAGGGCTGGTTCTAAATGAATGGTGTGTGTGTGTGTGTGTGTGTGTGTGTGTGTGTGTGTGAGAGAGAGAGAGAGAGAGAGAGAGAGAGAGAGAGAGAGAGAGAGGGAGGGAGGGAGGGAGGGAGGGAGGGAGGGAGGGAGGGAGGGAGGGAGAGGGGTAGGTAGGTGTCTCAGGATTTCATCCTTTTCCAACTATCCTTAATTTTAGGTGTGATCACTTGTGGATACAGAGCTAAATACCACCAGTATTTTGATGATATCTTAGCTATACATTTCCATCCTTGTGCATCTACAGTATGTGATGCTATTAGGGAAAAAGAAGTTTTAGTTTAAATCCCTATATTGCACAGAACCAGGTTATTTCTGGAGCCCTCCCCAATGATTTCTGAGGGTCCCACCAGTATAGTAAGATAAGCATGATCCAGGCCTCTGCAGTGAAACAATGTCATCTAGCAAGTCCTAGGAAGGATGCCATCTTTGCTGTGGAACCTGCCCTATGGAAAGGCACCTGCCCTTGAGATCCTGACAACTCTAACCCTGTTTGCATTCCAGAAAGTCTTAAAGACCAGAAGTGTTGGCTGGTTGTTAACTAGGCACACCTCGTATGAGATTATAATTGTGTGATTGTTTTTAGGGGCTTTTGTGATGTTATAATACAGTATTGTGTTTTTTAACGTACTGTGGTACTTTTATATTTTAATTTTGAGCTGCCTAAAGTAACTAGGTGAGATAAGCAACTATAACATTTATAAATAAATAATCAATCACATTACCTTTAGTTGCAATTAATAATCTTTCTGTACTGATTGGTTCTTTATGGTTTACTCCATCTCACCTCACTGTGGTTGCTAGGATAATCCTAATATACAACATATTAATTTATAGGCTATGCTTAGATGTCAAGATTCCAAAAGACTATGTGGTAAGTATAACACCTATTTTTATGGCTAAATGTTAGATTTAAATGTCAGCTGTGAAGTGCTCCAAGGGATCTGATTAGTATAGTATGCAGCCTGTTCTACAAAGAGTGTCCCCATGATGAAATGGTGGACATTATTTTTTGGGCTAAAAAAAGCATTCGATTCTAACCAATTGCATGTATATTTGAGGGTGTGTTCTATTTTATATGTTTTTTTTAAACCAAGTTGCCTTTATATGTGAGTTTTAGAGTTGGGACAGAATTATGTGTTAAACTTAGTACACCATTGTCCAGGTGCCATATTAACTTATTCCAGCTGTACAATAGCGAGATCAGAAAAAAAATCATATTATACTACTTATATGGAGACCATTTCAGTTTTGGTTTTTTATTATTATTATTTTTATTTTGCTGGACTGCTGGATGTTATTGCACCCCTATTTTAATTTGACTTCCTTAAATGAATCAACATTTAAACTGCATCCATCTTTTAAGTTTCTATGTGAACTATTTTTTTCCTATGAAATACGGCATAGAATTACTAAAATAAATTCCAAAAAAATAACAGTTTATGCTATATTTCTTGTAATCATTTTTCTTTTCCGTTTTTTTTTAAAATAGGAAGGATTAAATATTATCAGTAATCATGTAATAATAACTGTCAAAAAGAAGAGAGATATGTAACTGCTTTTTTCTAGACCTGGATCACTAGGAGTGATAAAAAGATAGCGTGTGTGTGTGTGTGTGTGTGTGTGTGTGTGTGTGTGTGTGTGTGTGTGTGTGTGTACTCATTTTTCTTGGTTTTCCTCTCCCCATTTTCTCCCATCATTGCACTGCATAAAAATACGATATGGCATACTAAGTCAGCAATGAGTGGTGGGCACTGTCATCTTGATTTACCTACTGATTGTGCTTTGTTGGAATGGCTGAGAGCAACAGGTGGTTTTAGTTTAAAGTTTGCTTTAGAACTTCGGGGGTGGGGGAATATGAAGGAATTACTTACGTCTGGGGAGACCCTCAGAACTTAGGTCACGCAAACCATGGAATGCATGCGCAGAAAAAAAAAAGTAGAATGCCACTAGGTCCTAGAAAAAAATAACTGCAGCTCATAAAACAATTTCACCTACTTACATGTATTATGGAAAATCAAAACAAAGGTATTCCTGTGCCAGTGTTAATTTGTACTTTCTTGCCAGAGGCTCTGCCATAAATCAGTTCAGTTGCAAAAAGAAGATTTAAGCAGAATTCATAGCTCTAGGATGCCCCCAGTATTAAGTACACAGACACAAACAGCTTTTACCAACCTGGTAATTTCTAATGCATAGGGACTGAAGTTGTCGGAAGGAGCCGGGTTGGGAAAGATTGAAAAAAAAAGGCAGTCATGGTTATTTATGTGACTGCTGGAAAAGAGAAGAGAATAAAGAGAAGTCTGCTGGACTTAAAGGAGACTTTAACTTATTGGAGTGAGGCAGGTTCCCTGCGTAAGAAGAATGCAAGTAAACTGTGACATATTACTGAGATAACCTCAAGCCTATTTTACATAGAAAATCTTGCCTGTATAATAGTTGAAAGTACTTTTCAGAAATTTACAACTTGTAACATCGATAACGTGATGTTACTTTTCCTATTTTAAGCTATGTATTATGAGCATTAACTTACTTTGTCTAAGCTATATCTGATGTTTTACCCTGTAAATTCCTTTATGGTAAAGCCTAGGGATAGGTTTTGTCCCTATGCAAGGCAGCAAACAACTGGGACTCTATTTCCATGACAACTCTGATATTGACAGGAGTCTCGTATTAGGGTTGCAGAGTGCTTCAGATCCAGTGTGAAAAAGGTCTGTTAAAGTGCATGGGGGCATGAATGCAGATCCTCTCTGCATCTCTTAAAGCAACCGTCTCTTTCCCAGGATTATGTAGCTGCCCCATGATACCAGGAAAGGAGGCGGTTGCTTTAAAGAGTTGTAGATGGGCATCCATTTATGTCCCTTTAAAAAATCCAAAGGATTTTTAAAAAAAACTTAGTTCTAAAATACTTAAAAGCCTTATCAAATATATTTCCTTCTTTCTCACCTGACTGCAGAGAAAATTAAAGAAGAACCTGCACATTTATTTTACTGGTTTCCTATTCAGTCAATTCTCAGTAAGATATGGTGCAAAAAGCCATTTTTTCATCCCACTGTCAAAGCTACCACTAGTTGTACCATAAAATACTTTTTTTAAAGAAGGTAATGAGCAGGTACCAGTTATATAGGTTGCAAAGTCAGTTTAAATGTTTACTAATACTCTTGCAAGCCCTTAAACAAAATTAAGTTCATTGTATTACTACTGTAGTATAGCCCCAAATAAAGGGGAAGGCTCTTCAACAGAAATGCAATTGTTGATCAAATAAATTCTATTACGTTCTTTCATGATCACTAAGTAAGCTGAGGTGAACAATGCTGTTTGGATTGTCATCTTTACATGTGTGGTGGAATGTATTGTGAAGTTGGGGGGGGGGGAATCCAGAGGGCAAAGAACCTCTCCCTCCTGTGACTCAAAACTACATTCCACATTCTATATTCTCAAGTTCATATTCAATCTCAATACAAGGAAATAAAATTGCCCTTTCCCTTTAAACTGTTGCCTAATTAAATCCTCTACTTGCTTTTTCAAATCAGGATAATTTAAAATGCTGCTTGAAAGACCAACTTTTTCAGGAACCATCTTTTTCTGGACTCTAGTGAAGGAGGTAAAAAGATAGATGAAATCATCTAATGAAAATATCCACTTATATTCTCTTAGGATGTACACTCAAAATGGCCTTTTCCTATTACTCCTAAACCCTCCAGACCTGATTGGAAAACCAAAATGAGTTCGAAAGAGAAGACTTTCCAAATTTGGACTCTCCTCTGCTGCTCAGGATTGTGCCCAACTATATCAGTCTTCCAATGAAAACAAGTATCCCCTTTCAGTTTTCCAACAGTCTCAGCTATTTTCCTTTGAACCACCTCCAAATCCACAATGAATAGCTGAGAGACCTCCCCAAATAAATAGGGAAGATATACAGGAGATACAGAAATGGAAAGGAAGACTGTAAAGTCTCAGTATATCTGTGCCCGAAATAAACACAAATATTCCCTACCCCACTTAAATATACTGATAAACTGATTATACCTTGATAAACTCTTGAAAGTAGTCATAAGAATATTCCACAGAATAGAAGACTCTATCCATACAGAAGGATATATGAGAAAGATATTGATAATTCCAGATTGTAACTAAAATAATACAGCATGTAGCAAAATTTTGTCTAGCATCATGTTATAAGGAGCAGCTAAATATAAAATGAGTTAAGAGTTATTGGATGTAGAATATTATAGTGACTGCATGACATTTAAATGTTGGCACTTAACTCTGAGAAAATGATAGATCAATTACTAATAATATCAAACATTTTAATAATAATTTAATGCATTATTAAAGCGGTGTTTTTATATAATTGAGGTTTAGTAATAAAATCTTTTACTCACTTGCTATGCTAGCATTTAATTCAAACTAATTATCATTTAGAAACTTTTTGGTGATTTAATTGAAAAATATGTATTTAAATTTACATTATTACATTTATAGTGTACTTAGTTTGCTTCATTTATTTGACTCAATCTATTGAGGCATTTTAAAATGTATCTTTACTGAACTTCTGGGACAAAGCTGTATATAATGATCAATACTGTTAATGAAGTTATTCATTTTCATTCATTTGTTCTTGAGAAAAGCCTGTACTCTTGACAATAAATATGATCCTGTACTTTAATCTGCTTTTCTGTTTAGTATGGTTATAATCCATATTTTTCATAGCCAAAAAAAGCCTTCATCTGAAACAATATTTTTAAATGTCACTGCTCAATTATGTGATAAAATTGTTAAAACACTTGGTTTGGTTACCTATAAAGTTGAAAGAAAAGAGTAATATCATGAAGTTTCTTTTAATAGTACTGTAGGTTATGGCTCAAGAGAATTAAGCAAAGTTTGATTCTTAAGATAAGGTATTTAAATCAAGGATAACACCCTCAATATTTTATTAGTGCAACTGGATTTCAGAAGCTGCTTTGTGGGTTACAAAATGTAGAAAATGAATGGCAAATAAAAGGGAAATGAAGTCTTATGCACATAGCTTCTGTTGAAGCAGGAATGATCCTGTGAGCTCCCTCTTGTGGGAAAAATAAACCAAAGAGCTGGTAAAGAGAGAAAAACACATGCACATGGACAGAATAGAAAGTAAGGATATGTGCAATGAAGGGTTTCACAGTATGGAACCAAGAGCTACAGGAGGGCCCATAAAATTTGGACGCCTGAAGTGCCCTAAAACACCTTAATCTCAGACAAAGAAATTTAGCAATCTAACTCTTGAAGCTGTAGAAAAACAAATCTTAAGCCAGATCTTCTATACTTCATTCTGCCCATTTTCTTGGCTGGTTTTGGAACAAGATCAGAAAAGTTATATTTTAATTAAGGATTCAAATAGTCTCCCCCCCCTTTTGCCTAGTCCTAGTTCAAAACCCAAAATAATAGTTTTATTTATACCTAGGAAGAAAGGAAATCAACCATAACTCTATTGTAACCTTTTTAAACCAGATGTGTTGTACTACATTCCCATCATGCAGACTTAACAAGCTGGGGAAGTTGGGCCTAGAAAGTTAGCAAGAATTATTCTATAGTGATAAGAGTGATCCTCATATCCATCTAGATTAGAATCTAACCTCTGACATCTTTATGCAGATTGCTGATGAGTTCCTTTGAAGAAGAAGACTCTTGGGTCTGGAAATCTAGCATTTTGACAATTTTCTTTGGATTCACAAAGTTGTTGGGAAAGGATGATGTTGATAGAATAAAAATAAATACAATACACACATCGAACATACTTTAGGTTTGTAACCTCCAGATTTAGAATGTGTGTATTGTGGAGGCAGTGCTCAGATTGCTTGGAGGGGTGATTTTTACAATGGAATCAGAAGTCAATTTCTGCCATTTAAGATTCATTATCCAGTCCTTTTTTAATCCTCAGAACATATTAGCACTCTTTTTTTACTTCTGGAACTTTCTGCAAGCAAAATAAAGGAGCCAGGAATAAAGCTGGATTCCTTCTAGAGGTATAAATCTTCTTGCCTGAATGACCACTCCAGCATTGAGTACTATCTGCTTTCTGTGAGTTTTGTTTTACTGTTGGTAAATACATTATTATTTATAAGATAAGCTTTGAAAGGTTATCAAATTAAAAAGACAATCAATGCATCCCAAAATAAGAAAAAACATTTACATTTTTATTCAAGATAAAGTAAAACAAACATCTCTCTACCCTCCAAACCTTATGAGTAAATTGTGAACATGGCTATTATTGCAACCATGTTTTGCAATGTTGACATGCCTTTTTTTCACTTCAGCCTACAGTTTTCACTGCCAGCATCATTAAGAGATTCTTCAAATTACTTTTTAAATATCTCTCCCCCCAAGGACTTTCACTTGCATCTAATTAGACTACTTACCCCATGCCATGTAATTCCCTATTGCCAAAACTGTTAAATGCTTCAATAAGTAAGTGAGAAAGGCATCAATGGAGCAGGACAGATGCAATGCCACTGGTTAACAATAGAGGTGTGAAGTGACTCCTTTAATTATGAAGCTCATTAATGCATAGTTTGCATATGTGTGTGGGTTGTGGGAATCCATGGGAGGATACTTAGTGACAATTCTGTTAAAATACCTAATTTCTTCTACAAAGCAAACAATTTCAGAAAACTCTCTGTCTCTTAGTAAAACAACATAAAAGAAACTAAAACTCTTAGGCTGAATGTTAATAAAGAAAATGCGATAACTTTATTATTTACACTTCAATTTACATTTATAAAAATCTTCACATTCCAATTATATTGGAAATTTAATTTTATTTATTCTGGGATGACAAATGAAAGCAGAAAACTAAATTTTAAGAGAAAATCTGATGTTGGCAAAAAAGCAAACCAAAGATTCACCTTTCATCAAATAAATCTGCATTAAGTAGAATCCACTGCATGAGGCATGGGACAAATAATTTAGCATGGCAGCCAAAACCATTATTGAAAAAGTGAATCAATTATTTGTAAGCAAAAGCTTAACTAAAGTGTCTAACAGGTATTTTCAGAAATGTACTTTTTTAAAATGAAGAATGCAGCTACAATAATAGTTCTTCTATTGTTATTAAGGCAACCTACATTTGATAGAAATAATTATACTTTTTTACTCATTTATTTACAGAAGGAGAGATCTACATTATCTGAAGCCTGATTTCCACCAGTAGGACTCTCATGCAAATAGGAAAGCCAATTTATCAGCTAAAAATATTGCTTCCCCTAACACCCTTTTGGAGGTAATCCAAGACAGCACCTGAGAAAAATGGGTGGGGCTAGGGCTGTAGGGAGAGGAGTGTGTGAAATCAGCCTTCTTAAGATGTTTCCAAATGGGAAGATTTGCAAATCCTATCCTTCTTCAGATAGGCCTGAAGGTCTGGATTAGAGTAGAGTAAAATGTAGAGTGTAGAACAGAACAAACAGAACAGAACAGGTTTATTTGGCCAAGTGTGATTAGACACACAAGGACTTTGTCTCCAGTGCATAAGCTCTCAATGTACATGCAAAACAACAGAGTAATAATAATTATAATATGATACCAATAAGAGGGGGTAGTAGAGAAGATGAAAAGGATAATAATATTACAGCTATACTTAGACATTGAACTGAACACTTCTATAATCTAATTCATTTTATTTTTTATTTTTTAACCAATGCGTTTCTATTGTTAAACTTAGCTAATGCCTAAAAATGTTTCTTGACTGACTTGATGTAAACACTACTGCCCACATTCTGGATGGATCACATAACCAGACCTTACTTTAGCTCATTCTTAAGATCTCCAATTCTCTGTTAAATCTATGTGACACGTAAAGGACAAAATAGAGAGCAGGCAAGTAACTGATTCTTTCTTGGTTCGCAATGACAACAAGTATAATGGGAAGAAGGAATAATCTTGAGGAACTGAAAGAAGATCCACTATGAAGACATAAAGGCACCTAAAAGAAATCTGAGTTTGGGATATGACTTGCAATCCAAGCAGGAATCTCAGACAAGACCCTCCCTAGTTCTCATGAAAATAAAGAGAGGGACATTTGCACATTTAGAGTTGCAGGATTCTGTTACTGTAACCCTATAATAAAATTAGCATTAGCATGGACGACTTTGGTTTCCTAGTCTGTTCTGCCTTGAAGAGCTGACATGAAGAGATGTACTTAAGATAAATTCATGTCACAATGAGGAAAAATGGAGATAAAAGTAAGGAATAGGATACTGATCCATTATCTTATCAATAGTCTGGCTCTAATCACCTATATGTAGTTCTATATGACCAAGGACATTCTGGATTTCTGATTTAAAAATAAAACCCACTCGGTTGGAAATTGAGGCAACTTTCAAAAACAATTAGCAACAGGAAAAGGGAGTTTTACTGTTCAAAAAGAAAAAGAATAACTAATAATTCCCCTGGGTGTGCCCAAAGTAGCTCTCTGGATGCTGGCCAATATATTTGCCTCTCTCTTTTTTATAATAAAAATTACACTACTGAATAAAAATGTACTCCATTGCTCCTAACAGCTGCCTGTGGCTGCCAGACAACACATTAAGCTGGCATAGACAAAGTTTAAAATTAAAACCATGAAAGCACTCCAATCTTCCAGCACAATTTTTAATTATTTTCAGCAGTATGACATCTTTCTTTAAAAAAATAAAATTAAATTAAAATTAGTACTTGAAAAAAACAAGAGCTGCTTTCAGCATATATAAAATTTTGCTAGGAAGAAGATTTTTGATTCCTACAAAAGTAGTTCTATTACCGTTGTCTGAAAGTTAATAAACATAAATATTAATGTAGTTAATATACAGTATATAATTTTTATATTATGCAGTCTGAAGACCCCAAACAGTACACAAACAATTCTCAGTTTAATGAGAGAAAAAGAGGTAGCAATAGTAATAGCTTAGGCCAGGGGTAGGCAAAGTTGGCTCTTCTATGACTCATGGACTTCAACTCCCAGAATTCCTGATTGGCTCAGAAAGTCTGGGAGTTGAAGTCCATGAGTCATAGAAGAGCCAACTTTGCCTACTCCTGGCTTAAGCTAATATACCACCCCATAGTGCTTTATAGCGCTCTCTGGGTGATTTACTACATGTTGTCAGGATATTGCCCTCAACAATCTGGGTCCTCATTTTACTGAGCTCAGAAGGATGAAAGACTGAATTAACCTTGAGCCAGTTAGGATCGAACTCCAGGTTGTGGGCAGAGATTGTCTGCAATACTGCACTTTAGCCACTGTGCAACCAGATACTGCAATGCTCCCAAATATATTCATATATTTTGTATGATGCAGATGGAAATTCTAACTCTTGCTGAAATCTAGTTATAAACTAATGGATGAATTTCCAATGTATTGCCTTCATAGCTCTTGCTATGTCACTTCTGATAATTTAAGATCTCAGAAAGATTATGTCCTTTGTACATTTTACCATGACAGTAGGGGAGAGTACTTTCTTTGGCTTCATTCTAATTAATAAAATGAAATAACTTACTGTCAGAATAGAGAGCAGTTCTTTCACGCTACACTCGGGTTTTAAACGCTCCTTGAACATTCTGATGGTTGGATGCTTCAAATAGTAATAAGAAGCAATGCGGCCATACGTCAGAGGTTCAATATTGCGGTCATCCTATTAGACATTTTTAAAAAATACACATTATAATAGAAGTAATGCAGAGTGTACGTAAGACAAGTTAAACACATTTTAGACAGCATTATATCAGAGGTGTGTAAATTGCATTGTGTTGAGATTGGAATTAAAAACATATCATCATCATCATCATCATCATCATCATCATCATCATCATCATCATCATCATCATTTTAGCCATTGTTTATCCACTGCAGGATGAAGGCCTCTTCCACATGTTTCTAACCTATATGGTCCTGAGCTTTCTTTCGCCAATTGGGGCCACCATATTGCCGATGTCATCATTCCATCTTGCTTTAGGTCTCTTTCGTGGATGCTTTTTATCAAGTGGGATCCATTCTATGACTGCCTTGGCCACCTGCCATCATTTCTTGCTATGTGACCAGCCCATTTCCATTTCAATTCTTTTACTCTCTCAATGATATATACTTTCATTTGTTCTCTAATCTATATGCAGGTCTTTATATCTTATCTTGTAATGCCAAACATGTATCTTTCCGCTTTGTGCCACTTTTAGCTTTTGAATAGATACAAAAATATATATAATTGACCCGTACTGATTTAAATGCCGAATTGACAGAAAAATCCCACTGGGTTGAGATTCTTGGATACCCCAAGAATTCCATAATAATCAGATAAGTCCTAATAACCGTTACCCATTCTTCTCTCAAAATGTTGGATGGAGTATAAATTAACCTTACCTCTCCTATTTTAATGCAGTAGGAGTATTCCAGATCAAGAAGTGATTTCTCAACAAGGTTGGAAAGAAACTTGTTCATGTTATCATGGCTCACATCCTCTAAGTTATAGTAACTGCATAAATGAAAAGAGGACAGATTTAAACATAAACATTGTTGATATGCAAATAACAATATAATGTAACACTGTCCAACATGTACATGTAGTGTGGAATATCATTTACTTTAGGTGTAAATCAGTGGCCACTTTATATATTACATTTCCCTGGCTGTAATTTAGAATGCTTGAGGGAATATAATTGAGATAAAAGGACAAGTAGTTCAATTTTCCCTTAAGATGCTGGATCGAAACTGGGAGACTGAGAGTTTTAGGTATGAGAGCCAACTGGATGACTTTGGGTCAGTCATTTTTTCTCACTTCAATCCACTTCATAGAGTTGTTGTGAGGAAAATAGGAGGCAGGAGTACAGGTAGTCCTCAACCTACAACCACAATTGAGTCCAAAAGTTCTTCTACTAAGTAAGACATTTGTTACGTGAGTTTTACCCCATTTACGACCTTTTTCGCCACAGATGTTAAGTGAATCACTGCAATTAAGTTAGTAACACAGCTGTGAATCTGGCTTCCCCATTGCTTGTCAGAACGTTACAAAATGAGATCACATGACCTCAGGACAATACAAGTGTCATAAATACAAGTCAGTTGCCAAGCACCTGAATTTTGATCATGTGACCATGGGGATGCTGCAATGACCATAATTATGAAAAATGGTCACTAATTTTTTTTTCAGTGCCATTGTAACTTCAAATGGTCACTAAATGGATTGTAAGTGAAGGACTACCTGTATTATGTATATACTGTACACTGCCTTCGGTTGAACAAAATAAGGATGGGATAAAAATCAATCCATCAGTGTTCAATCTTAGGCATGAAAATCAGTTGGGGGAATTTTGAGCCAGTCACTCTCAGCCCAAAGCACTTTTCAAGTTGTTGTTGGGGAAATAGGAGGAGGATAGAGTATTAAATATATTTGCTGCCTTTTGTTATTTATAAAAATAATAAAGCCAGGATAAAAAATAAATAATAGAATAGAATTTTGTATTGGCCAAGTGTGATTGGACACACAAGGAATTTGTCTTGATTTTGTTTCTTAAATGAATCAAATACATTTTACAATATGATCATTTCATTGTAAAGGTATATTACAATTGACAGAGATATATGGATGCTTTCTAGTTATCATTTTATGTGGATTTTCAACAATTGGAAAAACACAAAATGATCAGTACCAGTCATAATAATATTTTTATGACGTTATTGAGAGTTTTACATAATTAAAAGATAAAGGAGATCAAATGTATAAAAGAAAAAGGGTAAAAGAAGAAGTGCTAGAAACACATAGAGAAAGAGAAAAAAGAGTAAAAGTTAAGCAGCAGCTTCGGATCTTATTTACAGTTGCAAATAAACTTTTATCATTTCTTCCCCTTTAGAACTACATTATAGTACCCTTCTTCCTATATTCAACCTCTTTTAATCAGCAAACCCAGAAATCATCAGCTAACTTTTATCCAATTCTAGGAAAAGTCCATAAAAGATTTCTAGTATTTTATAAAAGCACTTATTGTTTTGTCCCTTATTAAACAGGTCACTTTTGCCATCTTTGCAAGTTCTGCCATCTTCACAATCCTTTCCTCAACAGTGGATACTTCTGTACTTTCCCGTCTTTGTGTCTTGCTGTACATTCATAATGATTTTTCCACAAATGTCTTTATTACTTTAGGTGTATGTGTTTTTATTAAAATGCACGTGTCAAATACTGTAGATGATGTATTCCCAATTATTCTGATTCCGAATTTGTACTGTTTGTGCTCCCTGTTACAAAAGCACCATTTAGGTAAAACTTAGCAAAATATTTTGAGAATAAACAGTGTTCAGATATATCAGTTTACGCTTGTTGTCCAATGTAAGTAGTTTCTTTTAGCTCCAAGTGGCTTTCTTTAGCTATCAAACAATGTATTTACTCAGAGGTGGGTTCCTCCCGGTTCGGACCGGTTTTATAGAACCGGTAGTAACTTGGCGGCCTGGGTTGCTAGAACCGGCCTGCCACACCCCCAAGACGGTTTTTCCGGCGGCGCCGTAGGCGCCACCATCTTTTTAGCTTATGCGCATACGCTTTTTTAAAGTACTGTGCACGCGTGCAATGCACGTGCGCCGCTGCAGCGCATCCCTGAATGAACCGGCAGCAAAGAAAACCGGAAACCACCCCTGTATTTACTGTACAATTTGCTATAAGGTGTACATTTTAGGGGACAAATGTATAACAGTTATTTTATGAAAGGTTACAGCATGCATTTGATATATCAATATGTAGTTTGGAAACAAATTGTACATAAGAAAGATCTCTTATATATGGGGAGCTCCCAGATTTTGCACACTACCTTAATACTTTCATATAAATATATCTCTATATTATTGTGCACTGAACTAGTATGGCTGATGCATTTTATATTTCTACTAGTAATCTGTGTTTCCCCACTTCTGTGAATTTGTTGTCATTCACTTTCCTCAGTAGCTGACAACTTTTGTCATTTTATCTTATTGTTATACAGTATATTTTATCTCCCACCATCCCCCCCAAAAAGGTCTTGATAAATTCTTGATGTAGGATGATAAAATAATCTTGCATATTAAAAATAACATCTACAAAAAAAACCACTGCAGTTGAACAATTCCAGCATTTAGCATACTTAGTTTCCTCCCGGAGAATGAGATTATGGCCAAGGAAAGGGACAGATTTTTGACTTTTGTTCAGAACAACCATAAGAACATTTTTAGTTTTTTCAGTGAAACAATTCATTTACATATAAGGGGACAGATTATGAACTGTGTTTTTAATTATGAATCACAAGGATGTTGCTTAAAACTTAATGGTGTTCATAACTATAGCCACATGAACAGTAACGTATCGTGTAATCATGATAGCATGTGACAGTGTAGTCATACTTTAGTTATTACTATTCTGGAAATTACTCTAATAGAAAATTACTGATATATAAATTTTGGACAATAATTAAAATGACACACTACATTTTAACTGAAGTTACAGAACAGTAAGGAAAGTATATTTTATTCTAACTTATCATTTTAGGAAGTTACGATCCAGTGAGAAATTAAAGATTGTAAAGATCTTAATTATTTAATTTTGTATTAATTTCAATGAAAATTAAATATTCAGCTATATACAAGGCTAACTAAAATTGAGTTTAGCTGGTTCATATGAGAAATTAAAAAAAAAACTATTATGCTCCAAAGATGAAATCCTACTTCATGCAGCAAATTGAATATTACACGATTCTTTCCATTCAGACTATTATTAATGTTTTGCTTATATTTCTTGTCAGATTGTAACTGAATGTAGATGCTATGCTAAACTATGGTTCATTAAATCAAAATAAATCTAAGTTCACACAATGTGCTTGTTCATAATTCATGGTTTGTAAATCACATTGTAAATCTGGATTGGCAACGTGCTAAGTTAAAATCAAACCAACTAGATAATGGCTTAAAGCAATTCATGAATCAAACTGTTATGCCAATTGGAGTGATTACTTCTGAGCCACCTTTGTGCTTTAAGAAAATTTTTTATGAGCAGATGCTGTCAATATTGTACATTTATTGGACAATAACACAAGTATTGTCTACTTTTATTACAATATTTGTACAAAATACATGCTTTTAAACAAATCTATATTTGCAATACAATTCTATTTATGATTTTCAAGAAATAAAATTCAAGGCAACTGATTCGGAAATAAATTTGCTACCATTATACACTGAACACGACAGACAGTTCCTTTGTAGTGTATAGATTAAGTAATAATCTTTGGATAATTATGATTTGATCCTCTATAAAAAATAACATTCTCCTTATATATATGCCAATGTAATTTTGAGATTAATTTCTGCTAATGCTTCATTTATAATTTCAGCAGTCTGGGAGAGGATTTAATTGCAATAGAAGATAATTTTATATCATAATATTCAACTGCATATTGACTAATTCAGTACATGTACAACTAAATAAATTATGAATGTTATTGTAGAGCATTATATATATATCACCCAATTCTCTGAAAACCGCAAGGCTACAAAACAAATCATGAACCATGTAACAAAATAACATTCTTTTAAAAAGAATAAAATAGATTGATGATTACATAGAATTCCTTGAATAAATCTTCTAGTTTCCCAACTTGAAGAGAAAAAACTAAAATGCCAGCAGAAAATCCAACTGAATCAAAATTTTCCTAGGTTTTATTCCAACACCATAGCATAGGCAAATATATTTTCCTTTCTCAAATACCCCAATGTAGAATTTTCCTTTCTCAAATATCCCAATGTAGAGGGACTCTTTTGAATAGATTTGGGCAAGTGTGAGGGTGAAGAATAAAAGCATATCTCTGCAACTAGAGGCTTCTTTACATAATGTTAAGATTTAATTATTTGGCTGCAACTCTAAATAAGCCTATAAATGAGTTATACCATTTACATTCAGTAGGACTTACTTTTGCATAAACATGCATTAGATTTCCGAGTTTACACAGGTTTTTTAAAAAAACAAACTTCCATCCTGTCAAACAGGAATCCAGCTAGAAAGATTATCCCCACTTTTTATTTGACTGCTACTGTTTTCACTTTTGTGCACTTTAAATGTTCATATGTTCAAAGCTGCATAAAGATACACTATATAGCTATATAGCTACACTCCTCCTCCTTTTCTGGGTAACTGTATTATCTAACTATTTAATTGAGGATAAAGAATAAAAACAATGCAGTTTCATGGTCCTTGCATTGAATCATCTAGTCATTATTTCCCCTCTGCTGCAAACAGACAGCCCTCCTTTTTTGTCATCACCCCATTTCATTTATTTCTCAGTGAAACCCAGTTTCACAATAATTGACTTGTCAGGAGCTTTTAATTTATGAGGCTGGGCTCTGTAAGCTTTCTCCTATATTCTGCTCAACCTGCACACAAGCAAGGTTGAATATTTACAATGCTGTTAACAGGTGCTGAGTTGTTTAATGATTCTAATAGCCAGAAGCGTACTGAGAAAGCCAGCGGGATCACAATTACAGGCTGTTTGAACACAACAATTACTCGTCCCCTGAGAGGTGTGAAAGTCAAAGGCAGTTTTATACTAACAGCATCTAGCACATGGACTAGACAGGGTAACTTCCATTAGTAGCCCATTGGGGAACAATGCAACAACAAACTCCAAGGTACCATAAAAATTTACTAAGTGTGTAAGGTTTAAATAATCAAAACACTAAAACAGCTACCTTTTTTTCCTGACTGGCCCTGAAATAACAGATGACAACAAAAACAAACCACTAAAACAGCAAATATCCAAAATAACCCTTTCACACATACTCTCACACACAAAAAGAACTATTTTTTCTTATATAAACAAGGCTGGAATTTCATCAGCTAAGAAACGGAGACGTGCAGAGACATAAAATGTAGATGAAGTTACAAAGACCATTTTGGGTTTAATGTGGATGATGGTGGCTATAGCTTCCTGTTTAGTGTATGTAAGCCTGATCCGCAATCTCCCTGGGAAATTTTTCATCAGCCTTGAAATGGTGCTGCTAAAACTGTCAGGGCGGTAAGTCATTTGTTACAAAACACCATGTTTTTAATGTTCGGATTATATGGTAGAAGCAATGACACAGATAATGAAAGCAGGTTCCAGAATTTTTATTTTTTTTAAAAAATATCTGCTTCTATTCAAAGAATGTTGTGGAGAAAACAAATCTCACAAGAACCCAGTTTGTGATTATTGTAATTCTCTTGAAACTTAAGAAATCTCATATAAATATAACATAAACAGCCATCTTAATGAACTGTGTCCCATTTTATTCACTTAAAACATTTTCAACATCATGCAATTTAGGTGATACTATTGATAAGAATTTGTTTAACCTCAGGCTAGAGATAGGATGCATGGGCAAAATATGCTATTCTAAGCATAGCCCTGATAGATTAAACACTGGGGAGATGACCCAATCAATGTCTTTTCTGTATCTAATCCAAGAGTTGTGGTTCAAAATGCCTCAATGGGTAGGAAATTGGCCTTCTCTGGAGAGCCATTTCATTTGCAAGAGAAAATGGATTTCTGCCATTAATACATTGAATGGCCATTATTATCATGTTTGACTGGTAATCAAAATGGAACCAAACTGCAGAGGTACTTTTATCTGACTAATACAATTTGTTAGGCTGTCTGTAAAACCAGACATGCTTTGAAGGCCTCAATGATTTAGATGTAAGTTTATATTTAAAATTGTTTGTCTTATTTTATTTGAAGTAGAAATTGTTCAATTTGTCGACCTGTAGAATTCTGGCCAGAGATTGTAGTAAAAATTACTTATTATATTTTTGATTTCATAGAATATCTCATATAACTGCAGAATGATACTTAAACAACAAATTATGCTGCACAACTGTACAGGTCCTTATGCTGCACTCAAAGAGGCTCTGAAGAGTTGAAAGACCATCCAAATAGCCATAAGAGATGTTAGGTAGTAGAAGTGGGAAAGGAATATGTAAAAAAATATTCTCTCATTCCAGTGAAAACTTTTATTGGACTTTAGCTTGGTTATCTTTTTAAAAGGAGAGCTTTTCTGTTTCTAGCATATTACCTCTAGCTGAATCCCAGAAGTAATAAATAGAAAGGACAAATAACCAAAAGATTAATACATCTTTCTGACATTAAGTTTAGTATTTAATTGTCACTATCAATGTCTGCAAATGAATTTGCTGCCTTATGAAAGGTGCAACTTCATTTTTTTACATCTTTCCTAAACCAAAGAAATTAGAGAGGAGTTTTGATTGCCAAACAAGATTCTTTTCTTTACATTCAAAGATAACTATATATGATGACTTCTACTCTGGTTTCTTCTCCTACACTAGTGTGTGACTCCATAAAAGCAGAGGGTATTATGCTCCAGTCAAAAAATACTTCAGTGTAGAAAGGGGGATAGATAAATTATGGCATGTTCAGATAATGGAGCATATTAAAAAAAGTGCTCTGTATATAGTGTCTTTGTTTTTCTTATAACTTGACAGAAATTTTATTTTTTTAAACAAATATTAAGAAGCATTAGCAAAAAGGGAAGTGTTGGCTATACTGTGATCTTAAAATTTATTTATTACTTTTTTAAAATTTATTTATAAAGTAATTGAGTTCCACAAAAATGAATGGCATTTGCCACGGTGTTACTCTGCCAGATCCAAATGTCTGAGAACAATGAAGACTGAACGCCTAACATTCAATTATTAACACATATGATTGTTTAATTCTAGAGGACAGCTATTTATCTAGGGCTCAACTGTTAAAGAAGAGCTGGGAGAGAGAATACTTAAAACACATTACGGAGTCTGTGTCCCTTCTAGCTCTTTCCTTTCATAATTAGGATGGAGGTAATGGATGAAGTCCTTGAAGTCTATCTGTTCATTCTGTCACAAACACACTTTCTAGTGTCTTAGCTCATTTGTTACTACTTGACCAATTTGCAACTTAGATTTTAGCAATTGGTGACATTTAAAACTACGTGAAAATCAGCTTGCACACAGGTTGACTACATACGAACATAGCAGGATGTGCATGGAATATTCACTCTAACAAGCATTTTACCATTTATGTCGAATTCATTTAGGTCCTTAATATAGTATGATAAGATAGCAGAGAATGAAAGTAACTACCTGGTTAGTATGCCAGGAAAAGCTGGGCAGCAAAGCAATAGTGTGAGAATTATTACTCTGAAGCATGCTTAAACTGACTTATGGACTGCTTTGCCTGATGAAATCTCTATTTATATATTTTTACAGCCCTGATGGGCTCTGTGCAATTGCTAAGAAAGATTCAGATCTATACTTTATATTCTGGGTCCTATACAATGCTAAATATAATTATAATTGGGAAGGCTTTCTATTGAAGAGAGCAGTTCTGTTAATTAAACAAAATAAATTTTGAGAAAACAGACACAGAAGCTTATGCAACATAAGCAGACCAGTATGTATGTACTGTATATGCAGATGAGTGTGCATCAGTGGTGGGTTCCTACAGGTGCGGTCGACCCTACCGCACCGGTAGCGGCCAGCAGATGGCGCTATTTGCGCGTGACAGCTCCAGTGCCATCTTCACCGGTCTGTCGCGTGGCGCCATCTTTTTGGGGGGAATTGTTGGGCTGATTTTGCTTCCTGTGCATGCGCGGAAGCAAAATCTCACAAGGGGATGCGCGTGTGCGCAAGATTTCAGTGATTTTTTGCTTCTGTGCATGTGCGGAAGCAAAAAAAGCACCAAAATTGCGTGTGCGCGTCCCCTCGTGAGATTTTGCTTCCGCGCATGTGCAGGAACCAAAATCCGTGCAAGGGGACGCGCGTGCGTAGCGAGTGCACGTCAAAACATGGCGATGCGCGCGCAGCGCACCGGTAGCACGAAGAACAAGCAACCCGCCCCTGGTGTGCATGTAAATATGCATGTGCGCGCATGCACACAAGCACACACGGACACAAATCTTTACTACTTAATGGCCACACTAGCTGAGGAATTCAGGGAGCTGAAGCCCACCCAGCTTGAGGAGATTCAGACTGGAAAATACTATATTAGATGGATAAGAGGATGGAATAGATCTCTGGAAAGATATTAAAAAAAGTGAAGCAATGAACGAATACCATCTCAGAACAGATGAACATTGAATTCCCCTCCCTATATCAAATCTTTTTAGATAGTAAGTTGTGCGACATATTTTAAATTCAATAGGTAGACATCCATCTGCTCAACAGGCATTGTTTTTCTTTCTCTTGAGACTTGATATACATTCTCAAAATCTGTTCCAAAGGTTTGGGGCACTGTTTCTATTTAACAAAACACATAATTGGCTTCTGCTCATTAGAATGATGCTGCCAATTCAGAAAGAGTACAAGCCATTATGCTCAATTCCTGTGGGTTATAAATTGCACCTTCAGACAATTCTGAAGAATGATAAGCCTGTGCATAGTTTGATAATGATTCAGGAGAAAAAATGTTTGGACATCACATAAAAGCAGCAACTCTATTCAGTAGAGTTGCCCAGCCCCATTCCAGGTTCCCGTTGCAAGTGTTCTGCTTTAAATATCATATTAATTCTGCCAAATAGATTCCTTAAACTAGTGGTATCCTTTTTTTAGGCTTGTGCAGAAGGCTGAAAGAAGTCAAGTATTTTAAAAAAATAAACATCAAAGAGGTGCTGTTTTACTTCTGAATCACTTGAAAAATGTGCACAGCCCTAGGGATTCTAAGCAACAGACTGGCTAATTCTGTAACAAAAGACACACTATCCTTGCCTTTGTTCTGAGAATTAAGTCCTATATGGAAAAGTAAAAAGTACTAAAGTGGAACTGAATATTTAATGAAAAAATATCATTCCACAGATTATATTCTGTTGAAATCAAGACAGCATAAACAGATACTAAATCAATGTTACGTGCTTTGTCATTGAGTCAGGACTATTTTTCCCCCTAGCAAATATTGTACTGTAATGATTTCTTAGTAGTTGGTACTAGTGTTTAATATTTTCTTCTGCAAACAAACATGATTTTAATTATTGGTTAAAAATCAGAAAAGTAAGAAGTGACTATCAGAGAATGCTCAAGTTTGTACTGTATTACATTATTTTTTGAGGGCCAAATCTCATATTTGTTATACAGGAGTAGGAAATATTTGGTGGCCAATGGATGCATTTATAGGGTTTTTTTTTAAATGGATACAAATTGTGAATTATACATGTGGAGAAGGCTGGATATTTCAGGAATTTGACAGCTCCTAGTCTTAGAAAAGGGCTAGTCTGGGATTACAAACTACTGTAATAGTAGATTACAACTACTATTCTCTTCTCATAGCACTGAATATCTTGAAACACATTTGTTCTACAGATCAAGCTATCTGTACCAGTAATACAGTAATACATTGTGGCTGATATGGCTGAATACTTAACTCTCATTCCGCACTGCAATTCTCAAAATATTTACGCTGGAATATCATAATGAATGTCATACCGATTGAACATTAGAAGCTGTTGTTTAAAACTTGTCATATCATTACTATTACTCATTCTGAAATTTAAACTCAGTGTTTTGCAAAACATGGAATTATTTAGTGCTTATTAAAAATACAGAATCAGTAATGAAACATGGTCAGGAATTAGAGCAATGTAAAAAAGCACCAAGATTCCCCGTTTGTCCAATCAATAATAGCCCTGTCTGCTATTTTTTTTTTGGGGGGGGCGAGGAAATCAATACAAGTTTGAAAAGCTGGTGAGAAAATTAATTGTCTCTGAATTTTGAAAATATCTTTAAAGAGCCTAAATAGAAATTATACTGTAATAATTAAAACTTAAGAAATTGTTTGCCTCCTCACCAGTTAAAAGCTTAATTGATAAGCAAAATTGCAATTTGGATCAAAGTGTGTGGGATTGATTTGTAATTGGTGGGAGTTAACCAATAATGTCCTTTCTTTCTAACCATCTATAGAATTTCAACTGAAAATACATAACAACATTAATTCTTAACTTAAGATTTCACAGCACTTCATCAATCATCTATAACAGGGGTCTCTAAATTTAGCAATTTTAAGACCTGCGGACTTCAATTCCCAGAATTCCTCCATGATGGCTGAGGAATTCTGGGAATTGAAGTCCATGAAGTTGCCAAATTTGGAGATTCCTGGTATAGATGATTGATGAGAAATGTGTTGCAAAATCCTGGAATTTTTTGTTACTCTTGCAGGGCATGCCATTGCGAACATGATTCAATGGTTTCTAGAAGTAAATGGAAGTGATTGAAGGTTCTGGAAATAGACCAGCCCCAAAACAAGCTAGTTTCCATAATAGGATACTATGAACTGGTTTTGGTTTGGAGGATCTGTATCTAGAAATTGCAAAACTGTCCTTAGAACAGTATGGTTCATAGGAAGAACAATGTGTTTTGCACACACACAAAATAAATAACTTGTCTTTCATTTGGCACTTCAGGTGGGGATGAAGAATGTAAAAGCTTACCTAGGATTCATAATAAGACGGCGGAAAAAGTAGGTCCAGGTAATGTAATCCATTGCATCTTGCTTTGAAGTTATCGTTCCAGCTGCAATTTCAGCATTTAAGTGATCAGACAAAACTTCTAGTAAACTGAACAAAAACAAACAAACAAATAGTATACCAGTTATAGTTTCTGCTACAATTTCAGCCTTTAAGGGATGAGACAGAATTTCTAGTAAACTGAACAAAAATAAACAAATAAATAGTATACCATCTTTCTTGAGATAATTTAAATTAATTTGAGATGTTGCTATAAAACCCCACAAAATTGCATTTAGCAGATAAGCAGTTTTAATACCTGGCTTCAGTTTAATCTGATTACAGATATTAGTCAACCTACTAGATATTTTAGATTTCTGCACTAGGGGTCTGCTATTCTAGTAGTACTGAGTGCATAAATGCAAAATTATTTTGAAGGAAGATTGTTACTCTTTTTATTTTCTTATTTGGAAGCCATGAATAGGAAAACACAGAATTAATTCCCATTGTAAAACTGCTGAGCCATCAAAATACAGATACTTTAAAAGACCACTGTTGGTTGTAAATAATATTACTATTTTAGTTCTTGTGATATCCACTCTGACATCCATCTACCCATTAAGATTCTCTAAACCAAGACCTGATATATTTATGCATGAACACACAAAGAAAGAGAATAAACCCAGATTTCACTACAGATATAATGATTTATCTACCATTAGAAAAATACATACATACATACACTCCACACTGGAGACATATAATTAAAACTTGACAGAGACTTATTTGGTAACACTGTTTGATCATTTAAGCTCAAGATCTATGAAAGAAATCCATCTGGAGGGAGAAAAAAGATCCAGAAGGTTTTATGTTCAGTCAATGTTCAGTATGCAGGTATAGAAAATATAGTTACTAATGGAATATTATACCATCATATCAAAATAATATATGTTCCTCTTTTACCTTGATTCTACTGGAAAAGGCTCATAAAGGAATTTTTTGTAAAAGTCTTTCTTGATGTCATGAACCAGAATCACTGCTTTGCCTTGATCATCAAACTGAGGTCGACCAGCACGTCCCATCATCTGAAGAACATCTACGAAAGTGAAACAGTAATAACATAAGATAGACTCTCTCTATATATATATATCTTTTCTCTCTCTCACACACACACTTTTTATTTTAAAGTAGACTTCCAGAAACATCAAGTGGTATTTTTAAACACAGAAATATTACTTAAGAGACATGTGTTGCATTTATTTTGCTTATAGAATAATGCTTTTTGAAATGTTGTATTCTGCTTGGAAATGTTATGCATGGTAGATAAAATGTAAATATTTAACCATTAAAAAAAAATTAAAAAGTTATTTCCAGTTATTTCCAATTTATAAAAAGAAAGTTAAATTAAGCTTCAAGTGCTTATATGAAAGATCCAACAATATCATCCCACATCCTAAGTGTGAAATTTGGTTTCATAAAAGGTAAGAAATGATGGGGACCGGAAATATTGTCTCCAAGATTCCAAATGCCATAGAAAAATAGCCATTATAATTTCACATCTCTGATAAATAATAGAACAAGGAAATGAACATAAAATTTGAGATCTTTTAAACTGTGTATGTTATCCTTTGGGTGCTTATTTACATAAATGAATTATTCTGATTGTAGCTTCTGTACCATAACAGCTACATAACTTACATATCTATTTCACCTTATTTCCTCTTTGTAACTGATACGGATAAAGTTACCTATTTCCAGCTCTAATTATATTTCTTATATTCTATTGAAAGTATTATTTTTAACTTTTAAATCAAACCCATTATATTGTTTAGTGGGTGAGAAGTGAAGATAGATAATACATTTTTGTAAATTCTTTATTTAAACATATCAAAAAAATTAAAAAATCCTGTTATTATGAAAAATCTGAACAAATCATGTGGCATATGTAATTTAGCTTAATTCTCTTTCATTTTCAGGAATAAGGATTAATCTTTCGTAGAGTAAAATAGTCCTTTTCAATTTGTGACTATACCTGTAATTGGATAATCCACGTAACGCCTGGTTTTCCCATCATAAAATTCTGTTCCTTTAACAATTACTAAATGTGCTGGAAAATTGACACCCCAGGCTAATGTACTTGTGGCAATAAGAACCTAAAAAGGAAAAAGAAGTAACTGTAAACTTTTTCCCCCCAAAAAGTGTAAACAAAACTTATGCTTTCAAAGTTAATAAAATGTTTCTCATACAGATATTCTTTGGGTTGTGACAGCAATTGGGATTGTGTTGTTAAGTGATGCGATCGTAAAGTTGCTTAATGACAACAATCTGACCAGTCCTTTTGCTGATGTCACCCCAAGATATGTGGGTCATTGAGAGTGAAGTGGTGGAAGTTCCAGGCAAGGAGAGGGCGGTGTGGGTGGGGAGGATCTGGGAGGCCCAATACATGCTATGCACAAGCACAGAGAGGCCAGGGGAAGTAGGTGTGGTGCTACCAGTGCAGAGAAGCAGAATAGCCAGAGGAAGATGGTTGTGGTGCTGTGCAAACATAGGGAGGCCAGGGAAACAGGGAAAGGAGGCCATGTGGAGGCTGGTGAAAGCAGGGTATGGTGCTGCATGAACACAGGGATGCCAGGGAAAGCAGGGCACAGTGCCATGCAAGCTGTTATGTCCCCATTGGAGCCTGAATCTGCGGAGGAAGATGAGCGGGCACTGGAGCTGAGGGAGACCAAGGGAGCAGCTTTGTTGGCTTCAGAGGAATGTGGGGAGGAGGCAGGCCAGGCCCCTCAGGAGTGGGGTGGCTTGCTAGCAGGGTGGAACAGGGCCAGGATGACAAACAGAGGGCAGGCAGTGGAAATGAGGAGTGAAAGAGCTCAGGCAATGAGCAAGAACCTCCCTCTCCTGATTCCTGAGCACAGAGAGTAGAGAGGAGGCGGGAACAGCGCAGGCCAACCTGATGACTTGGGAGGAGAGCGCCCCGCTCCTCTTCAAAAAGCACATCTGGGGATTGCGACAAGGAGATGCTTGGAGGAGGGGCATTTGTTGGGAACAAACATTGAATTCATGGAGTTTTGGATGCCATTGCTGACGTTTGGAGTTTCCTGGACTTCTTGCTTTATTTCTTGCTTCCTGGATTAATTGCCTTGTTCCTTTGATCCCTGAAACCATTGCCGTGTTCCTTTGCTTCCTTGACTTATTTCCTTGCCCTGCTGGATTTCTTACTTTGCAGCCATTGTGCTCACAGCATTTTCCGGGACTACTTGCAGCCAAAGGCTGCTAGAGGTAGTGTATATGTGTGGGTTGTGTGATCACTTAGCTCTGGGACTTGCAATAACGTGGGAGCGTTTGGGGGTGATTTGAACTATCAGCTGACTATGTTCCCTCTGTGCCTTGCCCCAGGTCATCACACAAGCAGAGTGAGGCTGGAAAGGAGTCCACGGGTTGGCCCAAGAACAGGGAGGCCAGGGGAAGGAGGCTGCAGATTGGCACAAGTGCAGGGAGGCTGGGGGCAGGAGAATGGTATCATACAAGTGCAGGGAATCCGGGGTGATTTACCAGAACAATTTGCAACCTTCCTTGTTGACTTTGTTTGTGGGAAGCCAATGGGGAAATGTTGGAAATGGAGATCACATGACTGTGAAGTACCACAACTGTCATAAGAATGAGCAGGTTGCCAAGTACCGGACTTGTGATCTTGTGACTGCAGGGGTAGTGAGAAAAATGGAATTTTGAGGACCAGTCATATGTATCACTTGTTCAGCACCATCACAACTTTGAATGGTTGCTGTACAAATGGTCAGTAAGCAAGGACTACCTGTATGCTATTATGCATATAGTAAACATACTTGGATTTTACAATTCACAAATAGCTCTTCCACGGTTTTTCTGTCCCGTTCGTGAAGGCCAGCATGGTGGATGCCTATTCCAAAAGCCAGGGTCAGTTTAAGATTAGACTCTCGTACTGTTGAAATGATGACATTCATCTGTAATACATAAGTTTAACAGTATAAAACAGATTTACTTGAGAATCTTTCAGAACATTTTCATCAATAGCAGGAATGTCAATTAAAAAGAGTTTTCAAAACAAAGTATTACTCACAATATTTTATAAATAAAGGAAAAACAGTTCTCTTGCTAAATTATTTAAAAGCCTTTCCCCCCTCCCCTAAAACTTAACCTTGGCATAAATTTGTCATGGCAACATTTGTTTTTTATGGTGCACCTATAAGTGCTATCTTCATATCATCCTCAGTCGGTAAGTGGGACAGGCTTACATCGTACTCAATAATATTTATTGTTAAAAGTAGTATTTTACTCTTCTTCAACTACCACCTGAATGTGTATATAATTTGTTAGGCTTTGTTGCTCATTCTCTTGTAGAAAAATCAGAGGACTGGCATTACTGGGAACAGAATAAATAGAAGCAGGATAAGGACAAGCTATAGAAAGAGCAAATGTGATGCTAGTATAACTTAGTTCCAAATAAGGCATAAGTGGAGTTCAGCATGGGAGAACAGAAATAGTCAGACTCTTCAAAAACAGGTTTATTTAGGATTAACAAATCACTGAAGTAACAGGGTTTGGCACAAAATAAGTGTTATAGATCAAGCCAGCCACACAAAATAACATCCAACTTATGTCAAAACATTTTTCAGATAATAAATAATTATAGGCTAAGCTGCAAAGACATAAACATATGACAAATATAAGTGAAACTTTAGAATTCCTTTTTGAAAGCTATCTTCCACACACCCACTCAACTGCTTCTGAAAAGTTGGCAAATCTCAGAAACACTGCCTCATGCAGTGTGTAAGAATTTTTCTTAAGCTTTTACACAGAACGACACATAAAAATACACAGACAATATCAGAAACCTTTAGACTGGAAAGCATTATTGTTTTCTTTAAAATGTTAAATGGAACAATTTATCTTATTGTAGCACAGTAGCAGATAAATTTGTTTACAGCATCAATATTACTGTACATCTATCAATAATGAAGGAACTCCCACCCCACCCCCATTGGCTAATGAAGGAAAATGATTTCATGAATACAAGAAACTTCAAAGATCAGTTTTATAATCTATTTACATTTAGACTAATTTGAAAAAGAAAAACCGTCAGAAAGCAATATAATGCAAATGTCGCACTTTGATAAATGATTACAATGTGGACACGATCTGTTGTAGTCTTGCTACCAATACATTTATATGGCATTAAGAAAACTCTAGATGAGTCCTTTTACAGGGGAAAAAAAGATGCTGCTGTAATCCAAATTATCTGAGAAGTACAGTGAATTAGACAGGGATTCCTCTAGGTTCTGTTCTTTGACTGAAGCATCTGGTTTCTCCTTAGAACAAATAATACTAAATAATTCAAATACAGACACTGCGTGTGCTCACTTATTCCTGTTACATACAGACCATAATGTGAGAGTTTCACATTACCTTGTTTCCTATTCATACAAGATCACAGATTTTGTAATATTAACTGTACATTTTGTTAGCAAAGCTTCATCATAAAACATTCCCACCCCACAGACTCTGATTTACACCACTGGGTGTTTATTCAGAGGGGATGCATTTAAGAGTTGCTAGGTTGGGAATGGCATTCAAGATCCAATCTGCCCACTGCCTTATACAAGAGTTGTGACCTGAGGTATTGTTGATTATATTTGCAATGCCATGTATTTTATCACAGTAAAACCAAAGGACCTTTATCAGGAGTCTGGCCATATATCCTGCCATTCTGTCAAGTTAATAATGGGTGATTTTACTTATTTCTAACAGATTCTCTTGCATTTTCACAGAAATCAGTAGAGCAACCCAGCAAGAATTACAATAGTATCTTGCTCACCTATGAGCACAGACTATGACTGCAGAATTCTGAAAATATTTTGTGAAAAATCCTGTGTGATTATTTTTTTTGAATAGATATTATTTACTATCTTAACAAATTGAGGCAAAACTGTTAAAGTTATTGCTGCATAAGAATAAGTTAATTAATCTAGAAGGGACTGCCACTGTTTATGGTAGCCCTTGTTTAACAACTATTCTTCCGAGTACAAAACAGATTTTTCATTATGATCCTAAATTTCAGTGAACTCAGAAGACTTGTATTTGAGTAAAGATATGTATAGGAGTAAGTAATGAATACATTTTTTAAATTTTACTCAAGATACCATCCTCTACAAATCCATATACATACACAGCAGTTTTCTTTTGAAAGAATGAATCATTTTTATGATCAAGGGTAATTTGCCTGAAACCCATCCAAATTTATTCTAAGCTCAAAGAAAACTTACATTTTCACATGACAAATAAAATTTCTTTTAAGTCTATTGAAAAGGGCTGATTGTAATATTAATGCCACAAATAAAAAATAGATCTTTCCTAATAAATCAATGTAGCCTGTTGATACTAAAGAAGAAAAAAAAATCCTGTTGCTGTTACTTGACTTAATTATAAGCACATTCATCTTATTGTGATCTTTAAAATCTGAGCCTAAGATTCCTTTCAAAGCATACAGTAATACGCTTTTACATAATTTTAAAGTAGCAAAAAGGAAGTAAAGAAAGTTTATGACAAGGTTATAGAAATTGTTGCCGAACTTGGAAGTAGAATTTTTTTCTGCTATTTATGACACACGTGTAAAATTAGGAATGATGTAACATGAATATATTTTTAAAAATATACCTAAAAAGCTTTTGTTTAAAAAAATGCAGAATTCCATTTAAGTAGATACATTACCCTGTGTCTGAAATTCATTCCAGTCAGGGTATAATTCAGCAAGCCGATGACAACACTGCTGGCTCCGAAAGAAAGGAGGAGACCAGATTGGACAAGAATGAGCTAACAGATTGTGCAGTCCAATTCTGTCCCTTTGAGTGTGATATATTGTTTCAAGATGCTAAAACCCCATACTTTCTCAAAGCATTATCTGCTGTCCTGGTTTTCTCATTTTCAGGGAATCCTCATTATTAGTACTCTGTAGCCTTTTCAAAGCACCTCAGACTCAGACCATATGCCACTGCATAATGCTTATCGATGGTCTGGCAAGTAAAGAAAGATGGGTTGTACAAAGAATCAGGAAAGTGATGAAGTCTTAAAACAAAATATAATCACACATTTAACATCTGGCACAGATGTTGTGCAACATTAAAATGCCCCTGTGCTAAGGTACATTAAAAAAAACCCGACATCATTCAATACTGCAAAAGAAAGCGGTGCTGAAAATGCAAAGACAGATTCTTCTCATCCTTCTTCCACATTATTTACGGACAAAAATGCTGATATGCATCACTCTAAGTGTTGTGACTTAATACTGGGCATAGTGTTAGAACTGAATGTAAATTACACAGTAATTTTCAGGCAGTTATATCTTTTCCACCTAATCTGTTTCCCAGGAACACAAACTATCCAGGCAAGGTCAACAACAACTTATGCAACTTACTCTTCACTCTAGGGTAAAAAGTAGAGCTAAATATATCAGCAATAAAAAAATATAATTTAAGAAATAACACTAACACATTCTAACTCAGCGTTAACACTTTACAAGCAGGCAGGCAGTGTATGACCTCCACCTTACAACTTCCATCATTCTTTGCTGTGGGCTGTGCTAACCTGGTATGAAGGGCATCAAGGTTCACAGTATCTGGAGTTTTATTGCCGTTCTTGTTTTGTATATATGTATATGTGTGTGTGATTCTTTCTGCTTAAGCAAGTTCATGAAAAAGCCCCACGCATTATGTGAAAAGGTGAAACACACAATACCCCCAAATCACACATAATCTGATTATGCAATTGTGAAAATCCACACTGATATTAGTTACTGGTATAAGTAGAAAAAATAGAACCACATGCTTGACAATAATTCAGTTCAAAGCAGAGCAAAATTACAGGTGGACATTTTTTTTCTATTTTTAATTCTGTAAAGAAAACATATCTGCACCCACTGCAACAGTCTCAGTTCTACATGTAGCTTCCTATTCAGAAATCATACAGATATTCGTCAATTTCTTCAATATGTGCAATTGGCTTTTCAATTACATCCCTGGATTTGGATGAAGTGTTTTAAGTATTACTAAACATCACAGGTTCAAAATACTGCGGCTATTTAACTGAACAGCTGTAGTATAATCTTAACATCCTGCACATGTTTAAAATGTTAAATATGTTGTAATTTTTTTTACGGTTACTAAATTTTCTTCCTCTATATAACTAAAAGCAGTGGAAATTTCAAACTATAGCACAGGACAACTATCTCAGACAAATAGATATGAATTTCATGTATTCAACTTTTATATACTCCCATTGGCAGTAGAATTTTTATCAAGCAAATTCTTTAATTTAGAAAATATTAGAATCATTATTGCAGCCTTCAGGCTAAACCTGTAATTTTTCCCCTTATGCTATTTTGGACTTATGCCCAATCTACATTTATTTTGCTTTATTTTATCCAGGACTACTCTGTGACATTTTTACTGCTTCAGATGGAATAGCAATAGCCCGTCAAACCTCTGTTCCCTGAAGCTAATATGTTCAATGTTAGAGTCGTTTTGGCACTACAAACAAAATGTCTAGCCCTGTGCCTCTTTTTTACATCTATTACATCTGAGGTCTCCCCCATGTATGCATGATTTTGTACGTACTTTTTTAATTTTTTGTAAATTGTTTTTAATAACTTTGTTGTTAGTTGTTCTTTAAAATGCTGTAGGCCACCCTGAGTCCCCAGGGAGTAGTGCGGCATAGAAGAACTCTAAAATAAATAAATAAATAAATTTCTCTTTCTTGTGGTAAAAATGGAACAATGAAAATGTATTTATAAATTGCCTTCAAGAGATCTCAAAACTCAGTTGACCAGGGCAACTGCTTTACTCTCAATCTATGCTGAGTATGTATTTTATGCAGGACAGCTTTCACATTTATTTTTCAAAGAGAAGATAGTATCTCCAACCTTTGCTTGTAGAAAAAAATCCTATACCACAAAAGAAAAATATATACTTAGTGGAAGCCAAAGACTATTCCTCCCTCTTACACTACTGCACCTAGAAATCTGTAAAAAGACATCTGAAATTGATGTCCACTGAAACAAACTGCTATAACATGTACAGCGGTGGCATAGCTGGCAAAAACAAAAAGAGGCCACTGATCGCTATTACTGTTTGCTTAATAAAAAGCTGCACAAAAAGCTTTTATTTTTGTTATATCCATAAACGAGAGTACATTTCGAAAGTGTGTGTGTGCATTTTTATTTTAATATACAGGATGTACCAAGATAGATCTCAGAGGCCAACGGACGATCTAAAGATTCTACTATTAGGTCAGAATTTGCGAACATCAGAAAAAAATGTTGCTGTACTTAAGAATGTTTAAAGGTTATATATCAAGCAAACAATTTTGAGTTTATAAGAAAATGGCAACCAATTCAAACATTTAATGTAACTAATATAATAAATTGTTTGTGGGACCTGACCTTTGGTATGCTCTGTATATACTCAGACAAATATATATGTGTGTTTATGTATGTTATATATAGAGAGAGAAAGAGAGAGAAGAGTGATTACTTATTTGTGATTTCTGTTCTTTGTGGGGTCAAATGTCCATGTGCCCTGTTCAGGACCTTCTGTTCAGAAGTGTTCTTAACCTTACATGAAACTTCAGAAGTGTTCTTAACCTTCAGTTTCTAAGAACAATGTAGTGGATTGGGAAGATGTTTGAGGACATGTGAAATAAAATGGTACACGTATGTCACCCATTCTTGGGGTTTTTTGGTTGTGTGATGCTTGTTGATTAAAGAAACTCATGGAAAAGCCCTAAATAGTCTATAAAAAGAGGGAGAAATACACGACAGCATTGAAAAATCACACTCTATCTGAGTATGCCATCTTGAAAATCATACATAAATATCCCAAGCCAGTTTAAGCTTCCAGATCTCACGGGTTTCAGCTGCTTGTTAAAGCCTACTTACTGTGAGATCTGGAAAACACCAAACACTATTTTTAAAAATAGAGACAGAAAATATGTTATATCTGACAACGTGAACCACACAAGTCACAGCTTATTTCAAGCATGCATGCAGACATGTATGCAATATTATGGGATGATGCCTAAGGAATCAAGACAGCACGCATCTTTCCAGTTTTTTGCTCTTGAAAAGCAAATAGTGTTCTCTGAACTCTGGTTACAACTCCTTTTATAGAAATAAACTGTCCTTTGGTAATGATGAAACATGAAGTTATGGGAACTTGCGTTTTGAAAGAAGAGGTCAAGGAATGATTAAAGGAACATGAAACCCTGAAGCCCGTTCTCAACTAATGCATCAAAAGTATTGCATGTGCCAGCTTTATGTCATAAAAGTGGTACAGAAAAGCAAAACAAAAACACGATCAAAGTCACCAAATTCTAACTTTTTAATATAATTTTCAAATATAATTCACTTAATTCAAGTAATACCAAATTTACCTCTCTTTCATCCATATTCAGCCATTGTTTTGGATCATCTTCAGTTGCCAAAAATGCAATGAGCTCCAAAGCTGTAAGTCTAGTTTGTCGTCTGGATGATACAAAGATAAGAACTGGCTTGGCTGGAGAATGACTTCTAATGGCTGTTAAAACACAAAAGAAAAATCATATAATGGAATGCAATTTCTCATTCTAGTATCTCCTTCAGCAGCTTCTTCTCGGAGTGTCAATGATTGTTATGAATTATAAATTAACTATATTTTTCTTTAAAATTATTTCAAAAAGTCAAATTTCTTGAAAAGGAGGGAGAATGGGGGTTTAACAGTTAATACAGCAAAAGAGGAAAGTAGTCAAAATGTCATTTTTAAAAAATGCACAAAATGAAAAGCTCCAGCTTTTAGCACAATTTTATGGGTTGAGAAATAAAGTTTATAATGGCAGCTGTTGACATATGCATATCTATATTCTATCAAACATATGGAAACAAAAACGTTCCCTAAATTATACTGCTACAGTAATTTGATCAGAACATAGAAGTATTAACAGCATTCCTTTGGGTATAGTCATACACACACACACAGAGTATTTAAAAAAATGCTGAATGTAAAAATAACTATTACTTCTTGGAAGGTTTGAATGATACTTGACAATCTAATTTTAATACAAATGACAATATACAGGTAGGAGCATAGGCATGTGCATGTGTATACATATAACAAATGACAATGCTGACATTGCCTCTTCTTCATATAGAAATCAATACATCTGTTTCCTGATAGAAAGCTTGACAGATAATGCATTTTTGTTGTTTCAGGAACAGGTGTGGCTGAACAGCTCTGGACAGATTTATAGTTCATTAGTGTTTTTCTACAATGCTCTTCTTTGAGGTGTAAATAATCTGAACTGCCAAGATTGGTCTCTAGTCTCCAATCAATACTTCGCTTCTGTCATAAGGCTAATTAGATCAGCTAAAAAGCCACCTCACAACTGTCTCGTTACAATCAACAGCAGTTCACAATCCAAAATTTATTTGGGGACTTCTTTTTAATTGATATAATAAATATTCCTTATGGAACCTGCACAGTACATGCTTTAATAAAATATGAGGGTGTTCTTAAATTTATCTTTTCCAGTGTAAGAATAAAAAGTTGAAAACAGAGACATCTGTGGATACACTTACATTTCTGAAGTTTATGGCTATGCTGTGAAATTAGAATTATGCAAGCTGTACTTGATGTCCAATTTCTGTTTACTTTTTTTTTTTAAAGATTCCATTAGGAGCAAATCTCCTATTGAATTAATACTAAGAATGATTTACATGTTGTAAATCTCAACACACTAATAGGAAAATATTTTCACGGTGTCAAATGGTAACAGTAATTATTCTGTCTGAAATGTATTTCAGTTGTATTCGGTGCTGTTAGCTCTCTAAATGTATAGGACCCACACGTAAGCCATGTTGTTAAAAAGACATTCTTTAAAGATACAAATAAAAGACAAGAAACATGTATTATAAATGTGTCTGCCCATAGTATGAGGCGAAAGAAATAGCTAAGGTTGCATACCCTGAAAGGCTGGTTTGTTCATGCTAGCCATGCGAGGACAGTAATGCTGGCCTGGGAAACCTTGTATGTGAACTTCCAATGGAACTGGACGCACGGATGGCCTAAAGTTGAATAGCCCCATCTAAAGAGATAAAAAAGGTTATTTTACCCCCCATGCTTAAGACTGTAAATATTTTAAAGATAATGCTCAGAATTTCAACTGTAAGCATCATTTACGTACTTGATTAATATTTAGCCAATCAGCTAGATCCTTGGCATTGGCTAATGCTGTTGACAGACCAACTACTCTGACAGGCTTCTCTGTGTGAGACGAGATGAAATTAGTCCGAGATACAATGACCTCTAGGACGGGCCCTCTCTCATCCCCTAAGGAAAACATAAAAAGATTTAGATATAGAGATATAAATAGGTGTGGCCAACACATTTCAGTTCCAACAACGATAAGGATTGAAGCAATTCCTACCTAGCAGATGAATCTCATCTATGATGAGGACAGAAACCTTTTGGACATAACTTCTATTCTGCCAGCTTCGGCTGATTCCATCCCATTTCTCTGGTGTAGTAACAATAAGATCAGCTTGGGCAATGGATCTCATGTCAGGAGTTACATCCCCTGTCAACTCTACAACCCTGTAAAAGGCGTCACGTGGTCATTGTGAAGTATTAGAACACACACTTTTATCACTTTGTAAGTGGTGATTTAGTCCTGAACGTTATCAGGGACATGAGGAATAACAGTATTCTCTCTGAACATAAGGATGACACCACAACAACATTCCTAATATTGTGTTTACTTCTTATACATATTCCAACCCCGCCCTCCCCAAAAGGAGTGTGTTGCCATCCTAATTAATGTAATTCCTTTCTCAGGCAAGCTCTAGGCCAGGGGTCAGCAACCTGCAGCTGTGGAGCCACATGTGGCTCTTTCATCTCTCTGTTGCGGCTCCTTGTCGCCAGTCAGCTCCACAATTGATAGGGCTTTCGGTTAGGACAGGTAGAGGAAAAAGGATGCCACGGAGGAGGACACTCTATGTTGGGGGAACTAGACTTCTGGTTGGCAAAGGAAAAAGGATGCCGTGCTAGGAGGAGACTCTATGGTGAGGGAACCAGATTTCCAGTCGGCAGAGGAAGAAGGACGCCGCACTAGGAGGAGACACTATGGTGGGGGAACCGGACTTCTGGTCGGCTCCAGAATTGAACGGGGGGCTTCCGGTTAGGACCTTTGTGGCTCTTTGAGTGTTTAAGGTTGCCTAGACCCCTGTCCTAGGCAACACAGAGGTTAAAGAAAATCCATGCTCTAGGAGAGAAAGGTTTGCCTAATTTTCTATCCAAGTTGTGATGCATAGAAATATTTTTTTCAAAGCGACTGTAAACTGCAAAATGTCTATAAATATTTTGAACTGTTTCATGTACAGATTTTAAACTGAGGCTAAATCAATAACACAGGGAGCTTTTATTAAGCTGGACTCGTATACATACATATATTAAGAAAGAAATATTTAAAAAGTCCCCAGAGCTTGTTATCTGTACATAAATATATACTTAAGAAAACAGTTTTCAGATTTCATGGACTGTATGTGGTATTATGGTAAGGAATATTCATAAATATACCAAATCTACACACATCAATATTTATGTATTAGCTGAAAATTCTCAAGACTGCAGCAAGCAAGTATCAAGGAAAGAAACCTTTCCATCTCTATTGGTTACTTAAATTCTTTTTAAAAGCTTACTTTTTACCAAGCTTTTCTTCAATCCTAATTTTCCAGTCTTCAATTCTTTCCCGCACCAGTGCCTTAAGGGGTGCAATATATACTGCCTACAAAACAAGTCAAGAGAAGTAGATTAAAGTATACAAAATCACTATAATATATAGTAATTATTTATTTAGATTTCAGGGCCTGTACAGTATTTAAAGCTTCACTGTTATTGATATTAAATTACCACTGATCATGTTGAAAATTTTATTTCATTCTTCAAAGCAATTAAATCCAAGTGAAATTAAAGTATAAAAACTACTTTTCGGATACCAGGTAAACCTTTTATTCTCTAGAATGCCTAGTTTTAATATATTTGTATTTTTTTCACAGTACTTTTTTCCCTTAACACATTTTAGCTGTTCGGTTTTCATGCCTGTCTTTCTATTTCATGTTCATACTTATCTGTGAACTACCCAGAGAACAGTCTGTTATGGAATATATAAATATTCTAAAACAGCAACAAATTCCATCAGTCATATAATTTTTTTTAAATAGAAAGTATTCCCCCATCCTTCATTTTAAGCAGGGTTTTTTCACTTTGGAATTTTTCATTAAACCCACAACCTCAGATAAAAAGTAAGCCTCATGTAATAGTAGAGTCCGTTTATCAGATACATGTAGTCCTTATGAAAACCAGATTACAGAAAACAAACATTTCTCAGAGAAAAAAATTTGTATTGCAAACCTTTGTAGTGGGATAGTTATTGAAAATTCTGAAGATGGCTAATTCTGCTGCAACTGTCTTTCCAGAACCAGTGGGAGCTCCAAGTAGTACATTACTATCAGTATGATATAATGTATAGAATATCTGAGTCTGAATTGGGTTGAAATGAGTAAATTTGTAGAGAGCTTCATATTTGGGATGTCCTAAAGCTGTGATGGGTAAAGGCTGGAGGTCCAGTAACTCTAAAAATTGAATAATAAATATTAATTAATACAAAACATTTATGAAAATCCCAATAAACATCATACAAGGATTCATATAGATGAACGTAAAGATATAATTTTCTAGCTTAATTCATTCTTGAAAGCCAGTTGGTGGTGTGGGTAAGGCATCAAATTAAAAACTGGGAGAATGTGAATTCTTAGGCACAAAGACAGCTGAGTAACCTTGGGATTCTCAATCTTAGGAAGCAGGCAATGGCAAAACACTTCCAAAATCTTGCTAAGAACACTGTAGGAGATTGTCCAGGAAGTTGCCAGGAGTCAATACTGACTTGAAAGTGAAAAAAGGGGAAGTGAGACTTCTCCAAATCTCCAAACCTGAGATACTCTTGCAGATTAGCCATTGCTTGGTAAGGGCTGCTTATGCTATAAATTTAATACTTTGGGTAAAGCCTACATAGAGTTTTACTCTTTTCTTTTCTTCACTTATACTGTAACCTCACCTCTCCACGTTTCTCTTTCCTTACCAATACTCCTTCTCCTCTTCACTGTTTACACCCATCTGTAATGGGCAGAAAGAATAACCTTTATGAACAAGAGGAAGAGCCACTATCAAGATAACAGTCAAATCAAAGAAAATTGTAGTTGGGACAGAAGTATAATCTAAGTAATTGACTCAAACAAGACAATCCCTAGTTTCCTCTTGTTCTTCAAGGTTATTCTTTCTTCCCAAGTGCATCTTCAACATGAGGACCCAGATTGTTGGGGACAATATGCTGACTCTGTAAACCACTTAGAGAGGGCTGCAGTAAAGCACTATGAAGTGATATATAAGTCTAAGTGCTATTGCTATCAAGTTTTCTTCTTTTTGGTTGTTTCTACTACATGGAGACAAGAGAAGAGGATGTATGTATATTTTTGAGGTGTCTGAAGACAGAATAATCCAGGAAGTTCTGGTATTAAAAATTATATAAATGAAATACCTTATTTTTCTTAGACATTTTATTTAGTAGCTATTAATCTGTTTATTTGATTTGATTTTGCCTTTGTGATGGCTTTATAGTATTCTGCTAATACCGAAGACCTGTTTAATTGAATAGAACATAAAATGGAAAATTTGTTTTAGATTTTTTTTATTTCTTGAGTTATTATTCCAATATGGTATCATACTTGAAAAGCAGGATCAACTTAATTTATAAACTGATTCAGCCTCTTAGATATGATGCATATATTTATAAAAACTGTAAAATTGTAACTAGTTTACTTTAATCAAGAATGAGACAAGGACATACTTTACCATCTCTTTCATTTAATCTTATTAACCACATTTATCAGACCACACAACAAAATGCAAAATATACTTATCATAAAAATAAACAGATGGTATGCCTCTTCTCTGAATGGAAGATCTACTTCTTTTTATGAAAGGGACAAAAATCCAACCCAAACTCCAAAAAGAGGAACATGCTTTGTAAATGACCAGGAAGAAATACTTTGGAATACATGGGAATGTACGGTAAGCATTTTTGAAGTGTGCACAGGATTTATGGAGAACAACTCTTCAATAACCTTATCAAAACTGTTAAGAGAGGTAAAGAACTCACCATCCTTCTTTGCTCGGATTTATATGTGAGGAGAATGCCTGATCAGGGCTTTTATGGGTAAAAAAAAACTTTTGTCCTAGCTAAAGACTGGAAATGGATAATAAACTATATATTCCATAAAGGGTAAATTATGCAGATTGATGTTCTTCAGCATTTGGTGCTATCTCTAGAAACCTAGGAGACACTGACTGTGAGGAATATAGTAAATTCATTAATCTGCCAATTTGTCAGTTTAAAGAAAGCAATGTTTCTGTGGTAAATTATACCATACATTTAGACTGGATTATTATATGCCTGGCCTTTAAAGAAGCTTTCAGTCAGTATTGAATGTAGTTGCCTTTGTGAACCAACAACACATCTCACACATAGCTCCCAACTGATTGTCAGTTTTCAGACAGGGCCAAATTAAAGTGTTAGAAATTATATTTAAAATTTTGGAAAGATGGCATTGAAATACAATAGTAGTAATAGTAGCACTGCTAGTAACTTCAGTGTGATATTTCTGCCAAAGGGGGAAATTATTAAAAGGGCAAATTTGAGTAAAGGTAGTTAATTAACATTATGCAACAAGAGACGTGACACATTATCATATAAAACCACACAGATTCAACTAGAACCATACGCGCCTACATCTTTGTATTAAGTTTCTAATAGTAACTAGAATTTTTTAATAAAAGTATTTTTTCAGTATTATGTTTGGAGGTGTCTCTTTGTCAAACACTTGAGAAGTTTGGCATACAGAGGTTGGAGCATGTATATAGCCTGACTCTTATTAAATTAGCGGAGAACGGCGACGACTCTGTTACACAGATGCTTTCTTTGAAGTTTGGTTTGGCTCAAGATTTCAGTACCCCTTTCGTAGTAAGGTATGGCTGGAGAGCCATAAAATTTGTGGAGGCTTCAAGCCTTGATATTCTCAACATACTTTTCATAGATACTTTAGAACTCTTTCATCATCCCCTGCTAATGCTGTGATTTCTTGGGATCTGTCAGAGGGGGTGGGGGTGAGGGAAGGCCTTTGTCTAGCAGGACCTCTCTACACTTCATTGTTTCAGAGGAACCAGATGGGAATGGCAGTCAATTACCATAAATCCTCAAAGTCTCCTATTTGCTGATGTGTAAATATCTTTTTGCTTCTTTTGAATAGTACTCATTGATCAGTCAATTAGATAAATAGGTACACATGTTTAGCCCGACAGATTAGATACAGAGCAACAATGCCAAACACAGCAGACACACATATGAATTTATACATGCTTAAAAAGAACCCCGCATATATCACATGAGATGAATATTTCTGAAAGCATTCTCTAAGCTGAATTGCAAATGAGCTAGGCTTAACGATAATAGAGGTCACCACAACAATAGGCATACTGGTAAAAAGGTCTTTGGTGAACAAGTTCACGTGCCACTGTTTTTTATGCAAAAAGGCCTCGTACCACCTGTTTCTATGTAAACTAGAGGCTGTAGAAAAATGGTACAATGTAAAGTAAATTCTTACTTTAAGGCATCGTTAAGCAAACAGAGAAAATATAGCTATTAAAAAATACCAGCTTCAACCTTTTCCCATTTGTGGTACAAAATCAATGTAAGAGTTATTTCAGAAAATTGCTGTGAGGTATGAGTCAATACAACAAACTTAAGAGATGCTGCCCCTAATTTTTTTAAAATTACATTGAGTTAGTCAGCTTAGGCAATTGGTCAGATTTATAAGTTATGTATAAATTAGTACATACATACATTCACCCAAGATAGATCTCACTGCTGTGGAGAATCAATGAAAATCTAAACTACAACAAGTAGAAGAACACCCCCCCCAACACTCCAATATTTAATATTTGTAAACAATTGAAGAAATAAATTCTATATAATTATGCAGGAATGCAGTTCACAATACAATGTTACCTGTATGAGGTGGATGTCTCTCTGGCAGAATCAGATGCTGGAAATTAATAATGCACACAGCCTCAGCTCCTAGCCATCGGTCAGAGACAGCCCGGATATAGTATTGAGAGGGCAACGGTTCAAAAATTGGGATTGTAAATACTAACAGTTGAGTTTCCTTTGCAATGACCTAAGGTTGAGAAAAATGAACACTTATTATCTCCTCAAGCAGTTAACATTATAGTCTATGTTATTATATAGATGTACACAAATGCCGAAATGAAACACAGGTAAGGAAAAAAGGAGCTTCAGTTTTGATAATGAGACTCTGTGGAAAACTTCTACTTTAAAAATTCGTGGAAAATTTGGGTGGAAGATGAGTCATGGTTTTGAATCAACTGTTATGTATGATTGTCTTAAAGATTGACCAAATTGAATTTGGTCTTCCAAATTCATAACAGTGGCGGTATCTTCAACTTAGGCATTTTCTAATGCAGCAGCTCCTAATCTTTCTGGCTTGACAGTCTGGTGGGATTGGAAGAAGGAATGGTTCGGTGTGAGTAGCAGACCCGCGCCCAAGCAACTCCATTTGCACAAGCAGCGGGTGCATGTGTCCTCCGCTTGTGCAAATGTAACTTCATGTGTGAGTGCGAGCGGTTCCAAATGGCCGAATGGGCCACGCCATGGGGGTTGGGGGGGCCTGTTCTAATGGATCAATATGAGCTAGACGTTTTGGGTGCTTCAAAGACCTGGTTTGCTCTCATACTTTAAGTCAAGACAAAATTAAAATCCATTATATATCTCTATCAGAAGCTCAAGAATTTTTATAGTAGATATTTCTGGGATAATTCAAACATGGACAAAAGAACTGGAATCTCCAATAAAGCCCCAACAATGGATTAATGTCCTTTAAAATGTTAAAATGGTATCAACAGATCTGAGATTTAAGCTGATTCATTAAGCATTGTATTTAGGTACACTGGACTTCCCAAAGACCATATCTGAAAGGATGGACATCAACTTTTCTATGTTGGAGGTGTAAAAGTTTTAAAGGGTTCACTCACATATATGATATGATGTGATAATGTGGTATCTTTTCAGGACAGTGTAACAATGAATATAACCAGATTTATGGGAAAATTTTTAAATGTTAAATATGTTGCAGTAACGTTGAGCTATATACCAAAGCTATGCAATCTGAGTGCTTAACAGGATGTAGGGATGTACTGGGCATGGGGGGTGGTAGTAAAAGGATCACACTGAGAAGTTGGAAATGTGATGTTGTTCCATAAGTCAAGAAACAGTTGTCAGAAAAATGTGATCTGTTTTGGAAAAGCAATATTTTTACTAATCAAAAGATAACAGAATAACAGAGTTGGAAGGGACACTGGAGGTCTTCTAGTCCAACACCCTACTCAGCCAGGAAGCCCTATATTATTTCAGACAAATGGTTATCCAATCTCTTCTTAAAAACTTCCAATGTTGGAGCACCCACAACTTCTGGAGGCAAGTTGTTCCACTGATTAATTGTTCTAACTGTCAGGAAATTTCTCCTTAGTTTTAGATAGATTCTCTCCTTGATTAGTTTCCACCCATTGCTTCTTATCTTGCTTTCGGGTGCTTTGGAGAATAGGTTGACTCCCTCTTCTTTGTGGCAATCCCTTGGATATTCGAACACTGCCATCATGTCACCCCAGTCCTTCTTTTAATTAAATTAGACATACCCAATTCCAGCAACCATTCTTTATATGTTTTAGCTTCCAGGCTCCTAAATATCTTTGTTGTTCTTCTTTGCAGTCTTTCTGGAGTCTCAACATCTTTTTTTACATTGTGGCGACCAAAACTGGATACAGTATTCCAAGTGTGGCCTTACCAAGGCATTATAAAGTGGTATTAACACTTTACGTGATCTTAATTCTATCCCTCTGTTAATGCAGCCCAGGACTGCGTTGCATTGGCTTTTTTGGCAGCTACACCACACTGCTGGCTCATATTTAAATGATTATCCACTAGGACTCCAAGATCCCTCACAATTACTACTATTGAGCAGGTACCACCTATACTACACCTGTGCATTTGGTTTTTCTTGCCTAAACGTAGAACCTTACTTTTTTCACTATTGAATTTTAATTGATTAGATAGGGCCTATCTTCTGAAGTGTTGGCTATTCCTGCCAGGATGCAGCAATGTATATTACTTTGGTGGATATTTTTTGATATTTTACAATAATAATGTGTACAATCATGTTATACTCGTATAATAATTAGTAAACCAGTAACTATTAATAAGCATAAAATATATAAGGTGTATATATTTTAAAAAAATTCTTAATTAGTATTTTAGTGTGATATAGTACATGTGGTGTTGTTCATTTTCTATTTTTTCAAAGCACTGTAAATAAATAAGTATAAATAAATAAATATAAATAATTAAAAAATTAAAAATAAATAAATAAATAAATAAATAAATAAATATGAAATATAAGAATGTTTAGGAAACACATAACATGTGTTCTATGCTGTTATACAGCATAGATTTACCTGCTTTTTTTGAATAATAAAATATTCTGAATGATAAATGTGATCATTGGTGGGATCTTCCACCCAAATCCACCAGGGCTCTCCACCTGTTCCATGCACCTATGAGGCAAAGTAAATAAACAATGTTATATATGTGTTCTCTTAAAATTTTCATTTTATTTATTTATTTATTTCACTAGGCTCATTGGCACCTCATTCATCTAACTGATGAGACTGACATTCCGGAACCTATGTGAGACTAGTTAAAATGACAAAAACAATCAACAATCAACCATGTCAATAATAAAATATCCCAATGCTGAGGAATATGTTATATAAATCTGTGAACAAATCATTTTGATAAATGAAAGACACAGTTTACTGACCATAGCACCATGAGGTACATTTGAGCCTTTATAATATAGGAAGCGGTGGCTCAGTAGCTAAGACGTTGAGCTTGTCGATCAGAAAGGTTGGCAGTTTGGCGGTTCAAATCCCTAGTGCCGCGTAACGGAGTGAGCTCCCGTTACTTGCCCAAGCTTCTGCCAACCTAGCAGTTCGAAAGCATGTAAAAATGCAAGTAGAAAAATAGGGACCACCTTGGTGGGAAGGTAACAACGTTCTGTGCGCCTTCGGTGTTTAGTTATGCCGGCCACATAACCACGGAATCAACATCAGACAGCATTGGCTCTTCGGCTTAGAAACGGAGATGAGCACCGCCCCCTAGAGTCGGGAACGACTAGCACGTATGTGCGAGGGGAGCCTTTACCTTTAATATAGGAAGCAAGGGGTCTGCTTTCTACTTACATGCCCTCACCCACAAGAGGACTAATAGGTTCATTTTCTTATACACTTATTATAAAAGCTGAACTACATGGAATTCAGACCACAAATTATGAAACTTAAATTCAGATTGTTTCACAATACTGTTTAAAATGCACGTATAGTAACTGGCAACAATCTAGTCCTATTTATAAGCTTAAGTGAAAGAGTAAATCTGAAGATGGAGTAGGTGAGAGATACACCTTTTTTTCCCTTTCCTTTCCTTTCCTTTCCTTTCCTTTTTTTCTTTTCTTGTACAAAGGTTATAAGTGGAGTAGGTATATGGGATCAGGCTTCGGCATGTCAACCTGAATAAACTAATATGCATAGCTAAAGATAGGCAGTATGGGAACCATAATTTCCATTATACTTCCAAGCTTATTGAAGCTGCTGAGTTATAGTAAAGTTAAGAAACATATTCTATTATTTACTTAGAACCTAACTGAAGGTTTTTAAGAGGTAAGGAGAAACAGCAGTGCCTCCAAAATCCCTTCCAGCCCTATTATTATATATCATGTAAGTTACATCTCGATGAGCTTACATTCTCCACAAGTCCTGTAGACTTTTATATTCTAGGTATTCTTACCTGATCACTCCACTTGAAATCAGGGATGATATTTAACCTAACTCTCAGTACAGTACGAGTAATTGGCTGGATGGTAGCTTCCACTGAGATAGAGGGAATTTGATGGACGCACTGTTTGACCTTTAATCCAATATTTACATGATGGAGCATATGACCTGCAAAATTATATGAAATTTGAAACAAGATGATGTTTATAAATATCTAAAGCAAGTGAAGGCAAAGGTACTTTATTGCTTGTCTTTCATAGTTTCAAGGCTTTATCTGATTGTTACCCTGACTAGCCTTCCCCGACATGGGGAAGCAAATCAAGGAGCATTCTCGCTGTATAAGCAGATCTTGACACTTGATATAAACGAAGTAATATTTAACTTTAATTTTTATTTGTAGCTCCAAAAATGATATTTATACTATAAGTCACTGACTAAATACCTCCTAACAATTTTGATTAATACCAGTCTTCTTTTACTTGGAAATACTGACCTTGGACATAAAATCCATTATGTATTTTCCTAAATATATACAATTGGACTTTACTGAAAGCAGGATGCTTTCACCGAATCCTTAGAATTCCAAGATACGTTATGTCACATACACAAAATAGAAAATTTCTGAGGGGCATTGCTAGTAAATTAAGTCTGACTAAAAAACATCCCAGGCAAGGAAATATTGAAAAATGTTGAGATATAGAATTGCTACTTTCTTCTTAGTCCCTGGGAAAAAGAGCCAGTTTTGTAACAACTCCTAAGAAGAGGAGCAGATGTACACCATGAGGATTGCAGGCCCTGGCAAGGAGGCCATCAGACCGGAAACAAAAACCACAGGTCCCTCTAATCCCACGACTCTCTACTATTGGCAATTATCCGAAGTCTCATGCAGATCTTAGTCACCATACTTGCAAGAAAAGGATTCAGCTAGGGTCCCCTAGTAGGTTATAAGAGAAAAGGAAGATATGAAGGGTGTGAATAGATCTGTAGTTTTATGCCAAAAGCTTTTATTCTGAGCTCAGATAAAACAGGGAATTTTATAACTAAAATGGGCAGCACTGAAATAAACTAATGTTTTGTAAAGGTCCACATACATAGACAGGGCTGCAGGAAAAAGATCACAGTTTGAAATTCCTGGTATCTCTTGATGGGGCTGATCAGCACTCAGATCAGCATAGATTAACTCCAAGGTCAACTTCAGACCAACAATCAAGTAAGCAACACCCCAATCAAGAAATTGCCAAACAGCCATTAATAAACAGCCCAAGCAAAGAATCCCTAAGACCGCCCCCACCCACACAGACAGGCAAGACACCAGAATATAAACTGACAGCAAACAGCACTCCTTACTAGCACTGATGATATTACCTAGTTAGGGTAAAGAAACTTCTGCAAGAAAACAAGGAAGCTCAGAGAGCACCAAGGACCCCTCAGAGTATTAAATATTAAGACACATTCATTTTCTCTTGGCATCTTACCTATTTCATCTTTCCTCATGTCCTTCAACTTATCAATGGTGAGATTCTTCTGTTCCAGCTTGGTAAGGACTGGTGGCGGCAGGACAGTGAATTGCCGCAAAGGGCTGACCCAACCCCACAGTCGCTTGTCGATAACCTTGCTGAGATTTAGCAGTCGGTATGTCATTGCCGGCCATCGCTTACGAAGGGATATTTCAAAAAGAGCTCGAACAATACGTGCAGCATTCTGTCAAATAAAACAATGGTAGCACATTATATCACGTCTATTTCTGTGCCACTATTATGTTAGAATAGAATAACAGAGTTGGAAGGGACTTGGAGGTCTTCTAGTCCAACCCGCTGCTTAGGCAGGAATCCCTATACCATTTCAGGCAAATGGTTATCCAACATCTTCTTAAAAACTTCCAGTGTTGGAGCATTCACAACTTCTGGAGGCAAGCTGTTTCACTGATTAATTGTTCTAACTGTCAGGAAATTTCTCCTTAGTTCTAGGTTGCTTCTCTCCTTGATTAGTTTCCATCCATTGCTTCTTTTCAAGCCATGTTCACTGGCTTGAATCAGATAGTCACGATGATAGCTGGCATTCAGGACCTTCTCTGTTATGGAACTCACATTGTGAAAATTCCAACAGAAAGATGTAACTGGGAGTTTCACATTTTCCCACAGAACTTTGTTCTGCATGACATTTTCAGATGCTAGCTGGCACCAGAGAATTCTTTTTTTTGCCAGTATATACAATAATTTGGTTTGCATTTGTCCATTAATGCCTTTTTTATCTTTATATATCACTTTGAAACAGAAAGAGGACTCCATAATAATAATAATAATAATAATAATAATAATAATAATAATAATAATAATAATAATAATAATAATAATAATAATAATAATAATAATAATAATCATCATCATCATAATCATCATCATCATCATCATCATCATCATCATCATCATCATCATCATCATCATCATCATCATCATCCTCATCCTCATCCTCATCATCTGGGTAGCCACTGAAATAATTGTTGGATATATTCTATAATCCTTACTTCTATATAATAATATTCAGGATCAGCAAGATTACTGAATTAATAGAATATACTCTATAGCCCTTCGCAGCACTTATGGATTTCAGTAGAGACAGACAAGTACCTTGGGATGCAAAGTTGGTGTGAAAAAGATGCTACGTTGGAAAGCTGTAGCTTTTAAAAATAAAAATACTACTCCCAGCTTCCAGTTCGAAATTGCTTGACAACTAAATGTGGACATAAACACACAGACTTTTGGCTTTCTATGTATCTTAGGTAAGTCATTGGTAGGAGGAAGAACTAAATTTTACCTGTGCAACATAAGCAGAATCTGAAATTAGGGAAAAGCTATCCATCTCTCCTCGGCTAACGTATGTTTGCAGAAGGATATTTATTTTCCCGTAACTGTTCTCCACACCACCAGGTGCAGCAAGTTCACAGAAATTGCTCAGCAAGGCTTCCAGCTCTTCTATTTCTTCTTCTCTCACCTGAAATGCAAATTAATGGACTTTGAAAAGGCTGGTGCAACTTGTTAAATCTTCCACATGCAAATTAAATGTCAATTATCTCTCAATAAATGTTTTTTAAAACATTCTACAGTTTCTGAAAAACAAGTCTCCCAGCACTGTACTTAATGGAGTCTAATTGAAACAATCTTAATAACGACACAATTATATTTCATTATGCGTCACCTTTTATTAAGATTGCCATTGACAGATAGAAATATACCTCACAAATTAAATATTTTGACCATGACATGCTTCACCTGATAAGATTTCCCTTTTTATCTGACCTCTAGTCTTTTTGGATTAGGGCAAACTTGAATTAACTTTAAATGCATTCATTAAAATTATACAATTTGCGTGGGGCATATTATGTTTTTAGCTTAAAACTCTGAAGTACTATGATTCATGATATTAAGGCTTTTACTGTTAATAAGATTAAGATTTAATATAACTAAAGATGTATTCAAATCTACACTTTGAATTATGCATAGTATTCCAATTTCTCATTCTTACTTGCAAAGCAGAGGTGAATTTACATATTCTTTGATTTCGTGAAATGTTCTTAGCCTAAAACTTGTTTAAAGAAGGCGCATGTTTGCACTTGACGGGGGATCACCTGAAGGCCATTTCCCTCAAACACTGACCATTTATGCAATATGAAAGCTAAGAAGGAAACTCACAATAAATAATTGTCAGCATTGGTTTTTTTTCACTCCCCATCTTTCATCTTAAAAGAGACTTAATTTTGTTAACAACCGAATGATTGTATTTTGTATGTTGGCACATGTTGTTAGCTCTGGTATATATATAAAAAAAATCAATGGTCAATCAGGCCAATCAATGGCTTGATCAGAGGCAGCTATTCTGTTCTTCTATCATGTCAATTTTGTTTATTAGAAAGGAGAATCTCATTGCCTACTGGTAAGACCATGTATCCAATTTCAAAACGGATTTGGGAAGTTGCAGTGGTTGTTAATTCTAAACCAAGAAAAACCAGTCAATGAAATCCCAAACACATCTTAGTAAATCAAAGCAAAGAATCCCCTACCACATTCTTTCATTCTTAAAATACTGTTAGAAGGCACTTTTTTTTGTAATACTCTGGGATATACCAATTATTGATACAATTTAATCAAAATTTTAGTGAATTAAAACCAAATCTAGCACAGATACTGGTATAAAAACTTTCTCTAGGTAAAATATTTGGTGCATAAAAATAAAAAAAAAACTACTTTGAAATGGCCCTTTTGATATTTCCAAATTTGGAACAAAATGTGATAATGTTCAAGTGTATTGCTTTGAGAATTTCAAGTTGCAACTGGTTTTATTTTGTGGCTTGTCACTAAATTTGTCCTTAAAATTTTCTCTCAGCTTTGTCGTAAACTAGCAAGGAGTAACAGAGTATGTTTAAATATAGGTTCTGCTGATTAGAAGAACAAGAACAATATTTTTGTTTTTGGCAATGTTAACTATTATTCATGCAAGAGTTAGTACACAGCAGAGTCACAAATCCAGTGAATATTAATATGATATGATATGATATGATATGATATGATATGATATATATGTATATGTATATGTATTTGTGCCGGTATGCCAGGCATGCTGCCAAACCCCTACCAATTAAATATGCCCAGTAGATGGTCTTTGCTGCTCTCTCAACCAAAATTTCAGAAATTTTTCCTACTCTGGTTGATGCAACTGCATCTTATCATTTTTATGTAGTTATTTTTATTTAACATTCAATCTTCTGGAGCCTCTTCTAATACAAACTCTGGTATTCATTATGATGTCATGAACATCCCTCTATATATTTTATGAGAATCACACACACACACACACACACACACACACACACACACACACACACACACACACACACACACACACACACACTATGTAGCTGGTTTAATTCAGTGCTAAATTACTGTCACCAAGATACATAGATCCCCCATGTGTATAAATACATAGATGGGCTTAATTCAGAAATGTAACCATTTCAGGAAATCACATTTCACTGAAAACAGAGATTCCGACTGAAAATAAAATAAAAACTTTCCGCCTTCAAGCAAGTTTAATAGTAGTACCAAAGCTAGTACATTTGGTTTACAAGTGATTGTTCTCGAGAAGCAGGGTTTTTATGGCTCTGCCTGACTTGACTAGTGTCTGAGAAAAAAGAAAAAGCAGCTGAAGAAGTTGCAGAAAAGTAAGACCACAACTGAGATAACATAGTCATTAGAATAATATTGCATATGGACATTTTCCAGAAATTTTAAAAAACTGACTAAAACACTTCTGGACACAATATATAAGATTCTTTCAGGGCACTCACAACAGCAGGTTTTTTTAAAAAAAGAAGTGTGAAACATTCTAACCTTGATTTGTTCAAATTCTTCGGCTTTAGACACAATAGCAAGAATGTCACCTTCTGTTTTATGAGCATCAAAGAGTTCATTGAAAGTCTGCAAAACCAAGAAACATCAGTCTGCTGTTTAAAGCATTATCTACAAATACACTCCCATCCATCCACTGAATAAAGACACTGAATAAAGATAGGAAGGAACAAATCGCACAGCAAATGACAATTTACATTAGAAAAAAACACACACACTCTATTTAACTTTGAAAACAAATGCAGAGTTTTCATATGCTGTAATTTAAAATGTCAGACTGAACTCTGCTATGCCACAAATTTTCAGAGGGTTTTTATCAAGAAAAAATAACAGCCAACATATTGATATTAAAAATAAATTTAAGCTACCCATATTGAAATGCAAATTGATTAATTACCAGGGCAAAAATGAACTGATATAAAGTCCATTGACAAATAAAACAAAAATTGAATAAGATTCACTTATAGAACCTCTTTGAAATTCAGAGAAATAAAGGCCATCACTTTTTAGAAGTACATTGCAATTTCCAAGGTTTGCGCATACTCCTATGTAGGCAAACATGCTAATAGACCTTTTATGAATATAAATGCTTCCTATATGTTATTTTATGAAACCATTCTTGTGATTTTAGAATCTTCTTTTATTACAAAATGTGAACTATAACGTAGATCTGCAATTATTATCTCTACACTGCTGTTTTAGACCTCTAATCAGACACAGGGTTACAAATTACTCCCTAAAGAAAGATAACAAGATTGTTAAATATAATGCCATGCTTTTGCTTTATAATATAGCAAATTATAGGGAACATTACCTCAATTGTGTTATATTTAATGTAGTAGTGACTTGCAATTCTGCCTAAATCAGTTGAAGAAAAAAATTCAGTTCTCTCTTCAAACCGAATCATCCGGGCTTTATCCAGTTTTCTGCCAACTTCAATCACCAACTGTTCTCTGTGCTTCTCTAAACTTGGATCCATCTGAAATACAGTCAGGAATTGCATGTTAAGGATGGATGGACAGATATACAAGACAGAAGGTAAATATGATCTTGTCTTATTTTCCCCCCGCTCCTCCAGCAAAACACATAGTGATGGGTATATTTTAGTGGATTTTATTGTGGAATTAATAAACTATTGATTGAGAATACTTAGAATTAAAATATTTATTAAGTTAATCTTATGGTGAAATAATGTTTAGAACACCCTACCCTTTGGAGCCCAAAAGGAGACAGGAAATCCTCAAGGTAAATTAAGAAAAGAATGGATATAGTTATAGATGATTATAACTAACACTGTTGTTCCAAAAGATTTTAGGTTTTATCTTTAAGAGTGAATCCATCCTTGTGAAATGATGATGAGGGGAATCTTTATTTGCTATTTTCTGGCAGAGATGGGAAGGCCCTATGTCCATTAATTTTCTAGTTACAATCTGACACAATTGCAAGAACCGTGTCTAACCTAACACCAAAACTTGAGATTATATAACTAATACTCTTTTTCTTTCTGTGCCTGGTCATTCTGAAACGAAAGGGGCTATCTCTCTTCATAATGCAAAGTAGTGTTATTTTCAGCAGTGCCTACATGGTAAACCTTTCATATTTAGAACTGTATGAGGAACTTTCAGCATTTCCTTTAGTCTTTACTAACTGAACACTGTGCTTGTGTGAATACCCATTCTAATTATATTTGATGACAGACTCTAATGGCTGTGATATTTATATTTCATTTTTATGTAAACCTGACATTTAAGACTAAAAAGCTGGCAGAGACTGATAAACAAAAAAATGCACATAGGATACACAAATGTGAGTAATTTGATCATGTTCCACATATTTAGTCTAACTGTTGAAAACTTCACCTACCACGATGCCTCAGAAAAATAACTAAGGATGCTCTTTTCCATGTTTCACGCTGAACATTTTCAAAACATATAGGAGTGAGTTGCTGATCTCAGGAAAACCAACAAGGGCAAATATTTAATCTCCCATCAGGAAAGGATTACAGAACCAGAAAGCAAGTTAGGTTTTCTGCACATTTTCTACCTGATAAGCTTTGTGACTGATGCCATATACTAATGGGTTTGCTCTCATCCGTACATAAAGGTAAGTGTAACTTATCCACTTTACTGCTTCCTCAACATTGGTTACTGTTCCAAGAGCAATCTGCAAGTGGGGAAAAATGAAAACAAAATTTCATGTTAAAAGGTTAAAATGGTTTATAAATAAGGGTTTATAAATAGGGTTTATAAATAGGGTTTATAATGTTCCAAGTTTTATATGAGCAGAACTGAATATTCCAGAGGAGTATTATAGCGAAAGATTGAAAACTTACCAATGAAGTGGTTGAAATGTACTTTTAGAACAAAATATATTCCTTAAGATCACCATTAATTTTTTTGCGATAAAGAGTAAAACGTAAGTAAAATATGGAAAGGGAGGACAATTATGTGACATTGGACTGAGTAGGGGGAACATGTATATTTCATTCCCTTGTTTGCTGCTTGTCTGAGAAGCCTATCATCAGTTTTCTGCTGAAGATTGGGTTATATTTTTCTAATACCCCAAAGCAAAGCACTTTTCAGATTGTCACTTTATATTTACTTCAGAAATCAGATTTTCCATTTTGTAATTACTATGATGGAATATAGAAGCTCAACTATCCTGAACACCTGAATTAATTACATTGGGCAAAATTTTAACTATCCGTTTTATAAATAAAGCCAGTTTTTCTTCATGGATTCTTTCACATCAAATGACATTCTGAGAGGATTTTTCGAAGGGAAGGAAGGAAAAAGGGAGGGAGGGAGGAAGATAGGCAGGCAGGCAGGCCAGTTGCTTAAATAAGCAACTGCCATCTATCCAAGGTAACTGACATATTTGAAAATGTATAACATAGCTAAAGTTGAAAGCTGACTTGCTGGAATATCACACAAAGGATAGAATTAGTTGGGACCCCAGAAAAGCTAAATGCCTACACTTCCTCTTTGATAACCTTGTGCTATAATGCACTAGCAATCTATGCAGGCACTTAGCATTGACAATGAATTGATTCCACATAATCAATTCCCCCAACCCTCAACACTGGAACATCTATAATTCTAAAAATGCATTTAATTGTGGAAAGCAAGATCAATGAGTTTGGGTAGAATCACAGTTAAAAAGAACAGTAAATGCAAATTATTTTTCAAAATTTCAAGAATAGACTTTAATGATTCTTTGCGGCTGACAAAACTTCCTGAAAGGAAGAGAAGGTGTAACTGCCATTCCTGCCATTCCTAATTATACAGGAACTGCCATTCCTAATTATACAGATCTTCCTGCATTTTTAAAATTTGCGCCAGCAAGAGTTCCCTCTTCTCCCACAGTATTTAGCAACTTTAGCTGATTTCAGAAAGCTAATCAGAATTGAGCCAGGTTATTATCTGGATAGAAGATGGGCAGAACATATCAAAGCCTAGAGAAAGACCAGGGCTCAATTGGTAAGTAAGTGAGTAAATTAGTTAATAAACAAAAGAGAAGTTCTAAATTGTTACCAAAAAACTATATGGACATATCTAGAACATGCCCAGGAGTCAATTTGGACTTAAGAAACTTGCTCTGCAAGAACAAATGGTGAATCAGAGGGTGAAAAGGACTTCAATAAAAAAACGAACAAGACTCTTGGATAAACAGACTTTAACATATAAACAAATGGACTCTACTTTGAAATTTATATTTAAACACAACTTTTTTTTAAAAAAATTCTCTAACATTTACTAGATAAGTGCATTTAGAATCCCTGAATCAATCTTCATTGCATAGAAATGCCATCCAGCAAATTTACTAAATTTAATATTCTTGCACCAAGAAACCTCACAGTACTGTAGAATGCAGGAGCGGGTTGCTCACTTACCTCGCTGTCGGAGCCATACACGTGCATCTCCATGCTTCGGAGGCGCGCGTGCTCGCTACGCGCGTGCGCCTTCTCGCACAATTTTGCTTCTGCGCATGTGCGGAAGCAAAATCTCGCCAAAATCTCGCAAGGGGACACACGTGTGAGAAATTTGGGCGCAATTTTGCTTCTGCACATGCGCAGAGGCAAAATCTCGCCGAAATCTCTCTCTCGCGCGCGTCCCCTCGCAAGATTTTGGGGCGATTTTGCTTCCGCGCATGCACAGAAGAAAATCGCCCGAAAATCACCGGAAAAAAAATGGCGATGCACCGGGTGGACCCGCAGAGAGGGCTCTGGAGCGGTTGCGCAATCCGCCGCTCCCTACCGGAGCTGCGTACCAGGCAGCTCTGGCAGGAACCCACCTCTGGTAGAATGGAACTTGCCATATGTCAATAGTACTTCCCTTTGTCCCAAAGGTGACAAATTAATTCTTTCTTAGTCTTCTTTTCATATTTACTTGTGTCAGCCATGTACCTTGTCTCTAGTTTCCTATGTATTTTATAAGGATGACATGAACTTGTTAAATTAGAACCATCACATACCATTAACATCATTAGAGAAAGCAATTCCATGTATGTATGTATGTATTTATGTATGTATGTATTAGATTTTTATTCTGCCTTTCTTACTTTATGAATAACTCAAGGCAGTAAACATTACTTCCTCCTCCTATTTTATTCACAATAGCCCTGTGGTGTGTGTTGGGCTGAGAGTGAGTGACTGGCCAAAAGTCACCCAGCTGATATGAAGCAAATTGTATCACTTTATTATCAAGGAAATTAAAAGTCAAATATAAGTTTGATACCTGAAGCTACATCTATACAAAATGAGGCAGCTCATTTATTTTTTAAAAAAGAGAAAACATAACTTGGCTAGTATATTGTTAAATTTCTTCTCATTATTCGTGCACTTGTTTACCTGTTCAACACTTTAAGATGTACATGTATGCAAACAAAATGCTTGCAGGGAATAGTGGCTTAGATCCAGATTTGATAAGACAATGCAATACTACTATTACAGTTCACTCAATGCTGAACAAGACTCTCAGCAAAAATTACTTCTGAATATTTGCTGCCACCTGGTGTTCATTTCAATGTGAGCTTTTAAGAATTTACCCTAAATATTGTAAGAAAAAGCAGTATTAAACTGAAACCAATTAGTGTACAATAAGGAATTGAAAGACAAAAGAAGGTAATGGCAAACCCATAATGTTGCCCAAAATAACCGTATTGTCTATGAAGTTGCTAAGAGTTGAGCTCAGCTTGAAAGATACTTTTTGTTATCCCCTCAGAAAATTACAAACACATATGACTGCAACAGGGGTGGATTCCTACTTACCTCGCTGCTGGTTCACTTCCTCCCATGCCATGTGGGCGCGCCTCATGGGCGCGCACGTGCTTTGCACGCGTATGCATGTGCAGTGGCAAAAAAAATAAATATATAAAAGCTGAAAACAAGATGGTGACTGCATGCACAGTGCCGGAAACTCAGCTTCTGCGCATACTCAGAAAAAAAAATTCAAAAAAATTCAAAAAAAAAATTCAAAAAAAGATGGTGGTGCTTATGGACCGGCACCGGCTGAACTGGGTCGGTGAAGTCATTGTGACATCACCAGCGGGTCGCTACTGGTTCTCCTGAACCGGTCCGAACCGGGAGGAACCCACCCCTGGACTGCAAACAAGTCTATTGCAAACCAAATGGAAAGGCTTTACTGCAAGTATATCTAGAGATTCTAGTTAGGTTTTCTTTGAGCAGGGAACTTGCTTATTTCTCTGATTTATAAACAACTGCCCCGGTGGCATGATTTTTGAAACTTTGAAAATCAGCCTTTGGGAGACTTAATGCACCAGATTTTTTATAAATAGCAAAATAATGTGGACTTTTATTCCTTTTGCATATTTCCTTGAGAATCTCAATTAAGCCATCCAATCAGCTGGGCACCTATACCATTTAATGCCTATTTTACCTATGATAAACAATGATTCAGGCATATAGGTATCACCAGGGGTGAGTTCTGGTTTCTCCCGCTGCTGGTTCGCTCAGCGGCGCGGCGCGTGGGTGCACACGCATGCGCAGTACTTAAAAAAGCTTCTGCACATGTGCAGAAGCTAAAAACAAGCTGGTGGTGCCATAGGCACCGGCGGGAGAAACGGCTTGGGGGCGTGGCAGGCCTAGGTCGCTGTCGGTTCTAGCGACCCAGGCCGCGAAGTTACTACCGGTTCTTTTACTACAAGTTACTACCAAACCAGGAGGACCCCACCTCTGGGTATCAGTCTTGATCCCTACCCAGAGACTGACAGAACTAGTCGCAGAGTAACATTCTCCATTCCTGCCAGGCCGTTTGTATGCCTGAACCATAGTAATCTATTCATGTCTAATCAAGGCAATGCTCTTCTGTGTCTCATTCTAAACTAAGTTTCCCAAGATGCTGGCTTAACTCCAGAGCAAGTGGTCTTCCTAGGCACAACAAAGAAAATGCATTTCCAAATGGTGAGTTATGAGAGTTTCAATTCAAGGCAAACGATTACAGCTTCTCTGCAACTCCTGGTACATTTTTATACCCGCAAGTACTCTAGACTGGAGCCTACTTTTTGGAATCCCTGCTTATTCAGAACCGCAAGGCACCTATTATTTTCTCTTTTAGATCCCTGTTGAACGATCTGTCTACATACAGTAGATCTTTTCTAGATAAATGGGAAAGATATTTTTTCTTTTATTTCTATCCTTTTAATGCATTCATCACACTGATGCAGTATTTAAACATTTTATCTGTTAAACCGTTTTAAGGTAACTACATCTGAAGTAGTATTTGTGTGTGTGTGTGTGTGTGTGTGTGTACGTGCGTCAGCGTGCACCCACACACGCCCACAATCACACCTTAGAAAATATTTGTGTGCATGGTCCCATAAGGGCATCTATTTTAGTTTAAAGATCAGGTATCACAGACAGAATCCATAACTATGGTTAAATGCTTACTGCAGCAATGAATCATAATGCATTGCAATAACAAGCTCAAAATCCCAAATAGTAGCTCACATGTAAAGCCGTAAAAATGCCATGACAAAATTATTAGCTGGCTGGGAAAAATCCAATTTGTATAAATACAGAAACAGCTTAAGAGTAAAGAAAACCAAAAGAAGAGAAAACTTCAAAAAGTCTAGAAAGGGCAAAATATGATAAATGAAAACAGAATGCCATGGAAAAGTTCCATCTTGGACATAAATGCTTAAAACTGTACTATTTTGTTGCAGGTTTGAATTTCAGACATAAATGTTTAACGTCAATCAATCTTCCTACAACTTAAGGTAATTTCTGCTTTTTTGTCTGAAAACTCAATTCTTAAAAGAAGCTGTACAGATAGTCCTTGTCTTAAAAATTGGAACACCAATATGATTAGACCAGTTTCAAGTACCGTAATGCCTCTCTTCCCATTAGAGCAGAAGTCTTCAAACTTGGCAACTTTAAGACTTGTGGACTTCAACTCCCAGAATTCTCCAGCCAGCATAGCTGGCTGGAGAATTCTGGAAGTTGAAGTCCACAAGTCTTAAAGTTGCCAAGTTTGGGGACCCTTGCATTAGTGTTGGCTAAATACCAGGAATGAAAAAAATTCAAGAACAGCATTTTCAAAGGTACATGAAATTGCAATGGGAAAAAGAGAGATGGATGAAATATTTCATTGGTATGAATGGCACATCTCTTGCAGGGATATATATCTGAAAGCCTCAGTGCTGCACAAACCTTCTTCTACAAAAAAATTCAGAGGCAAACTCTGGAAACATTCCAAACATTTTCCTACCAAATTGTAATATTAATGTGGGTAAATGGAAGGATCATCTGAACTGTATTCAATTAACATAATTTTAATTGCTTTTAAATTGAAAGCTGATTGCAATGTTTCATTTGTTCTTTCTCAGGCAGTATTGCACACAAAATACAACGTTAAACCTATTCTCCAAGAAGACTCCCAAACCATTTTTTTTCTCAGATCATTGCAAAAGCTAGTTAAGCAAAAGAGAAAGATATTTATATGAAGATCTGATCTGAAAGAGATAAATGACAAGAGTTACAACCAAGGGAAATGAAAAACTATTGTAATTGGCCTGACTTACAATTGATTTTCTGGAATCAAGCAAATAACGATCTTTCATGCCTTATCATGTCAGCAGGAAAAGTCATGTCCAGTGTTCCAAAGTATATAAAAAATTAGAGTTTCATGGCCCTGTCAGGGTTTCACGCTTCTGCTTATCAGCATTTTCAGTAACACTAGCAGAGATGCATTGCAATTTTCACTAACATAAGTTTATTTGAAATCATTAACACACTTCAGCATTGACCCTCGTTTGTCAGAACTGGCATAGTTCCTGACCACTGAAGATTAATTTTATGCTTACTGTGCACTAGATCTTTTAAACAATTAAACTTTTGGGAAGGCCCAAGAAAAATTAGTTTTCATAGCCTTTCTTCTATAAAACAGAAAGAAATAGAAATAAGAAATGAAATCAAATTGCTTCCGTGCGGGCAGCATTCTAATCCAGACATATACATATCTATATTCAAAATGAAAAGAGAAGTTTAAAGCAAGCATAGCTGCCTTTCTTTTCCATTTAGTTCTCTGTTATTACTTCTAAAAATCACATTATTGACTTCCGGTTCCGGATCGCTGCATCGCGGACGCTCCTCGTTGAGCGCCTTTCCTTTTCCCCGTTAAAGCCGCCAGAACAGCTGTCTGGCGGCTTGAAAGTCTCTGCCCCGGGCAAAGGGGAGAGATGAGAGCCGGACAGGTGGGGTAGAGCCCCCCCTAGTGCCCCAAGTGTCAGCTAGGGGCGCGAAAGGTGAGGGCTCCCCAGCCAGCCTGTCTCTTGCTCCGGGGACTTGGAAACCTCCGCTTTTGCGGAGCAAGATGCTGTGACCACCCGCTGCTTCGTGCATGGGATTACAACTACTTAATTGTTTAAACAAGCAGACAGAGAGAGACAGGATTTTAAAGGGCAAGTACAGATTTTTTTTTCTTTCAACTCCACTGCTGATTTTCACTTCGGAAGAAACTAAGTAACAGTTATTAGGCTACAACATGGCGATCGGAGAAAGTGGGAGGAGAAGTGAAAGTAACTTTCGTTTCCCTAGCAGCTTTTTTTCTTATGGAAATTTTTGATTTTGAAAGTTGGCTTTACTCTCTCTGTCTCCCGATTCTGGATTAAATAATAACTGACAATTTTTTAAAAATAAAATTCTATCTGGCTTTGGAATTTGAAAGAATTTTAAAAGAAATTTAAAAGAACTTTAACTAGAGGCTTGGCTTTTTCTTTGTTCACCACTGGAAATACTAAAATGGCTTCAAAATCTGGAAAGATTGTTTTGAATAAAAGAATGGATTATTCATCTGGTTATATTTCTAAAATGCAACTTACCACTGAGTTAACACCCCCAAAGTCTTTAACACCTGAAAATTTAATAAGTACCTTAAAGATTATGAAAGATGAACTTATTGTTGAATTTAACCAAAAAATTAGTGAAATAGATAATAAAATGCAGGCTGCTTTAAAGAATATTGACCAACAAATTAGAAATGATGTGTTGGAGGTATGTAAAGGTCTAGCAACAAATATTGAAGTTTTGGCAAACCGCATTGAAGAAAACAAACAAGTTTTGACAACTTCAGTAGAATATATAGATAAAATACAAAATGACATTGCAAATTTTGAAACAGAGGTGTTAATGACGCAATTCAGATCCATGGAATTTGCCATAAGGGTCAGGGGGTTGAAAGAAGGATTATATGAAGATTTGAAAGGAAGGATGGTGGAAGCTTTGGAGCAGGTGTCTGGACTGTCTAAAGAAGAACTAGCCAGGCAAATTGATAAAATATATAGAATCAACTCCTGGTATGCAAAACAAAAACACCTACCAAGGGATATTGTAATATACTTTACTACAAGAGCCTTACGGAATAGGATTATACAGGCGACGTTTAAAAATAACCTGCAGGTGAATGGCCAGGAACTGATGATATGGAAAGAAATTCCCTCTAAAATGCTCAAAGCCAGAAAAGATTATACCTTTCTGATTGATGAATTTAAAAGGTTAAATTTACATTACAAATGGGAAGCACCAACAGGAGTTGCAGTGAAATTTCTGGGAAAAAGATATCGGCTTAATACAACAAAGAAAGCTACTGAATTTTATGTCAACGTTTTAAAGGCTGATATATCCAAGATTCCAGAGGAAAGATGTATGAAAACAAAAGAGGAGGAGGAGGGAAAGCCATCCCTTCCTCTTCAAATCGAAACAGATTTACAAAATTTAAATGATTGGCAGAGCCAGACAGATGTCTACAGTCTGGAAAAGGAGATGGAAGATCGGGGTCAGATGGGAGGCGAGCTGACAACTACAAAATTATCAAGTTACAAAAAGATGCAACCATCATCAAGATACAACAAGATGCAGTGTTGAAGTTTATTGGACAGATGGTTGCCATTATGACTGTACTTTTCTTTTTCCCTTCTTTCCTTAATTTTTTTTTCTTTTCTTTACTTCTTGCATTCTTTTTTTTTTCTTTTGTTTTTTTTGGGGGGCTTATTCAAAGTATTATTAATTCTTTTTAAAGATTTAGAACTTTTTTGAACCTAATAATTTAATACATAGTAACATTTTGTTACTAATAGAGTGGTAGAATTTATGATGAAGTTTAAGGTTTTTGTATTATTATTTAGTTATTTTTTGTGTAATATCAATTTAAGTTTTATTTAATTGTGAGAAAGATTTGGAATTGTTATCTATCCAGTTATAAAATATTACAATTAGATTTAACATTTTTTTTTTTGGGAGGAAGGTTATTTAAAGTTTGGAATTAGTGCTTATAATCTGATATATAGTAATAGTAAGTTATTTATATACTGATTGATTTTATGATGAAGTTTAAGGTTTTTGTATTTAATACTTAGTCATCATTTATGTAATAATCATTTAATTCTTAGTTAACAGTGAAGAAATGTTGTGAAGGGTAGATGATTGAAAGGAGGAGGAAGGAATTTTTATTAGTGTACAATTTGGAGTTGAAGTTTTAAAAAAATAAGGTGGAAGTCAAATTTTTTTAATTTAATTTAAATTTATTTTATTGATATTATGCCCTGTACTCTCTCTGGGAAGTCCGGGGGGGAGGGGGGAGGGAAAGGGGTGGGTTAGGGGGGAGAAAAATTTAAAAAAAATGTTTGTACTTTCTATTTAATGTTTAGCTATTATCTATGTAATTTTGTACTAATAAAACTTTTTGGAAAAATAAAAAAATAAAAATCACATTATTTTCCTGGAACATTGGGAAAAAAACAAGTGATTAAAATGATTGGTGCAATGCAACATTGCAAAACTAGAGAGAAAAGGTGACCAAAGGAGGTCTATTGAATGAGTTGTCTCCTCATTGATTTTATTCAATAGTAATCTCCATATCAATGCTGTTCATAATGAAAATGGACATAACAGCAACCCTCTCTACTTTATTGTTCCATTTCCTCCCATGGCCAACCATATTCATTTACAAATCCAACCATCAGGATATAAATATAATTTGTCCTTTCCATTGATTGTTCCTAGCAACTGGTATTCAGAACTATACTAATTCTTATACAGTTAACATATTTTTCTAATTCTCATTTAAAACAAAGTAAGGCCACACTCAAAATCACAAACTGTGAAATTGAATCTGCTAAATTAACTACACGAATTTCTTCTTGCATGATAAAAGTATGCAAGAAATATGCTGAAATAATGTTTTATTCACAAAACAAGTTATAGTTTCTGTTGTTCCACTATGGAAGGTTACTGAATCAGACATGTTTCTTCTGAAAATACTTTTGGCAACTTAGGGTTTAAAATCTTTGGGCGCCTATATTATACACAAACAAATTGAAACATAACATGTGATGATGGCTTTGCAAATTGGCTCCCAATTCTCCCTCATTCCCAAATGTTTCAGATTTAGGGCCAAGTTGTTTCTTTACACTAGTATCATTTCTACCCTACTCCATACCATACTGGGTCAATATGGGTTGTGCAAAGCAACTGAAACAATCCCTTTGCAAAATACACTGGCACAGGGGAAGCACCACTCCCCTAAGTATTCAACTAGACCCATTCTTCAGAAGACTTGGATACCTTAGGATAGGGAGATAGACAAATGGAGAGATAGAGAGACAAACAGTCAGATTTAAATTATCTCCCCTCAAAACCCACAGGAGTAAATTAGTTGTTTCAGCATCAAATTACTTTCTTCTTAAGTGCCAAATCTTGGGCCCATCAGGATAAGAGAGGGGCTTTAGAGACGAAGCCAAATCTGCCTCTGTTTCATTTCTGGAAAGCTGTGTTAATTACTCCTATAGGGAGTTTGCACTTCTAAATTTGGGGTCTCTGGGGTAGACATTGACTCATGTTAATCAAATTCTTTTCTACCAGTGAAGTCTTGCTCAGAATTAGCAATCCACAAAATGATTTGAAGGGACAGTAAATTCCAGGGAATATTAAAGCATTTCATTTTTTTCTCTTGGGTTATGCCAGTGCGTCTCAATTGTTTTCTGTTACGCCCCCCCCCCCAGGAAGAAGTAAACATTTCGTGCGCCCCCCCCATGCCCAATTTTTTAATTTTTTTCTTCTTGTTTTTCTTTTTTGTGAAGCAACTCCAACTCTGTATGTATGTGCTTACAAATAAACTGCACTGGCTGGCCGGCAAATAACATGCTTAATGGATCTCTTTGGTGTCCTCTGGCACCGTCCCTCTTTCTTCCTCTACTTCTGATGAATTCACCTGATCTCAAGACGTGGACGGAATTAACAATCACTGCTGGATCTCCACCAGTCGCCTAGATCTTTCACTGCTTTCAGGCAGCCCAAAGCAGCTAGCAAGCATACAACGTGGAAATTGGTTTCGCGCGCATTCCCTCCCCCCTTGGCAATTTCACTTCCAGGCACGCTCAGTAGCAGGATTCAGCCCGAAACATAGCTGAGGAGCTAATCAGCTGTGCTTCAGGCGAAATAATAACCCGGGGCAGGCGGGAGGGCTCTTTTTCAAGCCGCGGAAGAGGAGTCCTTCCTTCAAAAATTCCCAAATTCCTTCCTTTAAAAATTCCCCCCAAAAGATGGTGGTGCCCACGGACCATGTGCCCCCCTGGCATCGCTCCGAGCCCCCCTAGGGGGACGCGTCCCACTATTTGAGAAACACTGGGTTATGCCAATCCATTTGTTCAAGGGACTGTCCAGAAATGTACCTTAAGCAAATTGGAAATGATTTATGGCAGTGATGGCAAACCTCTTAGACATCAAGTGCCCAAACTGTGCACAGGCATGCCCAAACTGAAAGGCGTACGTGAACGTGCGCATGTGAACATGTGCATGCATGGACATGTCCGTGCATGCGCAGCAGAGAACCAAAGACCAGGTGGCCGGCGGGAGGCGGGGCATCCCAACACCAGCAGCGCGGCAAGAGGTAAGATCTTTTTCTTTCGTGAGCTTCTGTTTCATTGTTTTCACGAAAGAAACTGACCTGGGGCAATGGTGAGTGTGCCAGAAGAGAGGGCTCTGCGTGCTACCTCTGGCACGCGTGCCATAGGTTCGCTATCACGGATTTATGGCGTTTACTTCTGGAAAAGCAATGGTATTCCAGCAGGGGTACTTTATTTTATTCCAGAAGACAAGAAAAACATTTTATCCCCATTCTGCACATTCCAGATTGACCCAAATAAATAAATAAATAAATAAAAATAAGGGGAAGGATTGTGTTTTCAAATCATGTGATCTTGAAAAGCAAACTCTTAGAAAGAACACAACAGATTACGATGAGCCAGGTCTCCAGATAGGGTGAATAACATACTCAATTCAGTACTATTCACAGAATACTACCTGTATTATTTCTTGATTTTAGAAGTACGCATACTTTCACAGAAACAATATTGAGATATTGTTATCACATCCTTTAAAATACTCCACCCTTTGAAGCATTATATTTCTTGTTTAATATGTTACCAATCTCATGGCATATCCATGCAAAACAGTTTACGAAAGAATTACAATTTATAGATCTGAATATAAATAACATTGTATTCCCCCTCCCTCCTCCATTTTATTTATACTATTCTCTAAAAGCCTGTATATATATATATTAAGAATGTGGAATTGATTAATAAAACATACCTCTGCATTCAAGTGGTCAGCAAGGCTTTCAAGAAACTGACTTTCAATTGGATTCTGCTGAGTAAGCAGAGTCAGATAATGACTGAGTTTGTCGTGTGTTGTAATAATGACACCTTCTCCAAATTTATCAAACTGGGGCCGTCCAGCTCGGCCAAATATCTGCATGACATCTAAAATTCCAAGGTCAACAAAGGATCCTCTTTTTGCAGCATAGATCTGTGTTCCCTGTTTGACAAAAAAGTTAATAAAAATTAACATAAATACACATCATTATACATCAGATGAGCTGGAGACCAAAATTAGGCAAATACAACAGGCTTTCAAAAGTGTACTTAAGGTGATCCTTTTATAACCTGTGATATATTTAAATCTTTACTATTCAACTTGGTTCCCAGAGGAGAGTGTCTGTCAGTTTATCAACCAACCACTCCGAACACTGCTAGATAATTAGCAGCAGATCTTTCCTCTCGTCTGCAAACAGTGAAAAAAAATCATGTTCCATGACACTTTATGGATGTCTAATGGCCAAAATAGACAGAGCATATGCTTTTACCTTAATGATGACTGCATGAGCTGGAAGATTGACACCCCAGGCTAATGTAGCTGTACAAACCAAGACTTTTATGTAACCACGAGAAAACAAGTTTTCCACTAAAGTTCTGTCTTGCCGGAGCATTCCTGCATGATGAATACTGAATCCATCTGGAAACATTTCACGTAATTGCTTGTTTCTGGACTTCTGCACCTTTTCGTTGGTAAAGGAAATACATACAAAATTAATGCAGTGTTTACAGAAAAACATAGCAAGTCAAGCATGTACAAAACCCACAGATTTTCCATGTGTGCATTAATAGGATGTAAACTTAACGCACCTCTAGTCACATGTTCTGCAGAACTGATAGCTCTTGGTATGATAGGTATGTAAGACCCCGAGCAATACAGACAATAAAATACTTTTAGATATCATCTATTATATGAATATAGTTGTTAGGTTAAGCTTTGAACTATGCTCATTAAGATAAACGTGAGGAAAAAATACCCCACTGAATTTGCAAAATCAGAAATTTAATATGCCAAAGATGATGAAAAAGCCACCAAGAAGATCCATTTTTGTTATGATATTCTCCATAACTTTGAAATGGGGGGTGGAGTGGGGTGGGGTACTATCACACTGGGAAAACTTTGTTCTAATGGTGAGGGGCCGGACAGTTAAATAAGAGAATGGTGATGGAAAGCTGGTAGTATGCAAACAATTTCCATCTTCCCTCATAAATCAAACCTAAAACCAACAAAAATGTGAAACTCTTCTATTGAGTTTAGTGGAAAAATGGTTCTTGGGCAGATGGGAAGGAGAGTGGAAGGGGATGGGGTTTTTTTCCCCTCAGAATCCTCACACTCCCATACCTACCCTATCTCTTGAAAAGAAAGGCTTCCCAAATTTGAGCCACTATTTGCTACAAAATATCTCCTCCACCCCCCAAAAAATATTTTCTGAGGTCAACACAGAAAGTAATATTCCCAAACCGACTTTTTAGGTCAATTCAAAGGCACACCTCAGAGCAACCTATACTGAGGAATTTAAAGTATCCAAACTGGATAAGCAGTTTAAAGCCTTATCTGTATTTCCTATTTCATATGTATGGATACCACAGAGATTATTTCAAGGCTATTAGTTTCTTGAGATATGTACTGAGAAACTGCAATGTCAGAAACTTAATTTGACACAATTTGTATAGGAACAAAGCAAAACAAATCCTAACATTCAGATATATATTTATCAACATAAAACAGGCATTCCACAAAGAATAAAAGATGGCAGCGGGCTTCAAATCTACTTATTTTGGAAGTATTTTGAAAGAAAGTGTGCCTGCAACCGTTTGGAGAAAGGCAGTACAGTGTAACCGATAGCTTGCTACTTTGATTTAGTATTGTTCATAATACAATGGATTGTCAATACTGCTATAATCTTCATACTTCTATCACAGTTATAGATGCTTCTGATTGTATTTGTTCAATGTTGTATAAACAACGTTATAAATAAATGCCTTAATGAAAACCCAATACAGGCATTGACAGCTACAGATTTCAATGGTAAAACTTGCCTTATGATGAATATTGTCCAATATGCAATTTGCCAATTGAAGAACCTTCCAATGCAACAGTCATTTGGCTGGGGAAGGGGAAAGGGGCATTATTTGCTTAAAAGTATTTATAGATTGTCCCAAACGGGTTCATTCTAGCCAGTAGTGTTGCAGGCATACACCCAGATCTTGTAATGTCTGTCACCTCAAGAGCCATACTGTATGTACCTCACATTGCAGGGCGCCCTTTTTTCTTTAATTTTCCTCCCCATACACAACCTCCAATAGTGAAGCTTGCACCTAACACATGTGCTTTTTTTTCTCCATCAGCTGAGGATGCAATAATGGATGGAAAATCAATAAAGTGAACTGTACTATTATTTCTCTTACTTGTTGATAATACTATTGCTTTACAAGTCTACTGGATTGGTGTGTGTGTGTGTGTGTGTGTGTGTGTGTGTGTGTGTGTGTGTGTGTGTGTGTGTGTGTGTGTGTAACTACAGAAATAAAGAGGCTCTAGTATTCTGCCCAAATTTGATGACAAGTAGACTACAAGTAGTCCTTGGCTTACAACAGCAATTGCAACTGGGATCAAGATTGTTGTTGCTAAGCAAAACACTTGTACACATGTCCCAAAGGTGCTTTTTTTCAAGAGGCAACTGGACTTTCTGGTTTTTCTTTGAAGACATTTCGCTTCTCATCTAAGAAGCTTCTTCAGCTTTGACTGGATGGTTGGGAATGGAAGGATTTATACTCCTTGCAGACAGCTGGACATTTGCATTATTTTAGCAGGTTGTTAAGGTCACCTGGAGGTTTATCCATGTCATCAGGGTCACCTGAATGGTGCAAAGCTGAAGAAGCTTCTTGGATGAGAAGTGAAATGTCTTCAAAGAAAAACCAGAAAGTCCAGTTGCCTTTTGAAAAAAAGCACCTTTGGGACAACCATGACTTGGATGACTGAGAATCTCCATAGACACTTGTACACATGATTGCTTAGTGTTAGGTGTGGAGGAATTTGGGTTGCCAGGGTTTCATACTCCATAGTGGGAGTTGTCAGGAGAAAATGCAGGAGGAGAGACTTATGGGAACAACTTGTGATCTTCTGTTGGCCTTCCCAGGTAAACCAGACAGGAAACATGACAGGTGGGCTAAATTTACTTTATTGTAAGGCTTGCATTTACATAATCTTGCATGTCTGAGAGTACAAACTTCCCTCCAATTGTGACCACTTGCTCCTTTAGGGCAGGTTCTTCCTTAATGTCTTTCTCTGATTCTTAATGATTGTGGATTCCTGCCTCTCTTGTCTGATTGTTTCCTAAGCAGCATCTCATCTCCCCTTTCTCCAAGGTCAGCCATGCGTTCCATTCCATTGCACCTTCCCTGCTGCTTTCCCATTGATTTGGCTTGTGGGAAACCTGCAGGGAAGGTTGCAAATGACAATCATGTGACAATGGCTAGTGACGATCACTTCAACTTTGCGACTGATCATAAGTCCACCTTATTCAGCACCATCATAATTTTGCCTGGTCGCTCAGCAAGTAGTTGTAACTTGAGGACTGCTGTGAGAAGTCTAATAGGCCCTTATGATAAACTGTGGGTGGTGTCACAATTTTGGGAAAAGACTCATAGACAACTAGAGCACAAGCGATGGAAATACAAGCAAGCACAACTATCCACTAGTCAGCTGGTCTAGAATAGAATAGAATAGAATTCTTTATTGGCCAAGTGGTGATTAGACACACAAGGAATTTGTCTTTGGTGCATACTTTATGGTGGTCTACTTTATATTGATGATGATCTCAGCAAAGGTACTTATAGTGATTGCCATCAATGGGCTTAAAAGAAGAGTGAGCCTGCAAAGTTTCACTACACAAGAGCTTTATTCCAAAAAATAAAGACTCAATGTTTTAGTGCCTTCAAATCAGTCTTGACCTTTGGTGACTACATGGATAAATCTATGCAATTTTATCGGTAGCATTTTCTAGAAGTAGTTTTCCACTGCTTTCTTCCTATAGATAAAAAAGAGTAACTGATTCAACATCACTCAGCTGGCTACAACTCACGTTGGCTAGAATTCTCTCAGTTTCTAGCCCAATGCCTTTAACCACTACACTAAACCTGCTCTTTATGGTAGTAGATAAATATTTCAAATATTTTTTTATTAAAATAAATATCTGCTGGATATTCTATGTTAAACATAGAATCGATACTACACAAAAGCACATTAGTTTTCAAGGTACAATCAATGTTAATCAGTGAATACACTAAATTATCTGGGTATTAAAAAGAGTGAGACATTACTAGGTTACCCACAGAAGACACAGTGCCTCTATAGCACTGGCTCTCACTTAAAAATCTCTGAATTTTAGAATTTAGTAATCCAGTTTTGGCAAATATAATATGCCTTACTCAATTATATGCACAACTATTAAACATGCAGTACCTTTCTATATTTTTAGAAAAACAATAAGCAATTATGACACACAGATACCCTAAATCAAACACAGCAAATTCACTTATACAGAAAAACACAATCAAGAAAATATGTAATAACAAGAAAGCCACAAGATGGCTCTCAATGCATATCTCTCCCACTCTCTCTTTCTCAAACACACAAAATGAGGCTATCTTATATATAGAATATATGAAGCTATCTTTAATTATATTCTGAAGTTACCTTATAGAGAACTGACTTAGAGATGAGTTAAAATAATGTTGCTTAGCATTTACAGTAACAAGTTTTCCATGCAGGTTTTCGATAATCTCAAATCTTATACAATTGTTTCTAAATATAATGATGGAGCATATGTATTGTTTCTTTTAATTTTTAATGAAAAGTATTTTATTGGATTCCAAAAATCTTAGGACACATCTGATTATGTACATTATTTATGTACTTTTCTAATTTTTAGGGTAGTTACTAGTTTTCTAGCCAACTAATAAAATGTCTAACAACACCTCAGACATTTTTTTAAGTTCAGGTATGGAGAGTTTTATTAGCTAAATATGCCAGAACCAGTTGTCTAAGATTGGTATCACCAGCATTACGTTTCCAATACAATTCCAACACAATAAGAAGAGAACTGTCAAAAAGCCCTCTTTATTTTACTACTCCTGTATAAGGTTCATTTCAAATCCATGAACAGTACTTATTATGAATTACTTTTATGCTGGTCTAAGAAAGAAAACATTTCAGAAGCACTACAATAGAACCATCTGACTGTATTATTCTCAAATTCTCAGGATTAATTCAACAAATGATAGATGTCTACCCAACCATTCTGGAGGTATTACTTGGAACCCCGACAATAGATATATTTGAATAAGATTCTTGGAATTTATATTTTTCCCAGTTGGAAATCAAAAAACCAAAAACCAAAAATAAAATAGAGTATTTATACTGCCTAAAAAACTACACGGACATGTTCTCAGAGTTATGAGAAGTTGGTTTCTCATACAAAGTACATTATTCTGATTTGCTTTTATTGTCTGCAGGATTAAAATAAAATAGCATCTATTGTTCTTCTATTGCCCTTATTTGGAGACACTGTATATTCAGACTAACAAAAGTAGACTGGAAGTTCCAAAGCAAATTATTCAGAGAAATTAATTGCCATAGTGAATTACTATTTTATCAATTTAAGGATTCCAGGATCACAATTCTAGTTGCATGGGGGCAGTGATATCCTAAAACAGCATTTTTCAGAACTTTAATGTTTTTCAGAAGTTCCCAGTATTTTCTGGGTGCATCATGAAATACCAGTAAGTTTCCCCCCCCCCTTTCCTAGGCCAATAGTATATTATGTCTGACAATAGGATTTTTTTTAAAAAAAAATTCCCATCTACTGCATTGTTTAGTTCAATTCAAATACTTACTGACAATTTATACCTGCATTAACATTAAAGATAAACAATTAAACAAGCCATATTACTATAATTTTGTACTGCATTTTAGAATACAACCTATACATTTTGACATAAAATTTCTCAAAGCAGTTACTTTTAGCAATTTATTTTCAACTAAAGCTTTCAGGTACTAAGGATGATGCAAATCAAAATCATGATGCAAATCAAAATCATGATGCAAATCAAAATCATTTTTAAAATGTTCAAAGAGGAAGAACACTCTTCTGAAGATCTGGGAATATTCCTTCTCTAAGGTAAGAAATGAAATATATGTATACAGTATGTGTGTGTATATATATGTGTATGTATATACACACACATTATATTACACACACAATTATATTACACACACACACACACACACACACACACACACACACACACACACACACACCTGCAAGATTGACAGGCAATCCCTCAAGTAACCAGGCCTATGCTACAGAGAGTTTAATAGGTAACAATTAACACCATTAATGGCACACAGGAGCAAACTGGCAACTAGTGCTGATGGTATGTTACACTGGCATACCAAGGTGTACCATCATTACCTGCACCACTGAGTTTGGACTAGTTGGGACTTCTAAATGGTTTTCAAGGGCAGCCCATGTGCAGTGCATTGGAATAGTCAGGCCATGAGATGACCAAGGCATGAGCTACTTTCTGAAGGGATCTCCTAATCTAGGAAAAGGTGCAAATGCCACAACAGATGAAATTGTGTAAAGGCCATCTTGGCCACAATTGTCACCAACTTGTTGAACAGGAGCTGTAAATTTAGGAAGATCCTCATCCAAGATCAAAGTGGAATATCCCCCGATCTGGGGAGCCAAATCACTCATAGCCATTTGGTTTTGGTAGGATTGTGTCAGAGGTGGTTCCTGCCCATCCAAAACCACACAGCCTCTAGAACTTTTATAGCCTCACTTGAATGGCCTTGGAAACCATCAGTATATTGATGATATTGAACCCCAAACTGGTGGATACCAGTTTCATACAGATGTTGAAAAAGCAGGGAGAGAGAGTAGAATTCTGTCTCATCCCATACAGGTGGGCCTGTAAGAGCCATAGTGGCACAGTAGTTAGAATGCAGTATTGAAGGCTAACTCTGCCAGGAATTTGATCCTGACCGACTCAAGACTGACTCAGACTTCCATCCTTCCGAGGTCAATAACGTGAGGACCCAGATTGTTGGGGGCAACATACTGACTGTGTGAGCGCTTAGAGAGGGTTGTAAGTCACTATGAAATGGCAAATAAGTCTAACTGCTATTGCTATTGCTATCTTTCCTCTCCACCCAATGTTGACTGGGTCTGGCCTCAGAGAATGGAAGAGAACTACCAGTTGCCTCCAAAGGATACTAGAGTTGATGTTATCAAAAGCACTGAGAGATCAAGGAACGTAAGAATGGATGCACCTTTTCCATCCTAGCTCTGCTGCAGGTCATCAGCAAGCATGATCAAGGCTGTCCTAGTACTAAATCCTAGCCTGAAACCCAAATGAAACAGGTTGAAACTGGTCAATAGTTGTAGACATGTACCACAATATATATGGGGTAAGAACAACTAATTAGTTGACAGTATGTCATCTTAGTATACTACATACATTAAACCTTTCCTTTTCATACATTCATTATACTGTTTTGTAAAAAGCAAAATTTAGTTGCTGTGAACATTTATAGCAAAAATACACAAAGGTGACTAACAGGAGCAAGCTACTGAATGATTAAACAAGGTTATATCTGAATCAAATCTTTGATGTACATTTTGTTATGATCTTTTACATAAATGAGCCAAATCTTGATAGGAATTATAAATTATTCTTTTCTGAAGGCTTCAGGGATGAAAACATCTCTTTTGTTCACATGTCTCATTGAAATATCTCCATTAACACAATTGAGACATTAACACAATTGAGAATGTCCAGAGATATTTCACTAGAAGAGTACTACATTCCTCTGTTCACAACAGAACACCTTATGCCACCAGACTTGAAATTTTGGGGCTAGATAATTTAGAACTACGCCACCTTCAATCTGACCTAAGTGTAGCACACAAAATTATCTGCTACAATGTCCTACCTGTCAATAACTACTTCAGTTTCAACCGCAACAATACACGAGCTCACAATAGATACAAACTTAATGTAAACCGCTCCAAACTTGATTGCAAAAAATTCAACTTCAGCAACAGAGTGGTCAATGCCTGGAATACATTACCTGACTCTGTATGGCTGGCTCAGGAATTCTGGGAGTTGAAGTCCACAGGTCCTCAAAGAACCATAGTTTGGCCACCCCTGGCTTAAAGTAACTACAAAATTCCTGCAACTGCTGGCAAGCTTATGAAGAAAAATTGTAGTATATAGCTTTGATAAAGTTAGATACTCATATCCTTATTCTTTTTAAGGGATGTATTTCAGCTCCATTTCACTTTGTATGCTAATGTAAGATACTGAAGCTCATAAAATTTCTCCATTGTTGTCTTTCCCTGAAAAGAAGACTACATTTCCCCCCAAACAAATTGATATTAAAATGGGAAGAGTTATCGTGATTTTAGTAAAAATACTGCAATGGAATAAGTTTACTTTTCTGCTTAATTTTTGGAAGTAGGAAAGGGGTGACGATGGAAATATCCTGACATAACTTGCTCATGTTAGAAACAGAATTTCTGCCAGAACAAAATCTCTATTTGTGATTCTAAAGCTCAAGATTAAAAAAAACAAAACCTCAAAATAAATAAGAAGAATATAAATATAACCACTATGTAGAATACCAAATTAGGTCAGTTGGACCCAATCAAACAAGCATTTTTGTTTAAAAAGTGGGGACAACTGAACTGTACTTTAAAGGGGATATGAGACGGCTTAATAAAAAAGCTCTTCTGTTATGCAAAGAGAAATGAAAATGGTTCTCTTCAATTTTGTATTCCAAGGAGATTAGATGCTGAATCAAATTATGCCTTCTTTCCACAAATAAAGATGCTCCCTAATCCCCATTTTTTTTACACTGGAGATTAGGGAGCTATGACTTTGACAAGAATCAGGGGCCATTGCAGTAAGAGACTTTTGGTATTTCTCCAGGATGCATAGTGTCCTCTAGATGTACAATCCACGAATGAAGGCAAATATACGTGTCCCAGGATAATGTTGCAGGATCCAATCCAATTAGCCACATACAACAGGCACCATATAAATACCACACATAGAGCAGCACACACTTTGCTAGAGAGAAGTTCCCTGAAGATGGGCTCCAGCACGAGTCCGAAAGCTGGAAAGACAAAACCTCTGGTCCCAGGGACCAACCCAAATTGGACCCTAGAATACAATCCCTATAGTATTCGGTGCTGAGTTGTAGTCCAAATTGTCTGTAGCCACCAGGTGGAGGAGAAACACTATGCTGCAACATGGTGCTTCTCAAGTCAGTTTCATTCTTGTGACAATACTACAAAAAGTGGCTTGGGAATGTAACAGATTGGTGACATTTTCTACACAGCTGACATCTTTTGAGGTTGAGATAAAGGGCATATCCCAAAAGATAACAGCAATGGCTTTAAGCAATCCTCCCAATACCTTTTATACTTAGCAGCAGATATTCTTCATTAAATTTATATGCTACCCCATTTTATTCTACATAGGAACTCTTTAGATATGCAGGTGAAAATGCATACATTAATTTTGAGTGATAGTTATTAAGTCACTCTGCTTCTTGAAAAAAATTTGAAGAAATAATTAAGAAAAGCAGCAAAAAACAATTTTCTTATTGTTAGGGAAGATTTCTCTTTTCCTGCTGCTGTTCTTATCCACTGCCGGATGAAAGTCTCTTCATTGATAGTTATGAATCATAATCTGCCACACTGGTAGAGGGCGGATTTGTAGACAGGCATTTTATGACTCCCCATGTAGGGGACATTATCACCCAGGCAGCTTCCATGTCTAAGGGAGACTAGAACATGGGTCGCTAACTCCTATTCCAGTAGCTTAAATTACTATACCACATTGATTCTTATAAATTCTTACTATATCTGATGGGAATTTGTACATAAATGGATCTTGTTTTAATAAAGCAAAACTCTCACTTACTTGCTTTTCTGATTGTCCATAATCAGGACCTTGAGTTGGTAAAAAGTAGCAAATATGACCATTGTTTTTAGCTTTTTCACGAAGACCCATTGCGGTTCGGACTGTAGCATTTCGAGCATGAACAAATACCATCACCTTGGCACAAAAAAGATATAATATATGTTAGTTTTAAATTTATTTTTCTGTAACAGAAGATTTGTAGGCATCTTTAAAGCTAATTCTTCAAATCCAAAGGAAGTTAACAATTATGTTTCTGGTACATAATGACATGAATATGAATAAATAGCAACATAAATATGTTTATACAAGCATTTAGAAATTATAATATACAATTAGCTTTTAGAGAGGAACAGTTATGAAAAATGTATCATATGAATGAATGATGTGTAGACTAGATTACTTTAAATAATTTATATAATGGAGTGTTAAAATAAAATTATCCCTGACACTCCTAAAATGTAAAGCATAATCATGTGCACATAAAATTGAGAAGAAATCTCAAGTAAAAATAGATAACAAAGTATTCAGCCTGAACACTGGTATGCACACTGAAATGTTTTTTAAAAAATATAAAGACTAAAATACTAAAAATGCCCCATGCTAATACTTTTGGGGCTGGGGCTGGGTTTCTGGCCCCCAGGGTCTGGTGAAATGTCACCTTTGATCCTCGACATTTCCATGGACAGAGCTGGAATGCAATTTAGGGGTTCTCCTGGACTTACGCATCTTCCTCAAACAGCAGGTGGCAGCTATGCCTACTGGACTTTTACACAGATTCATCATCCATGTCCACATTCCTGGACAAGAAGACCTTGCTCACTTTACTCATGCCTTAGCCACTTTTTGGTTGGACTACTGCATTGTGCTCTACATTGGACTACCCTTGAAGACCACCCATAAGTTATGAGAGGTGATGTACAGCGGGTGTTGGGTGCTTCTCAGTTTGTTCATGTCACACCATTGTTGTGTGCAAGCTCCCAATTTTCTTTTGAGTGCAAGTCAAGGTACTGATTATCCCATTGAAAGCCTTATGTGGCATGGGGATTGGTTGTTTGTGGGACTGCTTTTCCTTGAAAGTACTTGCTTGCCTACAAAGTTACCTGAATGGGCACGTTCCATTCCCTAAAATATTGAAAGACTATCTTTTCTATGGTTGCCCCTACCCTGTGGAATACCTTCCTACTCGCAACCCAGTAGAATCTGATCCTTTTAGCTTTCCAGAAAGCCATACAGACCTGGCTTTTCTCCCAGGTGCTAAGGCAGAGTGATGAGAGCCTGTGGATGTTGACTGGGACATCCTAGGAGGACTATTGAAGCACTATGTTTTAGTCTTTGTTTTTATGGTTTTATTGCTTTGCGGTTTTAATTTTGTTATGTATCCAGAGTTGTACTCTAAGATGGGTGGCCATACAAATCTTTTAAATAAAAATATAATTAATTTTCATTAAGAGATACGCTTGGAAGGGTTAGGGTTCAACAGAATAAAATCATCTACTTTTCAATCACAAATTCTTCTTTTAAAGCAAGCCCGAGAGCCAGTAGTTGGCACCATATCTTGTAGCAATGGATTCTTAAATCAATAAGCAATGCAAGAAAAACAACTTTTGACTGACTTCAACCTGCTACCAATAAACTTCAATGAATCACCCAGTGTTCTAACAATTGAAGAAAAGGAGGAAATGTATATCTATCCACTTTCTTTACAGTTGACATATTTTTACAAGCCTGTAAAATGCGAAGAATTTTTGAAATCTAAAGCTGTACGTGGTGAATGTTAAAATTTGGGAATTCCATTATCCCATACCCAGATGGGAATATGTGAATAGCATCAGTTCCTGCATCAGCAAGGAATTAATCATGTAGAATACAAGCCTCATTTATCATTACTTCCAAAACACACTATAAGGAAGAAAAAATTAGAGCAGCATTGGTCTAAGACCAACAATTTTTTTAAAAGGCATCCCTTTTATTCAGCCTATAACAGTGATGGCGAACCTTTTTTTCCTTGGGTGCCGAAAGCGCGTGCTCGTGCGCTGTCGCACACGTGCAAGTGCCCACACCCATAATTCAATGCCTGGGGAGGATGAAAACAGCCTCCCCCACCCCCCAGAGGCCCTCTGGAGGCTGGAAATGGCCCATTTCCCGACTTCCGGTGGGCCCAGTAGGCTTCCCTGGAGCCTGGGGAGGGAGAAAATGCCCTCTTCCACTCCCAAGGAGGCCCTCTGGAAGCCGAAAACACCCTCCCAGAGCCTCCGTCTGAGCTGAAAATCAGCTGGCTGGCATGCACATGCGCATTGGAGCTAAGCTAGGGCAACAGCTCGCGTGCCGGCAGATATGGCTCCGCGTGCCACCTCTGGCACCCGTGCCATAGGTTCGCCATCACTGGCCTATAAGATGAGCTCAAAAAACAAAACATCACAGACAGAAGAGGGTTAACACAGCCTGTCCTAACTATGTCAAGAGAATTTTTTATTTCAGTGGCTAACATCTATGCATTACATTATGCAAATAAGTTGGAAAAAGTAATTTGGAATAGAGAAAAGTGGTTCCACAGCTACAAGCTGTGTAATTAGATCTGTACTCTGAAGTTCAAAGCTAGCTCCGGTATCTCAAGAGCCGAGAGCTTGTGTAGCTTTTTTCAGGAAAACTAAACTTTTAAATGACAAAATATGCAAGCAAAGCACAAAGGAAATGTCTCCAGGTTAGTACTACAGAATATTGGGTAGGTGAGTGGGTGGGTGAAGGAAATTTTGTTTTTTTAACAAGTCATTGGTGTAAAGAAATAATACCATAATGATACTTTTTATAAGAAAAAGCCATTTTAATCTAAAACATTTCAAAAATCTCTTTACAAATATATGACAGAAATTCAATTTTGATTGCTATGGTGTACAACCTATCTCTAAATTATTTTACACTGCACAAGAACAAAGATTCCTACTACTTAAAACATCAATCACATAACTTCCACTAAAATTCTCTTTTGAATGTGATCTTTTTGATTGACAGGAGGTAGAAGGTGCAAAACATTTCAAATTCAAAAGATTTTATTTTGAATTTGAAACATTCCACACCCAGTTAAAAATGTGCATCTTAAAACCGAAACAGAAATGTTCCAAGTTTGAAATACTTCTAGGATGGTGAATATAAATAAATATTAACTTTATATATAAATATAAATAAATATTAACCAGAGCATTTTGAATATCTTTAGGAACAAGCTACCTGTTTCCTCCAAAATAAGACATCCCCTGATAATAAGTCCAATCGGGCTTTTGAGTGCAAGACAATAAGGCCAAGCACTTATTTCAGGGTTCAAAAAAATATAAGACAGGGTCTTATTTTTGGGGAAACATGGTATCTTCACAGGTACCCCAGGAGGTTTGAAAATTCAGTCAAAATCTTTGTAAATGCATGACACAGAACATTTCTGTTGCATCATTATAGTGATGCTCAAATTTTATATTAACAATATAGCTATCAGTTGTCATCCCACTCAAAGTTTTCTCTTATCTATCAGATTTATCTTATCTATTAATAAATAGATAAGATCATGTATCTTTGGCATATCAGTATCTTAAACATACAGGTATCCTGCAATATTGTTGATACAGAGGTTAAAAAGCCTTGGGGTAGAATACAACCCTGTGTTAACACATTTATGGGCAGGCATACTCTGAGTTAGAAAATCATTTACACCTCTACATGTTTTGAAATGGGTGTCTGAATAGAGAGCATAGAATAAGGTGACCAGACGTCCCGCTTTTGGCGGGACAGTCCCGCTATTTAATAATTTGTCCCGCGTCCCGCGGCGTTTCAAAAAAGTCCCGCTTTTTAAATTTGAATTTGCCCTGCACACCCCTCTGCCTCCTGCCTCCTCCTGCCAGGCGGGGAGGGAGGGCAGTGAGACGGGCAGCGGCGGTCTTGCCTGTTCGTCGCCGCAGAGCCAAAGAAGCTGGTGGCGTTTGCGGCGCTTCCCCCGCCCGCTTTCCCTGGCCGCCGGGAAGCCACCATTTGTGTTCTTTTGCCCTCTGTGCAAGCAGAACGCTTTGCACATGCGCAGAGGGCAAAAGAACGCAAATGGTGGCATCCCGGCGGCAGGGAAAAGCGGGCGGGGGAAGCCCCGTGCTGCGAACGCCACCAGCTTCTTCGGCTCTGTGGCGGTGAACAGGTAAGCCTGCGCCAGTAGGAACTCACCCCTGGCTGCGATGAAGGGGTGTGTGCACAAAGCTGCAGGATAAGAGAGAAGGACCCCTCCCGTCTTGCTCCCCTAGAAACCCCCCATCAATGGTGTCCCGCTTTACAAAAAATAAAATCTGATCACCTTAGCATAGAAGTAAAATTGTGAATGCTACGTTTAAAGTGATCAATTTCTTCCATAAACGTTGGAAGGTGTTGGGGGTGTGTGCACAAAGCTGCAGGATAAGAGAGAAGGACCCCTCCCGTCTTGCTCCCCTAGAAACCCCCCATCAATGGTGTCCCGCTTTACAAAAAATAAAATCTGGTCACCTTAGCATAGAAGTAAAATTGTGAATGCTACGTTTAAAGTGATCAATTTCTTCCATAAACGTTTGTCTTTATGGAATCAAAACCTGCACAGAGATCTATGAAAATGGTAAACAGTTAGTTGCCTTTAATTACTTGTTTTGCTGATTGCTGGTGTAAAATAAACAAAGTAAAAGTGTTATCTTATATGTGGAAACAAAAAGGAAGCATCAGAGAAATATTTATGCTACAATATACTTGATCTTTTATTTAATTGAATGGATGACTTATAACTAAGGATTGTTTTTCCAAACGTGCATAGAGAGGTTATGCTATATATGACTTCTGTGGCATTTCCCTGAAAAGCTCATTTCAGAGTTGGAAGGTGGTGCTATGGAGTTCCCATTAGTGGTTAATGCTTTTATTCAAATTTTGTAAATCCTCTCCCCACACCGCACTTTTTCTACTTAGTAGGGCGTCCATATATAAGGATAATTATTTTGGAGGATTGGCATAGCAGAAGTATAAAAAAACCATTTCCCTCCAATCCCTTTCCACGTCTGTTTTCCTGATTGTAACCTTATGCCAGACACTTGAGACACTGATGGCTTAGTGCTTCTAATATAAATGAACATATATTTTACTTTGGTGATGGAATCTGAAACGCAGAGAGAATTGAGCTTGTGTGCAGACATACTCCACACTTACATGAATATAGATGAGAAAATACTACTGAAAAATATGAAATTGAGCTCATAGGTCATATTTTAATAAGTACTCAGAATTAAAAAGGATTAATATTTATATTTTTGACCCATGTATGCAACTTGTTGTTAGTGGAATAATAATCTAAGAACATTTATTTCAAAACTTTACATCAGCTTTGAACCCTTTTCCATTACAACATTATTCATGCTCTTGCAAATGATGAAAATCTTTTTAAGTAGGAACTTCCTTCAACCTCTCTGAATTCCAAAATCTTCCTTTAATATCTTGGTACCTAGCCACCCAAAGGTACACTATTTACAAGTTACAGTCCCATTTCCTTTCAGTCCCATAAAATAGTTAGTTGATAAGCAAGGAATTTGTATTCATTGTGCTGTGTAAATTTTACTTCTTGCTGTCTGGATTTACAGAGCTGCTCTTCAACATTTGCTAAGGCATATAAATTGCAGCAAACCCTATATCAGCTGATTTATCCAGGTGTCTTTTCTCTGGTTGATCCACCTGCCAACTTGGGAGAACAGTATACAAATGCCTACTGATTTGGACACTTACCTACTACAGTGCTTCATTATAATTTTCTACACAAAATATAGGATAGTAAGAAAAAACTACGGGCACAGCATTACTAGCTCACATTGTCAGGGGTGATTTAGAGAAAACATCTGCTGGAAACTCATCTTTAATTTGGCTATTATTCAGAAATTACTTGAGGATGAATAACATGTTAAAAATGTAACAAAAATGCCACAATCTCCTGCTTTTAATTTGACAGGAGTTACAAATTTGAATTTTAGCATACCTAACAAAATTATTAAATTGACTGAAAAATATTTCACCTTAGTTTCCAAGAAAGGTTATTTCACATGCATTACAAAAATGCATATTAAAATATAATAAACGTATTAAATAGAAACACTTATTAGAACAAAAGTTAAATGAAGATGCAAAAGAAAATCTCAATGTTCCATTGCTATGATTTATAGCAACAAAACATGACTTAAAGAAAATATATTACATCTTATACATTACATCTATAAAACTATATCCATCACTAATAACACTTACGTTTAACCTGAATATTTGCAAGCATACTCCAAAAGCAAGACACCCTGTTGATTGTTGCATCAATACTCACAGCCACATGCGAATCCAGTCTAGGTTGAGTTTCCCAATTAATGGATTAATCAAGATAATATCATGTATTTTTGCATAATGATGTTGAATAATTTTCATTTCCCCCCTTATACTGACATTATTGTCTATTGTGTTTCCTTCTCATGCTATATTATATTCAATAAAATGTGAATCAACTATAATTTTCTTTCCACTCTGATACCATTCTGTCATTTCAGTTGCTATCTATGTCCTTGTTTTGCTGCATCAAAGCAAGTATATATCACCTATATATTAACTTTCTCTCCAAAATCTATACTTTCCAAAAAATTTAAACCAAAAATTCTACTTTAAATTGTCAAAAGCTTTCTAAGCATCAAGAAATACGGTATTAAGGCAGTTTGTTTTTCATTCTGTTAGTCCAAGTACTCTAATACATTAAGAACATTTCTATTATTATTTATTTGGATATTTAAAACATTGCTTTTATTATTTCTATAATTTACTCAGGGTGGTGAACATATTCCTTCTTCCTATTTTCTCCACAACAACAACTCTGTGAGGCCAGTTGGACTGAGAAAAAGTCATTGGCCCAAGCTCACCCAGCCAGCCTTCATACTCAAGGTAGGACTAAAACTCACAGTCTCCAGGTTTGCAGGCCAATACCTTCATCACTACAACAAACTGGTTCTCTTATCTGTTAACTGTCTCTTAGATAAAAACTTCATGGATAAAATGTTGTAAAATATTTTTCAGTCTATTCATTGTGAATATCTTATAATCATTATTCAGTAATGATATTGGCCTATATTTTTTTTTGACAAAGTCAAACATTCTTCTTCTTTAGGAATCAGTCAGTGGTGAAATCCATTTTTTTTTTACTACCGGTTCTGTGGGCGTGGCTTGGTGGGCATGGTGTGGCTTGGTGGGCATGGCAGGGGAAGGATACGGCAAAATCCCCATTCCCACCCCACTCCTGGGGGAAGGATATTGCAAAATCTCCATTCCCACCTGACTCTGGGGCCAGCCAGAGGTGGTATTTGATGGTTCTCCGAACTACTCAAAATTTCTGCTACCGGTTCTCTGACGTACTCAAAATTTCCGCTACCGGTTCTCCAGAACCTGTCAGAACCTGCTGGATTTCACCCCTGGAATCAGTGCTATATGTGCTCCTGTTTAACTGTCCAGTATCTATTATCTAAAAGGGAATTCATGATTTTTTGCAAAGGTAATAAAAGTTCATCTTCAAAATATTTATAAGAAGATATTAATCTGTCAGGGGCTCTACCTTTACTTATCTTCCTTATAGCAGTCCATATTTCCCTTTTTATTATTGGTCCACTTCATCATTCATCTTTGGGCATCTGTTAAGTTCGGTAGATTTTGTTTCTTTAAAAACTATGCCCTTGTTGATGAAATTTCTTTTGTTTTGTGCAATGTATACTACTGATGAAATTTTCTTGAATATTTTACATTATTGGTCACCAGAGTTTTTTTGTTTTGTAAATTCTTTTTTCCCTCTCCTTTCCAAGCAATTTCCCTAGTTAATTTGCTGACTCAAAGTTCCTTTATTTAAGAAAATTCAAATTTATTTCCATCTCTCTCACATAGAATGTTGATACTGTAGGAGTTTAATTTGAAATGAGATATTTTTTCTCCCTGGAGATCTCATTAGTTCTTCCTCCTTTACCTTTATATCACTTAGAATCCTTTACATTTTTTTGGTCTTTTTTTTTTGGTTTAAATTTATTGTTCTGCTGAATAAATTGTCTTTACATGAATGCTTTGCTGGCATTCCATACTATTTTAATATCAGTATTCTTACTGAGGTTCTTCTCAAAAAATTCTTTTTTAATTCTTCCATTATTAATTCACCTTTAGATAATATTTCATTTAGTCTTCATTTAGAAGTTCTAACTTTCTTCTTGTATATTAAAGTCATTAGATTATGCTCAAAAAAATTCTTTGGCAATATTTCAACTTTATTAACACAAGTGTCCAAACTTTTTGAAAGCCAAAACATGGCTATTCCAGATTAAAATTGTTGTCTTTCTGAAAAATATATTCTTTAGCATCACCATTTTTATGTCTCTATATATCAATCAATTCAAGATTATCCAATATGTCAAAGAATATTTTTGGTAGTTTGCCTTGTATAATTTACATCCCTTTTGTTGATGTTCTATAGCTGTGGCCAGATTAATCTCCCATTAGACGCCAACTTTCATATGGCAGCTCCATTAATTTTTCCACTGAAAAATTATCTTTGTTTGGAGTTTAAATCCTATAATGTGCCTTTATTTAATTAATCTACACTCCCACAAATCTGCCTTGATCATCAGATAATATAATTTTTGTTTCATTGTGGATTTATGTACAAAACAACTCCATAAAATTTCTCCTTTTTATATGTGTTTCTTGTAAATAAATTATATACAACTTTAAATTCTTTAAAGAATGAAATATCTTCTTTCTTTTCTGGGGAGGGGGTATTTGCCCCATTTATATTCCTACATTAGGCATTTGAGCTCCATGTTTAAAATGCCTAACCTATCAGTTTATAAATTTTGAAATGTCTAATATCTCTGGCGCCTAATAAAATAGTATCTTCCCCAGTTTCCTTTGATGTTAACTGTGTAGTTCCTTCCATTTGTATCTAGTTCAATCTTTTGTGTTTCGAAAAATTTTCTTGTGTTATGAATTGAATTAAGACAAATATCTTCAGTGTCAGGCCTGGAAACCATCTTGGGCATTCGCTCTTCAGGCCTGCCACATTTAGTACTGTGGGACACTGGGAGGGGGGATTGTATGGAGTTGGGGAGATATGTAGTCATAATAACATTCCTTTCTTCGAGAGTCAAGGCCACTCTGCCCTGCACCTGGAGGGGTGTGACTAGGAGGCATATCCAGTTGGGACGGTGCATTGATTGGACCATGTGATGGACGTGAGGGTGCTGGGGCAGGGACTTGGACTTTCTTTTGGGTGGGGAAAACCTGGAAGCTTTCAGATTCGGGTTTTCCCAGATGTGCCAATATGACATCTCTAATAAAATAGAACTTTGAGGAATGCCTAGCCTCGGAGTCTTATTTCATTGGGGGTGTTACTTGGAACCCTGACATTCTGCTAAAAAGTCAAAATCTCTCCTTCCAATTTAGTCCACCTAAATGGTATCTTCTTCTGTTTTGTCAATCAGCAAGATATATCTTTCTCTTATGCAGTATTCTAATGATATTTCTTTCAGCAGGATTACATCTGAAATACTTATCTTTAACTTTGAATTAAAGAGTTGTATAATCTGGTTCCTTGTCCTCTACCCAAAAAAAAGTACTAACATGTCTGATCACATACTTTGAGAGTTACTTATATGCTCACTCACTATAGCTACTAATTAGTTATGAAATGACTTTATTAGTCTAAGAGAAAACATAATAAAAGAAAGCCAACATATGGCATACAAACGTTATATCTACATTTCTTTTAAATTTACTTCAGAACTGAATCAAGTATAACACCATAATAAATCCTGAAAGCTGATTAAAACTGGAACATGTGTCAAAGGGTCAAAAACAAAATCTCTCATGTCATCCGTTATTTATGTTTATAGCTTTTTAATTTAATTTTCATTAGTCACTTCCTATATAATTTGAGAGGTTAGATTAGATGGAAGGCCATTGAATAGAATCAATTTACTCCCAAAAGTAAAATTTTAAGTAAAACTTGTAGAATTATAAAACATTAGATATAATTCCTTACCATCAGCACAAGTATACAGTAGCTATCAGTATATTTACTATACTTTCAGAGCATTGATTGATTCCACTGAAACCTTAGCAAATTTAGTAATCTTGTTTAAGAATCATTTCTAAAACACATGCTTAATAGTCTCAGATAATTGCAGAGACTATTACAGTTTAGATACAATTTTAAGTTTTCTGCCCATGAAAAACTGTCAGGAAGAGTCAACCTTTTTGTAAGCAATAGCTACCCTTAACACTGATACGACCATGCTAGGTATGCTGTCTCTTTTTAGAAGTTGATCTTTCAAACCAAAAGTTATCTGTGGTATTCCAACATGGGCTACCTTCATTTTGGCCAAAACACCATAAATCACTTTTTCTTTTTTCTGAATTAACTTCCAGAAAACAGCTGGAATACTCTCAGAATGATGTGTTCTGAACATTTAGTTTTTGGGTGTAGGTTTTGCACACATATTAAATATTTACTTGATGACTGCAAGAATAATCTTCAATGTCCTTTTTGTGTAAACCAGTGGACAACTGCCTTTTAAAGTAGGCAAAATCAATTATTTTGGTCCTAATATTAGGATAATGCATCATCAAATATTTTTTTTTCCTCAGTGATTGTTCAGTAAGGACTGATTGTAAACATTGTACTACTGGAGATTGAATAAGGGGATAGAACAGTAACTCACATGGTTCATGTTTGTACCATTTTTGTAATACTTTATATTGAAGATAAAAATGATTCATGATATAATAGTGGAAATGTATTCTACACTCTATTTGTATTAATGGATTATTAATATACATTTTCTATCAACACTGGGCAGACAAGAAATGCTATTAAAATATTTTTCCACTGCCTGGAGGCTGTGAAGATCTAGAGGGAGAGAAAAGGCTTAAGATCAGCATTGACTGACACATGATGGATGTGGGTTCTCAGGTTTTTAAGAACTGAGTATTTGCCATCTTTGTTCTTCATGGACTGGATATGTTTGTTGTCTTAAATTATTTGTAAAGGTAATACAATAAAATACATACATACATGCATACACACACACATACATACAACTGCAGTTCGAGAGAGAGAACTGGTGCACATTGGGGTGGGGGTGGGGTGGGGGTTAGCTCCTGCATGAAGAGCAGATCTAGCTCTAGCCAGGAAGACCTTTGTCCAGATTGGTCTTGTGTATCAATTGCACCCTTTTCTGGACCATGATTTCATTTTCACAGCCACCGTGCCTTAATCACCTCATGTTTGGACTACTGCTATACATTCTATATGGGGCTGCCATTGAAGACCATTCTAAAGTTGCAACTAGTTCAAAAAATAGCTGCATGGGAATTTATGGGTTTGCTCTGTAGGACTATGACATCTTAGCTGCCTAAAGCACTCTATGTAATTTCTGGTTGCCAGTGTGATTTCAGGTGAAATTCAAGGTGCTGGTTGTAACATATAAAGATCTTCAAGCAGAGGCATGGAATTTTCAGGGATTACTTTTCTCCCATTGTTATTGCCTGCCCTGTAAGAATCAACAGAGTAGGCTTGCTCTGATTCCATCCTTAAAGCAATGACATCTGAAGGGTCTTAGGAAGTGTGCCTTCTCTTTAATGATACCTGACCTCTGCAATGGCATCTCTCCAGAAATTTGCATTTCAATCCTTGCATTTTTTTAAGCAAGTGTTCTTTCCTGTTTGGATATCTTATTATCATTCCTTTTTGAGTTTGTGCCCTTTCTGCCACAAAGTAGGCCTTAATAGCAGCTCTTACCCGTTTGTTCCACTTCATCCTTTGTTGAGTGTCAGCAACACTCTAGACATCTCTTCTCCTGTTTCATCTCCCTCAGCTCCTCCATAAACTATGGGGAGTGATAGGATCCACAAGAGAGAAGTCACATAGGTGTAAACCAATTCAAGGCCTCAACTGCCCCCATATTTCAAGCAGCAACCAAAGCTTTGGATGGACCATACAGCAGATGAACAGAGAAAACCTCAGCTCCCTCTGCAACCCCTTTGGGTGCATCAGTCGCTGGGGGAATAACCAATTTAATAGGTCCAACCTCTCTGCAGGGGATAGTGTAAGAATTTGTAGGAATTTTAACATTTCAATTAAAAGAGATCCTGTAAGTATTTGAATGGACAGGATTCCAAATTTTCTTAACAAAAAAAAAAAATCTATCCTAGAAATTCACAGGGTAAAAGCAAACTAATTCTGTATAAAATAAAAAAGATTATCCTTAACAGCAATTAAGTTGGCAAAGCAAGAATGCTATTAGTATATATACATTGACTAATTCAAAGATAAACCTACAAATAAAATATTGCTTTCATTTGAGCACTTGGATAAAAATAAAAGGCTGAATTCCCAACTTTTATTCCCAGTAGCAAAGAAGAGCTCAAAGCCAAGAAGCCTGGAGTAGGACAGCTAAACCATTTTCTCCATCTGTTGTAACGTATGCTTTCATAGAATAGCACTACCTATTGCATGGAACTTCATTCCATTTTTTTAAAAGAGCTGGTAATAATGGATAAAAGACAGCCTATAGACATAATGTTTTAATGTGCAAAGAACGCATAATAAATCCTGGAAGGAAAAAAACAAACCTACTGAGATTTGAGCATGATAAGAAATGCATGGCTACTATTTTCACAGTCAGTATTAATAATACATTTGCATTTTTAACCTATGATATGTAGCAAAATGCTATCATTAATAACAACAAATTATTGATAATTATTACTCTTTTTACAATGCAAATAATTGCTGTAAACATGGTGTGTGTGTGTGTGTGTGTGTGAGAGAGAGAGAGAGAGAGAGAGAGAGAATTAACAAGTTAAATAAATTTAAAGCCATTTCTCCTCTACCACTTCTGCTTATATTTTTAACAAAAGAAGTACTTCAATGAAAAGGCATGTTTAACTGAATGAATAAGCAATGTTCTGATATTTTAAGTTTAAGGGAAAACGTTTAATCTCTTGAGTAGTTTATTACTAACTGTAATCAATATGTATCAAACACATATTATAAACAGCTTTTCTCATGACAATATAGTTATTATTACTGTGTTGCCAGTTACAATGACTCAACACTAAATATCATGGAGTGGAGGCCTTATGTGCTCTTTGTCAACCTTTGGAAAAGGTATAGGTAGCCCTTGACTTACAATCACAATTGAGCCCAAAATTTCTAAGACATTTGTTAAGTGAATTTTGTCCCATGTTACAACCTTTCTTGTCACGGTTGTTGAAATATTGAGGAGGTGGTGGATCTCTGCCTCCATCAGCACCTGTTTGATGGAATTGGATGAAACGGGGCACCGGATGAACCGGCTGGGGAACCGGGAGACAAACTCTATGGTGAGGCTGAATTTGATGGTCCTTAAGGCCCAGGAGTCTGTGGACGTTAGTTCCCATTGGGCGGTGAAATGTTGAAGCCTGCCGCCAATGGGACTCGCCTCTCTGGAGTCATTTGGATCGCCGAAAGGCCCTAGACCCGGATCCCCAGAAGGGGCATCTCGACTGGGTGAACTGCCTGCCTCTGTCCCTGGCAGCAGACCTGTCTTGTTCTCTGTCAGCCCCCTTTGGAACTGGGGGCCGCCAAAGGAAGAGTCAGGCCGAAAGGGCTGCTGCCGAAAATATGGAGCAGAACGACGGTCTGCCCGCCTATATACTCGGGCAAAACCTTACGCTTATCCCTGTCCTCTACCAGGATTGAGTCAAGGAAGTCGCCAATTAATCACTCCCCCGTAAAGGGGGCTGCGGCTAGGCACCATTTAGAGCACGCATCCACCTGCCAATTGTGAAGCCAAAGCATGCGGCGAGATGTGATACTAGCCGTCATGGCACAGGACACAAATTTAGCAGAGTTGAGTGTCATGTCCACGGAGAACTCAGCAACAGCCAACAATTTATTCATATCCTGCCAGAGGTGGGTATCCTCCAGTCCCAATCTAGACTGCATCTCCCTGATCCACATAATTGAGGTTCGATTAAAGAACGATGCAGCAGTAGCTGCCCGTAGAGACCAAGCGGCCACTTGGTGGGACTTACGCAACATGGATTCAGCTTTACGGTCGTCAGGCTTAAGGCCTTCCGACACTTCAGATGGAAAAACAGCCAAAGACACCAGGTTGGCCACTGGAGTATCCACAGTGGGAAGCTGCAACAGCTCATCTACCTCCGGCCCGAACCCATAAAACCTGCGTTCCGCCAAAGTCGGGCCAGGGGCAGTGGAAGGATGGTCCCAAGACCTCTTGATGGTGTCGAGAAAAATCTTTAAAGATGGAATAAATTCAGTTTCTCATTCGGGCAATGAAAACAGTCCGGCAGCTGGATCAATGCCCACAGAGGGTTCAGAAGACTTTGCAGAAACACCAATGTTTGCAGTGAGCTTGGCTTTGTGGAGAAGCATCTTAAACAGGGCCGGTTTGAAAAGCCCGGTAAAGGCCGGCTGGTTGGGAACCAGACCTTCATCGTCAGACAACTCTTCATCGGAGGAAGGCTGGGCCCATGGGTAGGCACTTCTGGCAACAGTGTCTCCTCCAGGTCCATGACCTGAGATACAGAAGGATGGTCCGGCAACCAATCTCATTCAGTCGCAGTTCCTGTAGCCACAGGCTGAGCGGCAATCTGAAGCTGAGGAGTCTCCTGAGATGGAGGAGGCAGCAAGGGTTGGGGAGACATCTGGGCCTGGAGCGGCAGCTGAGGCAACTGTTGAGGTATCTGAGACAGGGTTGCAGCGGCCTGCTTTTGGGCCTTCTCAAATTGTTTCTCTAAGGCCCAAAGCCGCTCCTCTGCCCCTTGAGGGCCGCTGCCGACGATGGCTGCGTAGAAGCCTTGGCCTTCTCTTTAGAGGAGGTGTGGCTCTTAGACGTGGCTTGCTTGGAGCCAGCAGAAGTGGAGGCCTCCTCCCCCGTGTTCTTGTCAGCTTTGCCAGCCATTACAAATAACAAGCTGTAGGTCGGCTGAGGACTGGAGCCCTGACACTGATGAATGGAAAGGCCTCAAGGATCCAATAAGGAGTATAGCCCTGGAGCAGGGACTCCGAGGTATATGGCCAGGTGGTATTAGGCCGGGTGGTGGTAGCCCAACGGATCCCCGGGACCAGCACTCACCCACACCTCTCACAGAAGCTTAGCGGCAAGCGGAGGCTCGAAAAATAATTGTATACAGACGAGGTGATATCAGACAACACCCTCAAAATAACGATCGGAAGCCTCGCAACCAATAGTGGGTCAACAAAATGGCCACCGGCACACTAAGTGACAAGAAATCTGCTCTGTGACCTCTCAAAATGGCCGCTGAGAGTTCTGCCCGGCAACAGGCAACTCACAGCTCACAAAATGGCAGCTGGCAGAAACAGAGGCAAAACGAGCCTCACGGCCTCAATTAGTGTCACCGAAGTCTTTCAGTGGAAAGACGAGTTAACTTGGCGTTGCACCCGATATCGACACTGCAGCAAACAAGGTTTCAGAGGAGAGGCTAACTCCCTCTGCCTTAAGATGCTCCACTCCGATGGGAGTTTAGCCCACATGGGGCAGGGACTCCGGCTTCCTCCGCTGTTAGGCAGTGGCTGTTCTTGCCGGCATACCAGCTAACCTGCACACCCGCCGGCAGAAATAGTGGCTGCCTCGAAAATGCCCTCAATAAAGTGGAGAAGGTGATCACGTTGAAGGAGAGTCCAAGCTGGAGAAATGGTCAGTCGGTAATCAAGGAAACTGTAGAGAATTGTCCAAAACTTCCCTTCTAGCTCGACTGAGTTTGAAAACTGACTCGTGGAGCAGACAGAGGGCGTACTTCAATCTATTTTTAACTCAGTCCCTTGGCAACTGACCGAAGTTTAATCCAATGCTTTGACTCTCCTTAGCAGCGCACAGGAGAAATAGTCCAGTTCATGAAACAAATAATTGAATTGTCACATAATGTCAGGCCCAAAACCAAGAATGACACATGATAATTCATCGAAGCTGAATTCTTTATTATTTCACTTCTACAGACAAAATCTTGCCAGACTGAGGACTCCATTATCCGGATCTACAATATATTCTTTGAAATATTAGGGAGGTTCTGTCTTCTTTCTTTTTCTCTCATGCATGATATCTCAGCTTAGTTGCCTCGTACTTTATGTAAAATCAGGCAAAGAATAATTAAAAACTAAATCTGCCTGAGTATGGATAGCCAGAAATAGTTCAGGCTCAGCATTAACCACTGGCTTTGGATGCTATGTCACCTATTATACCATATTTTTCTCTGGTTTGACAGGGGTCTGTAAGAGAAGTTTGTAATTCTTAAATCCCTTTTGGATAATTTTATTGTTTTATTTACGAATATACATTTTGTGTGCATTTGTACCTATTTAGGTAGTAGTTGTATTTTATACTGCTATTCCAGCTTTACATTTTCCAGATTGTTAATTTTAAATTCTTCTTGTTGTATATGTGTAGACTTTGCAAGACTTTTAGCATATTCTGATTTAATACTGTCTTTTAGTCAATTTTTTTGTCTGTATGCACTTTTATTAACTATCCTGACATTGTCAATTTAGTGTTGGATATTTTGAATATTTGAATACCAATTCTCTGGTGCTGGTTAATGACTGCAATAAAGTTAAGTAAAAATTATCTCCTGAATGCTCATTAGAACAAGCTTTCCTGAAGGACAGAGAGAATGTTCTTCTTTCTTCTTTTTAAAGAAAAATGCAATTAGGAAGTTAACTGAATAGATGCCAAGAACATTTTATGGAGCTTTTCAAAGGCACTAGTTATCAATGTTTGGGTCACATGTAGGGCATATTTTAAAGAAGGGAAGTAAGAAGAATTAAAAGAAAGATGAACAAGACCTTATGTCAGCACTAGAGGCTCCTATGATATTCTCCTTATGCCATTCCAAATGTATAACTTATTACAAAGTATCTGAACTTACGAATGAAGGCAAATATATGTGTCCCAGGATAGTGTTGCAAGATCGAATCTGGATTGGTCACTGGGACCAGAGATTTACTCTTCCATAAGTTATAGGGAAGCTTTTATCTGAACTTATTCTGAATTACACTTTTTTAGGAAAAGAAAAAATCAAGATGAATTTAGAAATGTGATATTTAAAGTGAAACAAAACAACATTTAACTATGAAGTGAGTACAGAAGAAGCACTTAAAAGCTCATGACTTTCTACAACAGATATCCCAAATGAATAAGTACAACTGTATTCGGAAACAGCATTCCCCATACCCTTTAATACAGGGGTCTCAACTATGGATGGCTAAGGAATGCTGGGAGTTGAAGTCCACTAGTATTAAAGTTGTCAAGGTTGGAGACCCCTGCTTTTAATATACATATTTTAATTGACTTCTGAATTAAATTGAATTTATTTATTTATACATTCAATTTAATTCAAGTATTTGAATTAAACCTTAAGATACTTAAAATTCAACCTTTAAGTATTTATTATGGAATCACTATCTAGGTCCATGATGGCGAACTTATGGCACACGTGCCAGAGGTGGCACGCAGTGCCCTCTCTTGTGGGCACGCGAGCCGTCACCCCAGTTCAGCTCCGCCGCGCATGTGCATGCGTCTCCCGCCGGCCAGCTAATCTTCGAGTCTCTGCCACACATGTGCGGGGTGCATGCGGGGGGCCTGCACATGCATTGAATTTTGGGGGTTCGGGCACGCGCGCGCTTTGGGCACTCAGTCCGGAAAAGGTTAGCCATCACTGGTCTAGATGGTTTATGCATTTTTCAACTTCTTTTATGCATTTTTATGCATAGGTTATGCATTTTTCAACTTCTTTTTTTAATCAGTAGAAAATAGGGTAAAGCAAACACCAAAAACAGTCTATTGCTTTTATTTTTCTTAATAATTCCCATTTGTTCATATAATGACCCCATTCCCTGAAATCAAATTAATTTTCATTATTCATATTGTTTTTATGTATTTAACTTTTCCCCCCAAAGGACTACCAGGCTGAAAATGGATGTACTTTTAGTTTCTCTTAATACAAATCCATATATCTCAGATATCACATTATTTGCAAGCATAATGGTAACCCCATTTGTAGGCAGAATTTTTCCTTTTCAACAAATCTAATACCCAGGCAATATAAAATGGGTCTCCCAAATATTGGTACCCATACCTCTGAATGACAGATAACTGGTTAGTAATAGGATGATGAAGTATTAAACTTATAAATCAGTTGCTCTTTTCATACTTAGAAATGGGGATGCAACTATACAACTTCATTACGATAGGATACTATATATCGTATTCTTATTTGCAGTTGGAGAATTCTACATCCTTGGGGATAGAGGGAAAAGAATCTGAGCAACCAAAGCCTACAAAGTTCACAAAAACCTTAAGTGAAATTCAGTGACTTTCAGGTTGGATCACTCTCTTGAATTTATTTATTGAAATTATAAAATAACTAGGCTGTCTCAGTTGATCAAGCCTGCCACAAAAATGTGTCCATATCAAGAAATGAAAGGCAAGATTTTGACCACTCAGGTTTCCTGGCATTGTGGCAACCAACCTGATAAACTAGAAGACACCATTCAGCCCTATTAGATTGCAGGTGATTGTTAGAGCAGTCATTTTCTATGGATCATGTGGCCGCAATCCAATTAAGTGTTTTATTTGTTAAAATAGGGATGTAATCTGTTTGCAGAAGACTACATTATTTCATTAGGTCGGGGAATATTTGTTAATATGTTTATATTACAGAGGAAGAGCAAGAACAGAAAAGAAATTCTACTTTTGCATACTATAAACTTTGATTCCACAGGCTGTAATTTTTAGATATCCTTTATTCAAAAGTCTTTGAAACGATGACTCATCTGATTTCCAGATAGAATTGAGAAAAATCAAAGTATTATTATATAAAAGTATAAGTTTTAGATGATGTTATACACAAATGCATTCTGAATAAAAACCAATAAGCCAAGTTTACCTGATGCCCGGCTGTTACTTGCTTCAACACATTTTCATAACAAACTTCATCCATATTAATCAGCTGCTGTACCTGAAATTCAGGACACAAAATTTTATTTTAGAATCATAGTCTTGGTTTTGATCTATCTTTTTTAAATATGATGCATATTTTTAAAATTCACATAATATATCCCACCATTTGGTAAACAAAAGATATTATGTATTTCTCTTTCCATCAGTGGTAGAAGCACACAGTATATATTACTTTCAAACATAAAGTAATGGTTAAGAAAAAACACAGCTTAAAATGAAAATGTTTCTGTCGCTCAGTCATTTCTGGTCCTTTGTGACCGCTTGATAATAGTAAGTTAGGATTGTCTGCAGTTAGGAACTGCTTTTTTGATCTTGATATCTATCAATCTTGTCTTTTGCCAATCTTTTTTCTAATTGGCTTCAATTCTTTCATGAATCAGAATATCTTCTCTGAAGTTTTTTGCTTCTGAAGTACATGTCCAAAATATATAAGCTTTAACTTCATTACTGGTGCTTTCAATGAGCTGCCTGAATTTACTTCACGTAGTATTGCATAATTTGCTATTGCTATCCAATGGTCTCTCAATCATCCTCAGAATTTCAAAGCTGCTGATTTTTTTGACAGTCACATCTCTGATGGTCCAGCTATCATAGCCATGTTATGACTGAAAGATCAGAGACAAGAAACTACTCCTTCAGCTAACTGTGTTGTATTGGCACTACTATCTGAGGTCATTAAAAAACAACAACTGATCAGCAGTCCACCTTTCACGTTTTCTCTTTCACCTTTAGCAAGAGATTCCTTGAGACTGTCCTCACTTCCGGCCACCAAACTTCATCTAAGATTAGTATTTCTTCCATCAATTTTAACTCCATATTGTATTTCTTCTAATGGAATAGTTCTCATTATATGTTCCCAATCTAAGTTAAAATGAAAGTGGGTGGGTATGCAGCCTTGGCACACACCTTCCTCAATTTTGAATCAATTAGCTATTCCACATTTCCACTTTAACAGCACCTAAATTCTTCATATGCAGATGTGAACTGGTTATAACCATGTTTTTAAGGGCTGTCCACAATTTCTTGTGATCTATGCAATTAAAAGCCCGCATAATCAATAAAGCAAAAATAACTGCATTTTTAAAACTCTCTTTTTTTAGGGGGGGCATTTGCAATGGGATCCCAGGTGCTTCGGCGCACTCTGAAAGCAGCTTATATTTTTGGTAACTCTGGTTGTTCTCATTCATATATTATTGAAATATTGTTGAATGAAGCTAAGAGATTCAAATTCAGAACTGGTATTCTGTCCACAGCACATCCTGACTAAAATAGTAATTGACCACACTGCATACATAATCTACAGTGCAGGGAAAAATAAAAATCATCATCTGTCTTTATACAGCAAACTGCAAAAATGAGAACAAAACACATTCAGTATTGCCTACACAGAATTCTTTATTCCAAAGTTAATGAAGCGTAACATTACTAGTTATCTTCAGTGAGGAAAAAAGATGTTAAATAGTAATTCTTCCTACATAGCACAGTTACTCTATTACTAAATACTGTCAGTTACAAAAATGCAATATCTCACAAATCATTTCTATTCCACAGCAACTGAAAATAAGAGGTTCACATAGTACTAACAATGGACTCTATTCAGCTTTGCTACCCAGGGTGATAGAACTTGAGTTACAAACTCAAATTTAAACTGAGCTAAGGACTCACTAGTAAGTCAGACTTCCTAATTTGCAAGAGATAAGCTTTCAAGCAATCTTATGCTTCAGATTTTCAGAATTACTTAGGTAATTATTGAAAACAAAACAAATACATAAACAAATATTAGATACTATTATTGCTTACATTCATGTAAATATAAGGAAAAAAAGAATACTATATAATTTTAGGATTTGCATGGGAAACAGATAATATTTTAGGTCATACTTATGCAGAAATAATGAAAATTCAAAAGGGTTCAAACATTACTGTAAGTATATCCATCTGCTTATTGTTAATAACGTTTTGAGATACTCCTGCTTCTTTCTCAGTCTCCGAATCTCATGTACACCACCTTTGCCTACCAGGGTGAGCATAGCCAGTCATAAACACGTCATGTATCAGATGGCAGGTAACATTTACAGGAAGTTCTCTACATCTCAGTGACAACTTTGTGAGGCTGAAATATTTTGCTGAAAATAATTATATTGTGGACTGGTATAATGCTTTGCAGCATGTTATTTTTCTGATTATCTTTTTTATTAAAGGAATTAGATGGGGCTCTTAAGCACCAAGGGATAGATTTAGAGATTCATGGTGCTCCTATCTCTAACCTAATCAAAATTATCTATCATGACTAGCACCTTCTCAGGTTTCAGGTAGCAACTTTGTGTAGAATGTGCAAACTTAAATATGGATCCTTTTGGCTGCAAAACCAAATAATAGTCATGCTTAAACATATTTTTGAGAAAAATGAATTCAAATTCATATCCCATTATTAAATATTACCTTATTGGTTGTCTTGATTCCTATAAAGGTCTGGCCAAGAGGAACAGGTCGAAAATGACCATCAAAATAAAATAACCCAATATAAGGATTAACATGCAGAAATGTAGCAACATCAAGATAATTAGGTAATGTGGCTGAGAGCCCCAAAATCCTAATCATACTTTGGGTAGATTCAACCTGAAAAAAAAGAAGAAAGGAAAAAGTAAGTTATCTTAATTTTATTAGATAGTATTAGAAGATTTCATATTGATTGAATGTATATTGCATTTTAATTGAGAAAGAAAGCCAAACACAGGTAGTCCTTGGCTTATGACCATAATGCCCATCAGAGTCTTAAGTCATGATGGTTGTTGAGCGAAACAATGACCTGGTTTTGCTGAAAGTTGGAAGTAAATGGAAAAAGTGTCGTGAAATGTGGTCACATAACTGTGGGATGCTGCAAATGTTTGCAAATGTGGGCTGACTGCCAAGTGCCCAATATGCAGTCATGTGAACTGGGGGGAACTGTTGTTTACTTTAAGAACCAGGTCATAAGGACCTTCGAGGTGGTCGGTGGTAATTTCGAACAGTTACTAAGTGATCGGTTGCAAGTTGAAGACTACTTATAGCTTTTGCTCAACAATGGTAACTGAGACTGGAATTTCCATCGCTAAGTGATGTTGATGTAAAACACAACATCACATAATTGCACTGCTTAATGACAGTAGTTCTGGCACAGCCGGTTGCAGTCATTATGGCATTAACATTTTAACAACAGACCACATCCTTATTAAGTGTAATACCACATTCGAGTCAGGTCTATGATTGTTATGATAGTCATGAATTCCTGGGTTCCTTCAGCAGACATTCTTATTATTGCAACAAGTGTTATCAACCACTGTATACTAAATTAATGGTGCTAGAATGTGGAATGTCTTCTGCAAACATGTTAGGAGGTCTGTTTTTTTATTATAGGTTCAAATGGTTTGGAAGACCTAATTCTTCTAATTTGCTTTTAACCAAGAAACTGATTGTATGTGATTGTTTAAAATACACATTGGGATGTTGATATTTATTTTGTGGTTTTTGTTGTTATTCATTTCCCTATATTCACTATCCACACACATATCCCATATTACCATACCGTAATAACCATCTTTGGAAATAGTAGAAATAAAAATAAAATAGAAATGGGAAAAATTCACAGACAAATCAGCAGATGATTACAATAATAGCTAAATGGGAAGAATTGCCTCAGGGACTTCAACTGGAGAAACTGTACAGCTAAATTCTATTTTCAAGAATTAAGAACTGACAAAGCTTGCTTTTGATTGAAAATGAGCACTTTAATTTTGTACACTAAACAGACTGAAGGCAACATGGTTCCACATTATGAAGGGAATACAAAAATAGATTTGAGACAATCAATCCTGTCATGATTTAGAGGTGTATCAAATGTATTGGTTACTGTAACAGTGAGAGGAATTTAAGCATCGTTTCAACTCTGCAATTATTGAAAACTAGTGCATGAAAAAGTAGAAGTACAGACCTTTTTATGGTTATGTTAAGAATGTTTCTTAATATCACCTAACTTTACTGCAAGAAAGTCAGACAGGAGAAGCAGAAATAGAGTTCCAGTCTTAAAGGCTACAGAAATAAATGTATATTCATGACTTAAAATGTACATCTTATTCTATATTTAAAAGCTGTGAGGTTTTTAAAGCAGCAAAATATAGCGATATATTAGATCTGACAGGGAAATTAAAAAGTAGAGAACAATTGGCGGAACAAAATATAAATATTGATTGGTTGACCTACTTACAATTAAAAACTCGACACAAAAAAGATACTGAGGGTATGGGTATAGAAATGGAAATGCAAAAACTGGATAAAATTTTGATTGGCCCGGACAAAAAAATAATATCAAAACTATATAAATATCTGCTGGAATTCGATAAAATGGAGGAAATTGTCAAGGAACCCATGATAGCATGGGCAAAAAACGTAGGCCACAACATACACTTAGCTGACTGGGAGAAAACATGGAATATAAACTGCAAAATAACTAAGTCAACAGCATATAAAGAGAATTATTATAAAATGTTTTATAGATGGCATTTAGCTCCATCAAGATTGGCCAAAATATACCCAAAAATGAATTCGGCTTGCTGGAAATGTAAAAAAGACGTAGGTACCTTCTTTCATGCGTGGTGATTGTGTCCCGAAGCAAAGGGCTACTGGAAAAAAGTGCATGCCTGGTTACAAGAAATTACTGAGAGAACAATGGAATTTACCCCAGAATTTTTCCTTCTGGGGATAATGGAAAAACAACATCCAAAAAATATACAATATTTAATACTACATATTACAACTGCGGCAAGAATAACATATGCACAATATTGGAAAGACAATCAAATCCCACCAGAAAATATACTAATGGACAAAATATATAGATGTGCCGAAATGGACATGCTGACTATTCAACTCAAAGGACAATGCGACTCAGAATACTACAAAACATGGACTAGATGGTACAACTGGACTAAAAAAAAGAGGAAAGACTGTGTGACAACGTGAGAAGAAAACAAAGACAGAAAAGATTGTAAATTTATGATTTAATGTGCATAATTGAGATATAACAAATGTTGTAAAAACGGGTGTAGATCTGTATCAAAATATTCAGATGTTTAATGAAGAAAAATAATAAAAAAAAAATTAAAAAAAAAAAAAAGCTGTGAGGTTTTAGAACCTGGAAAATATTTTAATCAAGGTAATTTTGTTTGAATCTTAAATAACATCTTTGAGATTTACTGCACCAATGCTTGATATGGTAAGATTAAAAAGAAATTTAAATGTAATTCTAGGTAGTGCCATACAGCAAACTGACAATTATCATAGGGGTAAGGAAAAGTTGAAGAATAAGAATGAACCTGCATTATGGGAGTAATTGAGGATATAACTGCAGATTCTAATTCTTTTTGAAAAAACAATCATTCAGTTATTTTAAGGGAATAGTTGTTTTAGGAGTTTTAAAGTTGTCAAATCTACTAGTTTTAGCATAGATTTATATATTTTGTTTATATAAATATCAGGTATGAATGGGGGAAAGGAGGAGAAAATAATTGTGGGTAGGGCAAAACCTATTATGTCAATTTTATTAGAAATATTAAAAATTCAACTCTTATTATATATAGGAATAACTAACAACCTGGTCATGTTAACCTAAATGAGGTGACATGAATCCAGTTCCATCAGCATGATGCCATATAATACATGTCTTTCATACCATCAAAACAGATTAGGTTAATGAGAGGCGAATTCAACAGAATGGAAGACAGTCAGTCATATTTAATATAATCTTTGTATCTATTTTTTAAATAAGCTATCTTAAATTAAAATGCACCCATGGCTTGTGTTTTCTTTGGATCGAGAGAACAAGGCAAATAAAACCATCACTTTATAATGTCAGGACTATAATTTGGTTGTGTTTTTAATAATTTTCATACTGTTTTGTGGGTAGTAGTAATAATAATTACGGAACTAGGGATTCTGAAATGTAATAAGTTATAAGCAATTACAGTACAATCAATAACTACATACAAAACAGAACAACTATGGATCTTATGATGTTTGTTTGAAAATATTTTTATTTGACTGAAAAGACTGGAAATAATGCTCTACGGAATATACAAGGGAGTTTGATACATCATTCAGATTCCTGTATTACTCTTGTTGAAGAGGAAAATTCCAGGGGTAATGAATGGGAGCAAAAGAGAAGGAGAAATGGTTACTTATGATACACAGCAAAAATTTGAGAGGATTCAATAACTTTCATTTCTTGACTGAATCTTGGAGAAGTAGCAATCCTTCCATCTGGATATTTTTCTGAAGGCCTAAAAGATGCAGCATATAGATTTGATTGATCATGAAGTCTTTAAACTGAACTAATTCCTGTGAAATGAAAACCCCTGAAGTAAAGATTCAGAGAAAAGCCTTGTTACAGCAATTTCCTTTACAGTGCACACTAAAAATCTGAAAGAATATTGGCTTATAAAATGCATAGCTTTTGCTATGTACACACTGAGACTCAGAATATGAAACACAAACAAGAATGGGAAGGCAAGCATATCTAAATACGCTGGAGGAGTGACTGCCATTATTGGAAAATAGCAATTGAAAGATACAATTTGTTCAAGGGGAATAGAAGTAATAGAAAGGAGGGCTTGTACTCTTATGATAATAATTCCCACATCTGCACTGAAATTCAAGGAAATGAAGACAATAATATTGCACAGAGCACCTGGATTAAAATAAATGGAAGAAGAGATACAGTATAAGGCAGTTTGTTGTTGGTTATTTATCAGGAAAATAAAATATAAAGAAAAATAATTCTTACTGCAGTCAGTGACCAGTTTAAAAAAAATAGAAATAATACTTTCTAGAAAATAAATTGCAGATATTTCATAGGTGTGCAGATGTAGTGATGGAGGATATAATTGTTCAAGATGGATGATAGAAATTTGCTAGCTAATCTTGTTATCAAGAAAGCTAAATGAAAATGTGCGGGAGCGGAAGCGGAAGCAGAAGAAGAAGAAAAAGAAGAAGAATTGCAAAGAGCTACAACTAAAAGCAGACTGAAGAGTAAGAGTGATGCTGGAGACAGAAAGATGGCATTCCTGACTAAAGTTGCTTACGATCTGGTAAAATTTTATAAATTATCTTGGAGAAATTTGAGGATAAATGTCTCTAATTTCAAAACTAGAGTCCGATTGAAATTTAGGGAGATCCTAGAGATTATTATAAAATATAAGCATCCTGAAAACAATGCAGTGATCACTGGAACTCAGCATACGTTTGCCATGTAGAAGTTTTCTCAGACTCATTTTTAATTAAGCAACTTCCTCAACATATTCCTGGAATGCTTGATTTTAACACAGCATTTGACAAAGAACACAGTGATAACTAATTAGTCAAGTATGGTTTACATTATGGAGATATAATGCTTCAGATCTGATGCCTTGGAACATGCACTGTGTATACATGCTGGACATGTCAGCACCTTCATAAAACAGTAGCATCTTTTACTGGGCTTCCACAGTCGCTGTACAATTCCAACAAAATATACATTTTAGCTAAGTAACAAAAGAGAATCCACACTCTTTCCAAAGCACATCATACACTTTCATATTTTCCTAAGATGATGCAGATGCCATGCAGGCCTATGAAAAGAAACAACTTTTAAAAAGAAGATTCCAAACAGGCATTGTGTATTATCCACTCTACAGTATCTTCTCAGTTTCAGATCTGAAGTTCTGCAAATCTCCAATCTAGATGACATGACAATTAAGTAGCTATAAAGCTGGCTCAAAAACTGCAAGAAATATATGGTAAATATTGTGTGAGGGATATAAATGTCACCCACTCGTCTATGAAATTCTTATAACGTAGAATAATCCTAGATTACACATTTATTGATTTATTTAACAAATTTAGATAGCAACCTATCTACTCTGGATGGAGAACAGAATGCAACAAGTAGAATCTAAAAGTGAAGGTTTGTAAACTGGACCTCTTGTAATATTACTACTTAACTCAACTCTAAAGAAACCACTTTTAAAATTTTCATAGAATTTTTTCACAGAATTACAAATAAGTTTGAACTTCTCTAGAGAACTTTACAGAAAATATACTTATGCAAAATATTCAAATTTAGGCACATTGTTTCATTTATTTGCTCCATATGCAATTATTGTTTCTGGAGATCCCCAGCAGTTAGTAGTTTTGGAGGAATTATTCATGGAACCTAGGCCAGTAACCCATCTTTATTGGACGCTGATGAAGTTGACATTAGTTATTTATGTGACCTTTGGAATAACAACCTAGAATGTCTTGTTCTGATAAATCAATGAAAGAACATATTAAACAACATGAACACTGTAATCTATAACTTTAAAAGGAGGATAATATTTGTGCCTATTGGACACCTCAGGGAATATTTAATAGGTGCTATTTACAATCACCTGCTATTGAAAATTTATCCCCAAACTTGGAACATTAAGATACATGGTTTGATTGTCTCCTATTACTATTGCATTTGGAGCTGACATCAACAGGATTATTAATATGACTCAAAATCAATTACTTTATATTAAGCAGCATGAGTTCTTCTTAGTTATATCCTTAGGATTTGGAAGCTATTAAGAAATCAATAATTTTTTCAAGCCTTGGGATCGACTAAAAATATTATATTGTATTGGAAAGAAAAAAAATCCACACTTGGTTTGTAGCAATGAATTGTTTAAATGTATTGAATTAATATTTTTTGGACAAGAGGACAATGAAGATTTAGCAAAATGGTCATTTTTTTGGAATTAATTACCAGGCTTCTAACTCCCTTTTTATTCTAAAAATTGCTATGCACGTTAATTTTGTTATTACCGTATTTTTCGGAGTATAAGACACACCTTTTTACCCTCAAAAAGAGGGTGAAAACTTGGGTGCGTCTTATACACTGAATGTAGCCCCACCCACCCAGTCACCCCCACCCTTTGGCCTCTGCCTGCCAGCAGTTTACCTCTTACAGCAAACAGGGCTAAGCCTTATTAGCACATGAAGAAAGTATCTGCTTCCCGACACACAGCTGACTCAGAAGCCACGTGGTAAAATGAAGCTAACTATGGTGGCTGTTTGGAGACAAATTGAAATAGACTGCTGGCAATGTTTGACTGCTGAAATTGAAAGGAAGTAAGCTGCAAACTGCTGTGGCCTAGAGGAAAGAGCTCTTGCCTCACAATCAGGAGGTTGTGAGTTCTATCCTAGGTAGAGGCAGATTCTGTTACTTTGTTAAATGTTTGTAGAGTGTTCATATTATTAGACTTATTTTTTAAAGATTGCTTTATTATTGTTCTAGACAACTTAACAAAATGAAGAAGCTTTTTAAAATAAATGCTTGCTCTGAAGAGGCCCAGTGCTTTTGTATCTTCTTTTAAATAGCAGAGAATGTATACTTCCAGAAAGCCACATAAAATTTAAAGATCTGTAAAAGTATAATCTGAAATGTAATAGTGTCCTGTTCAGTAAATTTCCTGACAGTTAGGACAATTAGAACTGAAGTGGTGTAGGGTTCCTGCCTAAGCAGGGGGTTGGACTAGAAGACCTCCAAGGTCCCTTCCAGCTCTGTTATTATTGGAGGAGTTGGTGTGATTACATTTAAGAAAACTTTCTGGCATTATGTACATTTCTCCAATTCTTTGCTATTTTTATGGGTCAGACACACATGCACAGAAATACACAGCAAACAGTGTATATCATCTGTGCTGTTTGCTGTTTGCTGTTTGGCAAATTGCTTGGAGGCAGAGGCCTTTTTTCCTTGTATTCCTCCCCCAAAACTAAGGTGCGTCTTATACTCCGGTGCGTCTTATACTCCGAAAAATACGGTATTTTAATCTTTTAATTCTTTTTGCTGTTATATAGAATTGCATTTTTATTACTTTGCTTTGTGAAATAATTTAACAAAACATATTAATTTAACATTTAAACATTTAATTTAACAAAACATTAAAGATTGTTCATGAATTGCTCCTAATCAGATTGGTAAGAGGCACTGAAAAGTTCAGATCTGGGCTCTGGGCTGTTCAGCACTATCAATGGCCTTTACATGGTGGAGGGAATACTTTTCAATCTGCAGACGACATAGAAATGGATTGGACAGTGTTATTCTTGAAAACTGAATAGAACTTGGATTCAATGGCCCTTTCAATTTTATAATTCCACATTTTTGCTTTTATAAAAAAGAATAAGAAGTTATTACTGATCCTGATCTTTCTTTCTGGTGCAATTGTTACTAATAGATCTATAAATATCACATAATTAAATGCCACTCTTTTTTGCATACATTTCATAGTATGGTCCTGCATTAGCTCATGTGTTAAACATGTAAATAGAAAGTTATCATAGGCAAAATATGCAGCAACTACAAATAACTATAGTGATTATTCTTGTTTATCTATTGATTATGTAGCTGACATTTAAATACAAGGCAGAGCCATATTAGCTCACTGTCCAAGTAGAACAGAATTTATTCTTTGCATCTATATATTCAACATGCCAGTGAAGTTACTAAGAATGACAATATAGTACAAGTCATCATTCCATCAACTCCCCCTCCTCATATATTTAGGATTGAATATTCTAAATATATGGATATTCAGTCCCAACCTATCAAATATTTGAGTAGGCCTTGTTAGGAAACAGATACCTCAAGGATTCCAGGAATAATGTTTTATTGTTGTAGAGTATAACAGAATCATCAAAGTCTCTCAAAATTTTTCTCTGCTTCATCTTATACAGAATCAAGTGAAGTTATTCTGAGTTGCTTTCTTATGGATCTTACTTTTGCAGGACTATATTGCTATTTCACTGCCCTTATCAATTCATTACGTCCTTCTAACAGGCCTTTGTGGTAGGCATAAGGAAAATTATCTAAGTTCTAAATTTAGTAATATTTATTACTTAGTTTTTGTACTTCTTTGAGCATAAGGAAAATTATTTAAATTCTAAATGTAGTAATATTTAATTACTTAGTTTTTGTAATTCTTTGGGTGCCAAAGTATAAAGATACAAATGTAATTAGTATACCATGTCTAGAAAAATAAGTATGTCATAACTATCTTAGTAATACTATTTAATAATGAATTGTATCAAATGAATCCTGATGTTTAAAGTATTCTGATTTCACAAGCATCTAAAAGTGCTTGTATAGCAAATGATAGAAACATACACAACAACCCTAACCCTAACCCTTATCTTATGAACTCACAGAAATAAGAGCATTAGGACTTCTCCAGACAACACGTTTGCCCTATTTGAATTGAAAAATTCCGATGTTCCTCAGAACAGAAATCTCATAAATCTGGTGCTAATTTCCAACAGCATCTGCAGTTTTTATTAATGCAAATATCTGACAACATTGCAAGTGTTTAAATAGAGAAAACAAATACAGACTGTAAGGAAGAACAGCAGTGCAATTTTGGATAAGCACAAATCATATAAAGTACTAATTTTTCTTTCTCTCATTACAGACATATACAAATGTTAATCCAGATAAAATAGTGTCATTCTTATCTGCATTAAGGAGCAGCAAATTTGAATATGCTAGCCCCATCCACATGCATAGTAGGTGAATGCCTGTAGTAAATAGACCTTCTATCCAAAGAGACATTTCTCATCAACAAGAATCCTGATTTTCTACTTTTTAACTTAATAGACAGCCTCTACAGGCAAAGATTTCTTTACAGCAGCTATTTTTTATACACAGAAGACAATGCAAGGAGGATTAGGACCAACACATTTCTTTCCAATCATTTTGTAGAATATCACTGTTTTGTCTAACACTTGAAGAAGGCTAGTACTTACTAGCTTATTTCGGAATCACTCCCCCAGCTCCCCATATATCAAATTAAAATGATGGCCTGGGTAGTTGTGTAACTTCAAAATGTCTGGAGTAGTGATGTTCTAACTGGTTTGGTTTAGAAAGAAATAAGCTGCTGCAGCTATCTTGAAAAAACATACTATTTCCACCAGACATTGAGAAAAGAAAGAAGACAGAAAAAAATCATATATATGCTAGATCCAACAGTTCACTTAAAAAATAAATAAAATATATAATAATTATAGTATCTAATATAGTAAGAGCCGCGGTGGTGCAGTGCTTAGAATGCGGTACTTCAGGCTACTTCTGCTGACTGACTGCAATTTGGCAGTTTGAATCTCACCAGACTCAAGGTCCTTCTGAGGTCAGTAAAATGAGGACCCAAATTGTTGGGGGCAATATGCTGACTCTGTAAATCGCTTAGGAGAGGGCTGTAAAGCACTGTGAAGAGGTATATAAGTCTAAATGCTATTGCTATCTACTGAAGTCTGAAATTTTAGAAAACTGAAAAATGACTCATGCATTTCATTTGATTTTTTTCCTCGGGATGTGACATTGGTTCTTTCTGATGTGAACAGGGAGAGTACCAAGCATCCTTTCTAGAGATTAATTTGCATGATCCAGGTCCCATCAGCCAAAGAAATAGTGCCTGTCCTCTTGAACATTCTCCCTTTAGAGATTAGGATGGCTCCAACCCTGTTGGCCCTTTGTAAGATCTTGATGATTTGGTTACGAGCCCAAGCCTGGGGTTCCGAGTATGCTAAGGATCTTGATTCCTGGTTATGCCAACATCTACAGATTATAATATCTCTCATTAAATATGTATTTAATTTTTTTTAATTGTCCCTGTAATTGGTTTTAATTGCTTTTATAATTGTTGCAACCCACTTGTTTGAGATGGTGGCCATATAAATGAATAAATATATAAATAAAGTTCAATTGCACTAATTTGTTGGGTAAATATCACTGAAGTCTAGAGCCTTCTGCTCTCATTTCTGCCCTTCACTTTAAACATTTTCATTTTACATCTGTGCTATTTTCAGTAATGTGTAACATTAAACATCAAAGTGCAAATTGGTTTCAGAGGATTCTTTTGATGTTCTAACCTCAACATAGGAGGAAAGCTCAAAGCTTTTTCTTCCAAAACGTTTTATCAATTCAATTTGAGTTACATGTAAAAGCAAAAAGTGCATAATGTGCAAACATGTTTTTATATTCTTATTCAGGACCAAATCAGTGACCTCAAAGTTTCTTCCTTACAAGGTAGCTATAACTTGACCTCAGGGCTGAATAGACTAAAAACTGATCTTTGCAAAATATATTAAAAAAGATAAATAAAAAAGTTAATTCCTTTGCCGAGATTTGTGATCCTATCTATATTGTAAGAATTCTGCTATTAATCTCTACTGAACTTTCAACCATAATGGTGACTCCCTCCCATACCAAATAGCACTTTGCTCTTTTGTTATTTTACCCTGCTGTTGATATTTTAAACATAAAATCAGAGAGTTTTAATTTTCAGTAATCCTTTTTCTTCTTTACTAGGATTATTAACCTGTTTTGTAGCTAATATAGAATCACAGCTGAATTAGGAACTGTAGTATGGTATTATTTAACTAATTTTCTCTAATTTTATTCAATAACCAATAAAACACTCAAGTTATTCAGCAGCACTTCCAGGAGTATCCTTCCTTTCCTTCCAAAATGAGGCAATAGGACTTAAGGAGGGAAGCAAAGATTAATTTGCTAAAATTATGTGCTTGGATTATTTTTCCAATCATAAATAAAAATATCTTTATCCACATTGAGATTTTAGATCTGCAATTACTTGACCATTTGATGTGTAATTTAATAAATAATGCTTTCATTTTTTTAAAAAAAAGTGATGTGATTTCAAAATAGCAATAACTGAAAATACATTTTACTGAAGGCTTTTGGAAGATGTGTCACAGTATGAGAACTATGAGCAAATATAAACAATTCCAGAACTCTATATAAATCCATTATCAAGTCTATCTTGATAGTGAGTTGTTGGACAGCATTACTTGGTCTGTTGTGTGGATGTTTGGGTGGTTTCAGGGTGGGGAATTTGTGGCGGGTGGGAGTGTGTTTGGGATTGTTATGTGTGTTGGGCCTGGTCTTTGGGCGTTATGTGAATTTCGTTGAATGGGTATACTGTGTATATACGTACAATGACAATAAAAAATAAAAAAATAATAAAATAAAATAATAAAATAATAAAATAAAATTTAATTAAAAAAATAAAATTTAATTAAAAAAATAAAATTTAATTAAAAAAATAAAAAAATAAATGAATAAATGAATAAAATAAAATAAAATAAAAAATAAAATAAAATAAAATAATAGAATAAAATAAATAAATAAAATAAAATAATAATAAAATAAAATAAAATAATAAAATAAAATAATGAAATGAAATAAAATAATAAAATAAAATAAAATAAAAAAAGTAATAAAGTAAAGTAAAAGTAAAATAAAGTAAATCTATGTAGAATTATTTTTCTCCAGTATAATTTTTATTGGAGAAGTCTTTGGCTTACGAGAAAACAAAATTTGAGCAACAGTAAAGTTTTCTAACAAAACTATGTGAACAAAGAGTAATACCATAATTTAATAACAGCACATCCCTGTGTTTGTATGTGTGTTGCTTAATTAAGATTAGCATTTAGAAACATATATGCAGTAGTGCTTAATAAATAAATGAAGAAGTATACTTTTGATTCATTTTTTAAATTGGGTTCTCTCTATCTAATTTTAGGATTTGTGTGGAGAACGTTTTGGATCATATTTATATAGAAATAATCAAAATGATTCACAAAATTTTAAGCACCCTATATAATATATACCCTATATTCCTTCTGTTCCAAAAGGAAAGAGACAAAAATGCATTATCTTCTCACGGTGATCTTTATGATGACTGCTACTGGAAGCAGCTTAGACATAATGGAGGATTTAATTAATCACTGGAATTGTCTCTAGCATACGATATTACTTACATTTGTTCTAACAATCAACCTTGACATACCTGGCGTAAAGTGCGGGCTACCAAACTTTCTAGTACGGGACCTCTATCTTCATGGAGCAGGTGTACCTCATCAAGAATAAGGAGCTTCACTAGTTGAGAGAGAGCAACATCTCCAACACTCTTTCGGGTCACAACATCCCATTTTTCTGGAGTGGTTACAAGCATCTGAGAAAGGAAAAGACGAAAAAACAACGTTGAAATCTTTAAATTTATTTTTCACTGCCTTGCTGAGGTGTCAAAAACAACTTGAAAGGTAATGAAGCTAGGCAGACAAATATGGAATGACAGCATTATAACTTTCTTCTTTGCACCCAAAACTGCAATAGAAAGTCTATTAACTAAGTACAGCTATTAGTTATCTTCATGTCTAGCCATTCAAAATGTGCGCTTGTAACTTCTCACATTAAAACATTTGTATCTCATCCTTCAGTTGGGACAGACTCCCTGTGTTGATTAGAAATTAATAAGCAGAGGCAATTCTTGCAATTGTGCTTGTGTTAATCTAAATCAAGGGTCTGCAATCTTAAACACTCAAAGAGCCATTTGGACCCGTTTCCCACATTAAAGAAAACACCGGGAGCCACAAAACCTGAGTGGGTGTGGCCAACCTGACATCACTCACTCCCACCCAGTCACATGACACCCCCCAGCCACGCCTACCCAGCCGGTCATTAGGACAGAGAACCGGTTATTAAAAAACATCCAGAACCACAAAACCCTTCTGACATCTCTCTCTCCCTCGTCTCTCCCCTCTCTCCCTCTCCCCGTGTATCTCTCTCTCTATCCCTCTCCCCCTCTCTATATCTCTCTCTATGTATCTCTCTCTCTCCCTCTCCCTTTCTCTCCTCCCTCTCTCTGTATCTCTGTCTCCCCCCTCTCCCCTTTCTCCGCCCTCTCTCTGTATCTCTCTCTATGTCTCTTTCTACCCCTCTCCCTCTGTGTGTCTCTTTCTCCCCTTCTATCTCCCTCTCTGTATCTCTCTATGTCTCTCTCTGGCCAGCTGTGGTTGTGAGAGGAGGAGGAGGAGGGGGAGGGTCGGCCGAAGGGGAGCCTCCACTGCGGCTCGCGTTCGTTCCTCAGCCAGCCCGGATTTCCAAAAAGTTGCCAAGAAGAAAGAAAAGAAGTAGCAAACAGCCCCGAAGAGAGCTTGCTAGGTTGGCCCAGTCGTGGCTTTCAGAGAGAGAGAGAGAGAGAGAGAGAGAGAGAGAGAGAGAGAGAGAGAGAGAGAGGGAGAGGGAGAGGGAGAGGGAGAGGGAGAGGGAGAGGGAGAGAGAGAGAGAGAGAGAGAGAGAGAGAGAGAGAGAGAGAGAGAGAGAGAGAGAGAGAGAGAGAGAAGACACACACACACACACACACACATACACAGAGACAGAGACAGAGACAGAGATACACACACAGACATATAGAGAGAGACACACAGAGAGGAAGAGAGAGAGAGATACAGAGAGGGGGGAAACTGGCTGATGGGTGAGCATAATTGTTGAGGGTGCTCCGGCTTTCTCCGAGCCTGACCCCCAGTGTGGGCATGTGAAGTTTGGTGGGGCCAGCCCCCTTTTCCTGCTGCCCTGAGCTTCTTTACTCCTGCAGTGGAGCAGTGGCACAGCCAGCTTTCATTGAAAAGCATCCTCCGGGCAGTGATAGTCCCCCGTGCAAGTTTTAAAGTTGTGGCTGGGCACTGCGGGCCTGTCCCCCTTTCCATCATCCCCTCCTCCTGAATCCCATTCCCACCCCGCCAGTGTTACTGAACACCCTTGTGTTACTGAAGCCGGCTTTGGTCGCGGCAGGGTCAGGCCAGTATCTCAGGGCAGAGAGCAGGTTGCATGTCTCCCCAAGCGACCGAGGCACACCCAGCACCAACAAGGGACAGAGGCACCGGAGAATCAGCCCTGGCTGTTTCTCCATCCCCCACCGTTGCCTTACCTTCTCAGGCCAGGCAATGAGTGACTGGGAGGGGAGGGCGAGGGGCAGGGCCAGCCAGTGGTGGGATCATCCAACAGGGAGCCACAGCAGAGGGCCCAAAGAGCCGCATGCGGCTCCGGAGCCACAGGTTGCAGACACCTGATTTAAATAGTTATAACACAAAAGAAAAAAAATCCTAGTGGAATTGGGAAGGCCGAGGTATGCTCCGCTTGCTTTAGTGGATGATCATTCGGAGAGTGAACTGTCAATGGCTTGATACAGCAAGTTCCCCTGCAACTTTAAGAAGCAGCTAAGGTCCATAATTGTTACCTGGCAAGTACCTAGAAAACAGTGAACAAAAGTTGGGAATGCAATATTGCCCAAATTCCCTGGGCTACGATTGAAGCTTATTGGCACATATGCATAAAAGTTGTTGCCAATCCCTTAAAATGTCAATATTGTTGTTTTAATACTACGGAATTTCAATCGCATAGTCCAGAAAACAGACCAAAACATAGGCAATTAACTACTGAAATTTAATGGTATTCGTTGCGCATTTGCATCTCTTAAGCATAAAGGATAAATCATTGTCTTAGAAATAATAAATCTCAGGCCTCAAGAGCATATGAAAATTAATATCCATTAAAATAGGGTAACTGTACAACTTCACATTCAGGAACTATCTTATGAATAAAATGGAGCAAATAATTTTAATTGATCCTTACATCCCACAGCACTTGCAGGTTTAAAACATGGGAAAAATTGAGCAAGCGGTAATAAAACCTGTTAGGACAAAATGGAGTTTATGTTTATTAACAGCTGATTTGGAATGGAATTTCCTTGCTGCACTTGAACATGGTTTAAACTAGTTACATCTTTCAATAAGTATAGTTTCAACAACAAAAAGTTTATATGTTACCTATTCAGACTTGTTAGAAGAAGGATATCACAAAATGAGCTAGATAGCCAAATGAAATGAGAGAGAGAGGGGGGGGAGGGAGGGGCGAGGGGAGGGAGGGGCGAGGGGAGAGAGGGGGGGAGGGAGGGGGAGGGGAGAGAGGGAGAGGGAGAGAGAACCGCAGTACCTTTACTGGGTTTTCCCACATTTGAACCACAGGAAATGTAGGGAATTTACATCATTTCAGATTTGATTCTCTCAAACCATTATTTGGAAATGCAATGTATTAAATGTGGGAGATTTTTCATTAAGCTTCTTATTTCATGTAGACATTTAATTTAGTAACTTATTATCAGGGGATGTCTTATTTTGGGGAAAACAGGGGAGTAATCATTGATGTTTTAGTTTGGGCAATGTGAAAACCTTTTTAAAAAGTGAGTATGAGGAATTCTTCCTGACTCTCCTGCTTCATTGATTATATAGCAACCAAAACCATTTTTTGAACGGATACCTTTGAATATCCCAACAAAATAATGTCAAGGTTGACATTTTATAGCTTGCTAAGACGAAAATACTAAGTGGACAATGAAACACTAAAAGTTCAAAAGTCCAATGAGTCATTACAATACTTACATCAAGGACCAGTTTGGTTTAGTAGATAAGGCACCAGGCTAGAAAGCAGGAGACCATGAGTTCTAATTCCACCTTAGCCATTGAAGTCAACTGGGTGACCTTGGCCAGTCACTCTTTTTCACTCGAACTCACCTCACAGGGTCGTTGTTGTGGGGAAAACAGGAGGAAGGTGTGCTGGATATGTTCACTGTTTTGTTATTTGCAAAAATAATAAAGGTGGGTATACAGTAAATAAATAAGTAAATAAATCATGGGCAAATGAAAGTAATTGAGGAGCAAAAACAGTATTTTTGCAAATACTCTTGTATCGTAACCGCTAGGATGGGAAAAGCTGAAGATGCTAGTCACTAAAGAACCACCATGTTTCCCCGAAAATAAGACATGTCCCGAAAATAAGCCCCACAGGGCTTTTCGGGACATGCCTTGAAATAAGCCACCCCCCGAAAATAAGCCCCCCAACTACTTCCAGGGGAAAGGGGGGTCATGTCGGGAGCCGCTCTTTTTGCGGCGGCACTCTTTTGGCCCAGAAAGAGAGAGAGATCCCTCAAGAAGTTTCCCTGCAAAGACCTACCAAACAAGAGAAGTGGCGAACTGCCAGACGCTGGTAAGATGATCTCGCAGCCCGGCCCTCCCCCTCCCCTGCCTCCCTTACCACCCCCAAATTGTGCCTGATGATCTTACCAGCATCTGGCAGTTCGCCGCTTCTCTTGCTTGGCAGGTCTTTGAAGGGAAACTCCTTGAAATGAAAAGTTATCGCGAGTGTGAGAAGTTGATTGCTCGCACTCGCGATAACTTTTCCTTTTCATTTCAAGGAGTTTCCCTGCAAAGACCTGCCAAGCAAGAGAAGCGGCAAACTGCCAGACGCTGGTAAGATGAGCATCTTGCAGCCCGGCCCTCCCCCTCCCCTGCCTCCCCTGCCATCCCCAAATTGTGCCTGATGATCCAAAAGAGAACGTCTCACGAGTTCAAACTTCTCAAACTCGCGCGGCGTTCTTTTGGAACAGGCTGCCATGGAGAGAACACTGTAAGAACGCGACGGAGGTCCCGGGACAAGTCCCAGGTAGGACGCCCACCATGCCTTGCCACGCCATGCCCGCCCTACCAAACCCCAGCGCGAGATGCGACTCCTACCTGGGACTTGTCCCAATACCTCGGTCGCGGTCTTACGGTGTTCTCTCCATGGCAGCCCGTTCCAAAAGAGAACGTCTTGCGAGTTCAAACTTCTCAAACTCGCGCAGCGTTCTTTTGGAATGGGCTACCATGGAGAGAACACCGTAATAATGCGACGGAGGTACCAGGACAAGTCCCAGGTAGGACGCCCGCCCCGCCCCACCAAGAGAGACGCACCACTTACTGGAGTTTTGCAGCTCCGTGGTCTCTCGGCTTGTCTGTTTGCAAGTTTTTTTCCCTAAAGAGATTAGCCGAGAGACCACGGAGCTGGCAAACTCCAGTAAGTGATGCGTCTTGTGCTCCGCCCCGCCTGCACCCCAAAAATAAGCCACCCCCTGAAAAATAAGGTCAGGGGCATTTTTGGGGGGTCAAAAAAATATAAGCCCCTGTCTTATTTTCAGGGAAACACGGTAGGCACAGATCAGATGATAATATCAACACCAGGAGCAGCAAAATTTTCTTGCACACTAATTGCGGTATTTAATGAGTATGTGATAACTCTAAAGAGTGCATGTTCGACCAGATTTTACAAACTGTTGTCACACCTATTATTGATGCAACTAATTAACACTTTGAAATGAATGATGTCAACTACAAAAATTAGCAGCTGTAATTAATTAGCAAACTGTGATGGAATATATTTAGCAATGCATATTAGGAATTTAAAGTGTGAAATGATCCAAATACTAGCTATTTAGCTGATTTGCCAGAGCTAAACTGGTACTGCTGTGATCACACTTCTTCTTGTGCCACAGTTACACTGTCACAACTTAAAATAAAAAAGAAATGTATGCCTCCCCACCCTTCTTTTCATTTTATAGCATTTGAAAGCATCCTGTATCAATGAAGTGCTTTTTTATGGTTAAGTTATAATTAAAACTTGCTGTTGGAACTCTAAAGAATGGCAATACAGTAATTAAATGTGAAATTGTGTACATTGTTGCCCTGAAGACAGTGCAAACTTATTGTATGCAGTTGTTCTGAATTTCAATAGAGCTCTGACAGAAACACAATTTAAACAAACTGAGGACAGGGACCAGGTGGGCTGAATCCAAAGTTAGAAGATGAATAACAATAACACTTCCTTTAAGATTTATGCCTAAAATCTTGTGAAACTGTAAAATCTGGAAGGAAGAATAACGAACAACTTTGAGATGTCCAGTTTAAAACACAATAATAAGCCTTTTCTATGCCCTGAGATTTAAGTAGGCCGTTTCATTCTCACCCTGACTAGAGCCTCAGCAATCTAATGCTGAAATGTAATTTCCTAAAAAATGAAAATCAAAGATTCACAGGCTCACCAAAAATTACATGGAGTAGGCTTCTCCCAATCTAATTTTCATTCCAGATCACGATATGACAACCAGTTAAGAGTTCTTTTCTTTTCAGTGTTACAAAAGCGTTGTTGGTCTTAACTAATACGTCTCTTCTCAGAAAGGTGGATATAGCATCCAGGAATGGATTAACTCCGTCTGCTCTCTGATTGGACTGAGTCTGTCTAAGCTGTTCAGGTCCCGCCCTTGTTGCTATCTTTGACAGCTTTTGACGAAGAAGCGAAGCGACAGACTCACTTGTGCCATAGTCAATTAAAAACACATTCCTCCTGCCGAACCGAAGCCAACAGTCTAGGTTGACTATACAGGGTGGGGCTGGCTGTTATATCCACCTTTCTGAGAAGAGGCGTATCAGGTAACACCAATGCCCCTTCTCCCTCATGGTGGATATAGCATCCAGGAATAAGACATACCAAAGCTGGCTGTCCAAATGGGCGGGTGACATTGGTTGCCTAGACTGTTGCTGAGGAGCTAGTCCTGGATAACCTGCTGCAGCACTCTCCTACCAAATGATGCCTCGGCTGAAGTGAAAACATCGACCTTATAGTGTCGGACGAAGGGTGATGGAGACAACCAAGTCGCCGCACGGCAAACTTCTTTGAGAGACACTTGAGTCGCCCATGCTGCCGAGGTGGCTGCACTCCTCGTTGAGGCCAGCGTTTTTCGGACAGGTGACTTGGACGAGGATAAAAATTAGGAACGATAATCTCCCGCACCCAATGGAACCAGGTATTCACTTTCGGCAGGAAGGCCGGGTCCAATCGAAGGACCACCTTGTCTGTATGAAACACACACAAATCGGCTCTGACCGACAGAGCAGTTAACTCGGACACCCTCCTGGCCAATGTAATGGCCACCAAAAACGCCACTTTACAAGTAAGGTGACATAAGCTGGCTACGCGAAGCGGTTTGTACGGAGAACCCATCAGGGAATCCAGGACCTTTGGAAGATCCCAAGTTGGGTATCGGTGTACAACTGGTGGGGGCAATGTTAGATGCCCCCTGTAGAAAATGGCGAATATTGGGATGGAGCGTTAAGGAGTCCTTGCTGCCACAAGATAAAACGGACGACAATGGTCTGTAATCACTACGCCTGGTCACGGAAGGATCTTTCTGCGGTCCTTTGACTCCGTTAATAACGACTCCAAACAATCTCCAAACGATCCCTGGCAAAGGTAGCAGTTGCTAACCGCCATTTATGGCGGACGTCTGCCCACCAGTTTTTGAGCCAGAGCATCCACTATGCTGCTACTGATGCTCCGATGGACTTTGAAGCAAATCGGGCCACATTTAAAGTCGCATCCACTGTCAATTGGGCCGCAGTGATTAATTTATTGATGTCCTGCTTTAGACGAGTGTCAACAGGCGACGTCCTCTCCTGGAGTTGACGAAGCCAGATGAGGGATGTTTGGGAGAAAAAGGATGCCGTAGTGGAAGCACGAATCACCCACGCCGCTGCTTGATGAGCCCGTTGTAGCAACTGTTCGGACCGACGATCCTCCGGACACAAAGTCTCTGTTGGATCACTTGGCATACTGGAGGAGGTATGCAGTGTGGCTTCCGGTGCGTCAATTGAAGGGACCTGAAGAGTTTTGGTTAGCTCAGGAGCCACATTATAGTTTCTTTTCTGCAGATGATAGATTAGGTCCCACTCCGGGAGAAGACCATTGACAAGTAATAATGTCCACAAACATTTTTGGGGAGGGAACAACCTCCTCCTCCGATGTGTGTTCCAAAAATAGTGGGTCCGTAAAGTCCTGAACTGACTATTGTTCCAGTTCAGAGGTCACTGGAGATAAACCTGCGACGATCTTAGCCTTGTGAAGCAAGGGCTAAAACAGTTGAATTGGAAAAAGCCCCATGAAGGAAGGCTGTTCTAGTCGCATACTGTCATCCTCCGACAGTTCGAGATCTGGGTCGTCTCCCCACCCCGATAGCTGAGACTGATTGTCCCTGTAAGGTCAGTCAGACCCCTGGTCCAAGGAAGTAGCATAGTCTGCTGGAGGGATAGACTCCGAATAATGTCTGTGTCTACAGACACCACCAGTGCCCACCTGCCTCGATTGTTGGAGGCCTTCTGAGATGCCTTGGCGTATTGCTTCCGCAATGACGGCCTTCATATGGTCCGGAATGACCGGTCTGGATTCCTCCATAGGCCTAAGGCCACGGCCGTAGGAGTGAAAGTGGCGTCTGGAGGGGTTTTACAGCGATCCATAGTTACCAGGGCAACCTCCTTGAGGGGAAGAAAGCTGGAACCAGGCCCCCAAAGTTCAGTATTGGAGCTGGGCACAATGGAGTCTAGGTGTGAAGCACAGGCTTCTTGGGCCACCGATACCTGTGTCCCCTCGTTGTTTAAAGCCGAGGCCGCCACACGGGCTCGCTCTCGAGTGACAGCTTTATCATACATCTTATCCAGCACCTTATGGCGATGTTGCTCATCATTGCTGAGCACCTTGGAGGCCCTGGATGATGATGGCTCCTTTCTAGCAGTCTTGGAGGGGCAATCAGAATCCCCTGACTTGTGATGGCCTCTGCGACCCTTGTTAGGGTTAGAACTGGCCGATGTGGAGGTCCTGGATGCCATGATTAATCAAACACTGGAGGGCCGCTGCCTGTGCCGAGGAATTAGGCAATGTCACGTGCCAGATGGGCCAGGACCAATGAGCTGTCCCTGGTAATGACCCCTGCTAGCCCGACTGAGGAGGCTCAGTAAGTATCGATGCCTTGCTTTGATAGCGTGGCAATAGGCTAGTCTTTCTGCCGTGCCCTGGTGGAGCATGGCTAACGTGACACTTGCACCATGCTCTGGTGGAGCATGGCGCTGTAAGTTGCCTGACTATGCTCTGATGGAGCATGGCCTATAAGTTACCTGGCCGTGCCCTTGTGGGGCGTGGCTCAGCCTTTATGCCCATGCCGTGGTGGAGCATGGCAAGCTGCTAAAAGTGGGAGTGCAACAGCTCCACTCGTCTTTGTGATTAGCAATTAATTTGGGCTTCGGGTGGTAGGAGGAGGGGCTGATTCCACTGCTCACTACCTCTCGGTAATTGCACCTCGTTGAAAAGGGGAAGGAATTAGCACTTCCCAGGCAGCTTAGGAGCATTGGGCAGGCTTTCTACATGTATCGTGCGACAAGGGGAGGAATAATCACTCCCTAGGCAGCTTCTGGGTGTTTGGGAAGGCACCACGCAATTTAGGAGGAAATTGGAGAGGAACGGCAATCTTCAGCTTCAAACAATGCCTTTAAAATGGCTGCCGGGACTTCCAAAATGGCCACCGCAACTGCCAATTATGCGAGCGGCACAGAGATCATAGCTCCGAACGTCCAGGCAGCTGTCAGAGCGGGCCGAAGCCCTTAGCCGCTGTTATCAGCCGATCAGGTGAAGACAGAGCCAATTTCCAGTCCGTTTGGGCGATAACAATGCCACAAGCCGCGAACGGCTCCCCTAGAAAGGCAACAATTTTAAACTGCCTGAGGCAGCTGGAGCTGAAGCACAAGCATCCCGATAGATCTCAGTGCAACTGACAGTCGCTGCCTCCCAACGATAAGCAATGAAACAATACACTCACGTATACTCAGACAATTCTAACAGAATCTGCACAGTAGAAATAGCAACCAGGAATTACTCAATTCCACAGGAGGAATGGTTGGCACAACCGTCCTCGCTGAGCGACTGAGTGAAAAAGCTGTCAAGGATAGCAACACGGGTGGGACCTGAACAGCTTAGACAGACTCAGTCCAATCAGAGAGCAGACAGAGTTAACCCATTCCTGGATGCTATACTCACCATGAGGGAGAAGTGGGAATTTATTAGAACAAGAACATGTATTTTAAAAAAATGTTTAATAAAAAATAATCAAACTTTGTTCAAGGTCCAAAAATGCTACTGTGTTAAATTAGAGGAACTATTCAGGGTTACAAGCCACATGCCCCCATATTCTATCTCCCATTTCTAAGCCACTTTAGGTGATGGTTTATAAAGAAGCAGATTGATCTCTACCCATCTGTTCTGGGCTTCTCCCAAAATATTCAAATAAGTCACAACGTGGGTAAAATGCGTTGCTGCAAACTTAAGGAGATCTCCAGGAAGCTTTTCAGAGGAAGATGGGCCACGCATAAATTGATTAAATCAATCAAATCAGCAGAAGTGCCATTGCTCATTGGTCAAAGGTCCCTATATACTGTACATAGTTCAAAGGACAATTTTATACTTCAGTGATAGTCACACATGCTTGAAGAACAAATCATTGGCATAATTCAGCTGTATTTGAAAGAAACTTTGTTCTGTGTGCCTTTGAACATAGTACAGTAGCATGAGAGGAAGGATCTGTGAGGGAGGTCTGACAGATGGTGATCTGTCACAGTCTTCTCTAAAACTTAAAAGGGGACAGAATTGTCAATGAAGTGTGTATACTCTCTCCATCTTCCCCTTTGTCAAAGGGAAGAAGATTCTTGCTTAACAGCAGTTCGGATGCAGGTTATGTTAACTCTCTCCAAGATGCTGAGAGCGAGAGCTAATTTTAACATGCTTCAAAAAATGCACATGCATCAAACTTTGATTTACTGTATTTCTTTAATACTGTTTATCAGAAGGTCAAGATTAAGTGAAGAGGTAGGAGAAGGAAGAAAAGGAATACATGCCTGAAAGCGAAGACAGTAACCTGTGTTATTTTGTTAATAAAGAGAGAAGAAGAAAAAATCACCAGAAGGCCTGTTGGATAAATACCTGTGAAAAGTCCATATGAAGCACTTGCTGTAAGCCATAAGCTTGGTTAACAAGAAAGAAGTCACAGGCTTGTTCTATACCAGTGATGGCGAACCTATGGCACGCGTGCCACAGGTGGCACACGGAGCCATATTTGAGGGCACGCGAGGCGTTGCCCTATGTCAGCTCAAGCATGCATGCGCGCTCAGGTCAGCTGATTTTCAGCTGTTTTTGCTCTCCCCAGGCTTCAGGAAAGCCTCCTGAAGCCTGGGGATGGCAAAAAAACGGCCCAACGGGCCAACCAGAAGTTCGTTTCTGAGCTTCCGGTTGGGCCGTTTTTTGCTCTCCCCAGGTTTCAGGAGGCTTTCCTGAACCCTGGGGACAGTGAAAAACAGCCCAACGGGCCTACCGGAAATCTGGAGGCTTCAGTGAGCGCATGCGCAGGGGGACAGTGCGGGGGTTGTGCGCATGTGTGAGGGCGGAGGGCATTGCATTATGGGTGTGGGCACACGCACTCACGCTATCACTCGCACACGCACCCTTTTGGCACCCGAGCCAAAAAAGGTTCGCCATCACTGTTCTATACCCTCCAACAGCAGGGCTATTGAATTCTCTTTCTATGGGCTCATTTACCCTTAAGCATGGACATCCTGCATGCTTAAAGGTAAACAAAACATAGAACTATAGTTTAATAGGCACACTGTTTGGGAAACAGAAGCTAAGTGTGAGAAGTAAGCCTTATTCCTGTAAAAGACAGAGCAATGGCAAGGCCATATTTAGCCCCTGAGTAACCTAAGACACTTTACTGTAATATTAGGTAAGACATTTGTACGTCAAGATAAGAAGTTGTGTAAGCAACATTTAGGGGGAAATAACAACATAATTAACATTTCAGCTAGGTCAGGCTGACACTGGCAAGGAAAGAACAATTGTTATGAGGAAAATGAGGAAAAAAATCAGGGGACCTCCAGTCCAGAAAACCACCTGTTATGAAGCAAAAAACTTTATATAACATGGACTGTCCAATGAGGAGGAGGGGTCGTAGAGTTGTTTTTCTCCACTGTTAGAAATGTATTTAAAGCTTGTATTCAGATGAACACTTTGCTTATCTTGGTTCTCTGTACCTGAGACCAGGTTAAGACCTTTTGCAAAAGATAATGAAAAAGCTCTATTTATTGTTCAATGGTCTCTTGTTGCTTTATTGGGATTTGAATCTCACACTAAGGGACATTCAAATTGATCAAACTTTGATGGGCTCCTTGTTTTAATCAGGGTGGACTTTATGACAGCGCAATAAGATGGCATTGCAGGAATGGGTGAGAGCTGATTCTTGAGGTTTGTTTTACTACAGGTGATCTGCAGGAGCTATAAACTCACCTCATCCCTTTAAAAACGGTCGCCCCAAATTCAGCCCCATCCAGTCTCTTCAGGCATGGGGGAAATGGGATCAATGTATGAGATGCTTAGGGATTTTAAGTGGTCTGTGTAACACAGGACACTCACCCCAGTTAATAAGTTATTACGTTGGTCAAAACAGTCACTGTCAGATCATTTTTTAGGTAGCCCATAATATCTGAAGGGCTTAAGGTGACCTACATAATCAGACTATTACAGCGCTTTGAATGAAAATTTCCATTCATGCCGAAGGACAATAGGGATTAGGTGAGCATCACTAAAAGTATAATGATAATTCACAATGCTGCTGACACATACTATTAAAATTTCATCATCATTATTATCATAATTAACTTGCAGCACTACAGTACATTTCATGGAGTGATAACATTCTTAATTTAAGCATCTGAAAAAAAACATTTCATCTTCAAAATCAAAACCTCTTAAAATACTTTTCTAGATTCTTGTTGTCTTTTACTTTAGCAAGCAGGGCCGCAAAGCATTTTCATTTATATTGCTATTATACCACTTCACTTCCCTCAGCACAAAAACGGCCAGAAAATAAAGTGTCACATTTGTTTAATGCAATGGAACTCATGCAAGACATTTCAATCTGGCTTCTATATTAGGGCATGACAAAATACAAATGGGTTAACTGTCAATATTTTAACTGTCAACATACATTTTTCTCTGCCCATGTAATTTTCTCCCCAGCACGCCTAGATTTTTATCAGGCGGAAGAATGATGTTCATCACTGCAGAGTCTTGGTGTGTGCAATGATCGTTGCCAAATGTAAAAATGGGTTGTAAACTTGAAATTAACACCACTGAACAAAGACCAACAACTTAACAGTATCTTACATCCTTATCACCACATAGACTACTAGAACGTGCTCTACATGGCACTGTCTCTGAAATTGATCAGGATATTGCCACTGGTATAAAATGCAGTAGTCAAGATGTTAGCTAGTGACAGCTGCTATTGCCAGTGCACTGAGGACTACCTTCTCCCAACAGAATCTGTCTGATTCATACATGCATTTTAGGAAGAGGAGGATTGGGTTTCTGTCCTTGCCAAAAATCAAGGTTCAAAAGAAAAGAATGCCTTGAGTGCCTGTGGAAGAAGACAAAAAGGGAATGTGACTGACTATAGGTACTTGCTCATGTTCAGGTGTACTTTGTGGCAATGAGGGAAGCAAACTATTCTCAGGTTTCTCCTTTATTCTATTGGTGGGTTGTTGTCCAGCTATCCTGTATAGGGTTACAAATCCCTTTTCAGGAAGCAGGTAGCATTGCGAACTCCTGTCTGGCTGTTGTGACCAATTTGCACAGCATTTCTTCTGACAAAGGTGTTCACCAAAGTGTTAACTCCTCATGGACAGAGTGATGTCCAGAGTTAAAGATGACTACAGCATTTTCGTACGGTGTTATCTCAGATTCCTTTAGGTCTGTAAACTAGAAAGTGAAAGTGTGGCTTGTGGCTTCGACTCTTGCTTTTACTAGGAGCAGGAGAGGTGTGTGACTACTTGGATCCTGGACATTGTTAATGCTTCACTACGGAAAAGATGTTGCTCAGTCCTTGAAGGAAACTATAGTATGCCCTCTTCTGAAGCGGTTGTCCTTGGATATGCTGTTCTTAGAAAGCCATCTGTTGTGCTCCACATTTCCAATTTAGGAACTGTTGTTTAGATGGTAGTAGTAAAGCAGCTACACAGCACCCTAGAATGGTGGTTCATCTGGAATCTTTTCAGTCAAGGCTCAGGGTCAGATGTACTGGTTGCTCTCCTGGATAATCTATGTTAGGACCTGATGAGCACTGTATGCCTTTCTGTTAAGATATTCATGAACTGGGAGAGCCATGTTAACAAGGTTAGCCAATGAATGGGCATGGCAACTGACTCAGCCAATGGGAGCTAACCACTTCTGAGTCTGTGCAGAGAATCAAAACTGAATACTTAAGCTTAAGGCTGGGTGTGGCTCCAGTCTCCACTCTGTACTCTTCCACTCTGAACTCTGTGCTTGTCTGCTGCTGAAATGAAACTAACTGTTCTCTGCTACCTGTAACTGCTTGAAGAAGAATTTATATTGGTATTGTAAAATTTACTTCATCTATATTCTTGTTTATAAAGAAGTTATTGAATCCAGCTGAATCAGTCATCTGTGTGTGCTTCTGATTGAGTGTTTTAATTTTTATCATATCTTCAAAATTGTCAAGATGCTGTGTTGTGATGATAGATAGATGATAGATGATGATAGATAGATAGATAGATAGATATAGATAGATAGATAGATAGATAGATACATATGATAGATAGATAGATAGATAGATAGATAGATAGAGATAGATAGATAGAGATAGATAGATAGATAGATAGATAGATAGATAGATAGATAGATAGATAGATAGATAGATAGATAGATCAATCTTTGGCTGTAATTGTTCCCACACTGCAAAATACCTTGTCCTTCGAGGTACACTAGGCACCTTTGCTACCTGAATTTCACAAATTGATTTTTAATTTGGATTATTTGTTTTCATGGTAAATGGGTTGCTGTTTAGTTTTGTTTGAGCTTGCTGATTAATATATTTTTATTATATTTAGATTCCTTTTTTAAACAATCTCATTGTAAATTGCCTAGAGTTTTGGGAGCTGGGCAGTAACAAAATACAAATGAAAATTTATTTTCTCATTTAAATAAATAAGAAAATTAGGTTTTAATTCTAAACCCATCCTACATACATATTTAAGTTAATATTTAAATATTCAGTGTTTGAAAAATATAGATAACGTTTATTACAGTAGAATATTAATAACATAGAATGATTAATAGCTTTAATCAGATCTAAAAGTAACTGTAATTTAATTAAATCGTATTTCATTTTGGCCTTGTTCTGCTTGTTTTTGGAGAGTGTCCCTACTTCTCAAAACTTACTGTCAACCCATTAGTGTCCCTAGATGACAGAAAACCGGAAGAGCTTTTACTAGCAGATACATTTTGAATACTATAGCCAACAGGTTTCAGTGCTCCTGTTTAGAAAAAGTATAAAAGAAAAACAAACAAACTCTTTAAGGTATTTGTTTAACAACCTAGTTTACTGTTTGTTTCTCTTTTACAATAAAAATGATTATGTGAATATTATTTTATTACCAGTGACTTAATGAAATAATTATGGCAGGAAAGAATGAAACTGAATAAAGCTTAAGAAGTGTGAATGCCCATAATGTGTTGTACTTATTGTTGAAAAGGAACAACATCAAAACACCTGCTTTGTTTGTACACAGCACCGTGCATGTAAGATTTTGAAGTAAAAGTAGAAAAACATTTATGGTTTGTGAAATTCATCTTATAAAACTTATTATTACAGTCCGGAGACTTTGCAGTCTGCAAATATAAATTATGATCAAAATGTTTTTTAAAATAGATGAGTTCCATATTATTAACCTGTCGTTATCATCCTCCCCCTTCCCATTTGCTCTTTTTGCCTCAATAATCACGGTTATACTAACCTCTGCTATTCTACAGCCAGAGTTGATTGATGCTAATTAGCTACTTAATCAGGTACAACAACGTTCCATTATTGTGTCTCACAGCAAACAGCAATGAACCTGTGAGTGTTTTTCTTTTTTCTTCTTCTTTTATTACCCATATTAATCAAAGTTATTACTGAGGGAAGCTAAACAAAATGTGAAAAGTTGCCATATGTAAAATATAATTTGGAATATTGGAATTAATCCACGATCTTACATTTCTTTAATATTAAGGTAGCACTACAATTTGAAATTGGCGGGGTGGGGGGGAGCAGGAGCAAGGTGAAAAAGTTTCTATTTTCTGTAGGCGTGTGCCTATAGAATATATATATTCCTCAGTTTACAACAGTTCCTTTAATGACTGTTCTAGTGTTCTAGGGTCATGTGATCACCTTTTGTGACCTTCTGACAAGCAATGGCAATGGAGAAGCCAGGTTCAGTTAACCACTATGTTGCTAACTTGGCAACTTCAGTGATTCGCTTAATAAATGTGACAAGAAAGGTCATAAAATGGGGCAAAACCCACTTACCAAATGTCTTAGTGATAGATATTTTGGGCTCAATTGTGGTCATAAGTTGAGGACCATCTGTATATATTCATATACATACATACATACTACAAACACATAACACATGCAAGAATTTCCCATTCTCTTATTTCTATGAACTCATTTCTACACTATAATCTCAATGATAGCATACATTTGTTCGAGGAATGAATAGAAAACTGAACAGGGCAGAATTGGCATGCCGAGTGGTGATAATTGGAGCAGGATCTGATGAGCCTGCCTGGTCCTTCCTCCTTTCCAATTTGTCTTCTTCCAAAGCCCTGGATATTCCAGTGATAGATGGGATGAAGTATATTCCATTTATTATGACAATTCATTTGAAGGTCTTAAGTTTAGCTCCAAATATCTGCAAGGTGGAAAGATCCACTCCAGAACAACATAGGCCCAATGGTTGTTTTTTTTACTTATTACTTTAGGTAAATGTCCTGCTGCTTCCCATTTTACAAATAGATTTTTCTTAGAGGAGTTTTTTTTAAATCATCGCCAAACAGGCATAATTCACTTGCATCTCACTGCTCAATTTTCATGCTTTTTCCACTCAGATCCATTTGTCTACTGAGAAATACTCACTTAAAAAGCTTGGTTATTTCACTGAATTTTTTGTTACAGGCAAATCAAAGATAATTGGACTTCAGAATACCTTTAAATTATAGTCTAAGAGGAAAAGAATCTAGTTTAATGTATCATTTGCATTAACTATAAAGAGTGTTTTATTATCTCTTAATGTTTATAGTGCTTTTAGGTATCTAGAGAAAGTGCAGAAGAATTATATAGCAATTTTACAGAAGTCTGGGTTTCTCTCAACAAAAAGAATTTATGACAAACCTTAAATCTTGAAGAAAAAAGTCAATAACTAACTCTTAGGATTCCACAATGTCCTACTTATTAATAGAGGTAATGAAATATTTCTCTTGTTTGTTTTATGAGAAGTGTGTTATTAAAATCATATTTGCACAGAGTGCACTGCTAAAAATCTTCTAGTTTTATATACTGTAATTAAAATATACATTTATTATATAAAGTCTAACTGTATATATATATTCTATAAGTAAATTAAAAATACAGATGATCTCTGCATATTAACATTCAGTTTTATAGAGACATTACCTAAAGGCAAGTTAGTAAAGCTTTCATGTATTATTTTATGCTTTGATGCCTTTAATATTTAGTAATATTATTTGACAATTCTGGCATACCTATCTGCCAACATTTCAGAATTACAAACAGAACCACAGCTTTGTCAACATAACTCACATAACAAAACTGAGAACTTAAATCTCAATCAAGTCACTATAGGGATGCTGCAACAGCCAGAACTCTTAGGACTGGTCATAAGTCCCCATTGTTTAGTGCTGTGATAATTTTGAATGATTGCTGAATGAGTGGTTATAACCTGAGGATTATCTATATTACATAACATAATGACAGCACTTTTAGTGTAGGGCACTATTGCCCCTATGGCATTAAGTAAAAAATAAGAGAAATTCAAATAATGAAAACAGGCATGGAAAAATAAAGTCTTTCAAAATATTTCTGAATTCAGAACAAAGTTCCAACCTCAAATTGGTATGGACACCAATGTATGGATAGTAACCAATTCAAAAGAGAGCAAATAAGGATGGAAGACATATACTGAATATGGACAGTCAATGTCCAAAATATTTTAGAAGATACAGTATTCCTTGCTTACAAGAATCTTTAGAATTAGAAGATCAAGTTAGATCATTACCAAGATGGAAGGCTACAGGAACTAATAGAATACCCATTGAAATAAGACAAGCAACAGAAGAAGAATCAATCAAGGTTTTAACCAAACTACGCCAGTAAATTTGGAGACAGTGACCAACAGATCGAAACATTTAAGTCTACTTTCAAACATCAAAGATCAAAAAAGGAGAATTAATAGAGTATGCAAACCATTGTACAATATTCTTAATGTCACATGCTAGCAAAATAATGCTTAGGATCATCCAACACAGTTCAGAGTCCCACAAAGAAGAGAGATGTCAAATGTTTAAGGAGGTTTTAGAAAAGGCCAGAAAACACAAGACATTATTGCTGATACATGCTGAATGATTAAGAAAGTCAAAGAAAGCTTTACAGATAGTCCTCAACTTATGACCACAATTGAGCCCAAAATTTATGTTGCTAAGTGAGAAAATTGTTGAGTGACTTTGCCCCATTTTACGAATTGTCTTGCCCCATTTGTGAAATGAATCACTGCAGTTGTTAAATTAGTAACATGGTTGTTAAGTGGGTTTCCCCATTAACTTTGCTTGTCAGAAGGTTGCAAAAGGGGATCACATGACCCTGTTAGTGTCTTATTTAAATTAGTGTCTGATTGAAATGTGTTTCAATATTAGTAGCTCGGGTTGGTAGTTAGGCTGTTGGTTTGAGCTCCGAGCTTGGCAATTTGGTTGCAAACGTTTTGTCACCATTCGAGAAGACATCGTCAGTGCGTTTTGAATTGTGCTCGTCTGTTAGAATGCAGGTCTTTAAATACTTTTTTAAGAGATGCAAATTAGTCTGACTGTTGTTTGTTTGGATATTTCTCAGTCAATGATCTGATTTCGGACTGTTTGATTGGCTGGCTGTTGTTGCTGGGCTATAGTTAGGTAGTGTCTGTGATGCAGATTAGGATTAAAGTTGCTTATCTGGGTGCTTCTGAGTCATGGTATGGTTTCGGCTTATTCGATAGTTTGAGTGGCTGGCTGTTGTTACTGAGACGTGGTCCAATTTCTTTTGGGTTATAATTTTGTTGCTGCGTAGTGAGGTGCCTGTTTGTTCATTTTCAATGCTACCTTTCATTCTCAGCAATTGGCAGACTGGGTCGATGTCGATGTGTCTATTTATTGACTTACTGGTGGAAAACCAGGACTCAAGAAATTCTCTTTCTCTCCTTGATTTCACCTGGGTTGCAACTGTGGTCCCAGTTAGATCAAATTTGTGACCTTCTGAATCTTCATGGAGTGACATGAGGGATAGTGAATCATGTTTTTTGATATCCAGGAAGTCTGGTTGATAAGTTTTCTTCCTGTTTGTCCAACATAGTTCTTTTTGCAGTTGCTGCACTGGATTCCGTATATGAAGCCTGATCTTTGGTTTGTTTCTGTCTGCCCTTTTGGTTTTGACAGGGTCCGTCTGAGAGTTGAGGTTGGTTTGTGGGCTACTCCAAGGTCATGTTGGCGCAGTAGTCTTGCTGTCATTTTTGAGACATTCTGTATGTAGGGGATTGTGATTCGTCTGGTCGTTGTTGTTCCTGTTGTAGTTGTTGCATTGCTTTGAGTGTTTGTATTGTTTGTATGTAGGCATCTCCGGATGAAGTTTCATGGGTATCCGTTTCTCTCGAAGACTGTGTATAGGTCAGTGATGGCAAACCTATAGCACGCGTGCCACAGGTGGCATGTGGAGCCATATCTGAGGGCACGCGAGGCATTGCCCTATGTCAGCTCCAGCGCGCATGCGCGTGCTGGCCAGCTGATTTTTGGCCTTTCTTTCAGCCTAGGGATGGCGAAAAATGGTCCAACGGGCCTACCGGAAGTTTGGAAATGAACTTCCGGTTGGGCCTTTGGGCCATTTTTCGCTGTCCCCAGGGTTTAGGAAAGCCTCCTGAAGCCTGGGCACAGTGAAAAACGGCCCAACAGGCCTACCGGAAGCTTCAGTGAGGCCTGTGCACATGCGTGGGGGGGGGGGGACATGGGGGGGTTGTGTGCATGTGTGTGGGGGAGGGCATTGCATTATGGATGTGGGCACACACGCACACACAATAGCGTGCGCGCACACCCTTTTGGCACTTCAGCCAAAAAAGGTTCACCATCACTGGTACTGGTGTTTTTGTTCTGCTGATCTGGCCTCCGTGGTGTTACAATGGGATTCCGCTCTCCCAAATAGTGTTCTGATGCAGCTTTGCTTATGGCATTTTGGGTGATTGCTGTGGAAGTTGAGGATTTGATCTCTATGTGTTGCCTTCCTGTACACAGTTGTTAGAAGTTGGCCATTGGTAATTCTGGTTACAAGGACATCCAGAAATGACTCTCGGTTTCTATTGTAAATTGGATATCCGTGAAGACGTTGTTGATCCTTTGGTAGGTTTGATCAACCTGGTTGCTCTTGATTATCACAAAGGTGTCGTCAACGTAGCATACCCATAGCTTGGGGCTTGTCTGTGGAAGTACAATTTCTTCCATCTTTTGCTGGAAACTGAATTCAGTATCCAACATTTGATTACTTTCTATTCAGCAGAAGCCTAGATTTTGGCAGTGTTTTTTCCAGGGTCTCAGGCAGATTTGGAAGTGGGGGGCATCCTTGCTATTGGTCTTTTCCACAACACAAAATGAATCTGGGATCTTCACTTTAGAATACATTATTTGTCCATAAGACAGAATCTCATCTAAATTCATCAGCACTGCATATGACAAATTCACTATGAGCCAAAGCCCACCCTCTCCTTTTAAAAAAAGAGAGATACAACAGCTACTTTGATCTTGTTGATTGCACTACAAATTTACACACAGGAAAAAGAAAGAATGATCTCAAAGTTCTCTACTAACAGTTAATTTATGGTGGAAAGGGTGCAAATTTACCACCAAGGAATTCTGCTCTAAGACCAACTACATTTACAATGAAGTAGGAAGTTACAGTTTGTTTAGGACACATAAGTCATTCTGAAAGAAAATCCACAATGGATAACTGAGGTAAGAAAGACTTTAATCTTAAAAAAAAATTCATACCCAAAACAATGCTAAATTTACTAGAGCTTCAGATTTAACCCTTTATTCAGCTCTGAACACCATTACGAGCCTTTGGGAACATGCTACTAATATGTTTTTTAAAGAAAAATGGGTACATTATTGTACTTCCGTCTGCAGTTTGTTTAAGGGACAGAAAGTTCTCGTTTAAAATATTGTGTATCTTTAGTCACTGTGAAAAAATTAATTACTCTCAGTTTAGCTGTGCCACTTAGGAATGCTAGATTTCTCTGCAAAGTAAAGGAATAAATCTTATTTAGTGTTACACAACCTTGCCAAAACATTGATCAAAAGAAGGCATTCTGATTGTGTGCAAAGCATACAGCATTAATCCTTTCTCCAGTTATTTATTACCGGGGGTGGGTGGGGGATACAAGTACATTGTCAAATGTATCAATTTTAACAGGGTACTCTTCTAACTAATGTCAGGAATAGCATTAGTTACAACCTTGCTTATCATCAAAAACTCTGCTGATCCCATCATGACAACTTTCTAGCTGCTCCTGTCAATCTCTAAATGTCTACCTACCCAAAAAGTTGAGCAGGTTTAAATTTGGGTTAGCAATAAAAAGGCAAGCACTAGCAAAAGGGAATGTGATATTACTCTCCCTGAACATGATAAAAAGCAGTGGAAACAACTGCCACAATATGATGCAGACATTATTTAGGGGCCCTATGGCATAGCCGGCGGCTTAGCATTTATATGAAAAGCACACTGGCACCTGGAAGTGGGTAGAAAAGGCACGAGGACAATGCAGGTGCTATAAGCCAGTGTTTTTCAAACTTGGAAACTTTAAGATATGTGAACTTCAACTCCCAGAATTCTCCAGTCCCCACATCTTAAATTTCCCAAATTTGAGAAACACTGCTATAGACTGAGCAAGGAGGACATAAACAAAGCTATCTTTTCTAGCATTAAAGAATCCTTCTGGTGGAAACGCAGCAGAAATAAGGGGAAGAAATGAAATATTTAGCAGAGAAGTAACTGGAAAACTACCGTGTTTTCCCGAAAATAAGACCCTGTCTTATATTTTTTTTGAACCCTGAAATAAGCGCTTGGCCTAATTGCCATGCACTCAAAAGCCCGATTGGGCTTATTATCAGGGGATGTCTTATTTTGGGGAAAACAGGGTACTTTCTTAATTATTTGTAAGAAAAAAAAAAGAACCCAAAATCCAAAATATAATCCCTCACTTGAGAATAAGATAATTGTTCAGGAAGTAATTGTCACACATGCTTAACATAGGAAAACTCTAGAAACAATGGTGCTCATTATACTTTTAGACTTAGCAGTGTTAACCAACTGCTTGTCGTAATAAATGTCCAAGTGATGATGATGTTATTTATGGCACTGAAACATCTGCAAGCAAACAACAGAGAGCAACCAAGGATTCCAGAATGCAACCCTGAGCTACATGTATTCTCGTTTATTGAAAAGTCCAAGTCTTTAAATAATACCGTATTTTTCGGACTATAAGATGCACCGGTGTATAAGACGCACCAAGATTTTGAAGAGGTAAGTAAGAAAAAAAAAGTTTTTCCCTCCTCCAGTCCCTAGGAGCACTCTGCAGACCTCCCAAACCCTCTGTGCACCCCATTTTTTGTGGAAAACGGGCAGTTTTTCACTTATTTTTTGCAAAAACTGGGGTGTTTTTGCCCTCCCCCAGCCCCCAGGAGCACTCTGCAGACCTCCCAAACCCTTTGCGCTCCCAAACCTTTTGCGTGGGGCAGGGCTTCAGGAGGGCAAAAATGGCTGTATTCGATGTATAAAACGCACCAACATTTCCACCCCCTTTTACAGGGGGAAAAAGTGTGTCTTATAATTTAATTTAATTTAATTTAATGGATTTCTATGCCGCTCAACTCCCAGGGGTCTCTGGGCGGCTCACAACATATTAGATTCCATTACAAATATAAAATACAGTAATTTAAAAAAATACAAAAGTTAAAAAGAGTATCTCATATTTACAATCAAGGGGGGAGACCCATATTTAATCTAGTTGGTCTCACTTTCACCCCGCCTGCCGGAAGAGCCAAGTTTTTATTGCTTTCCGGAAGGCCAGTAGGGTGGGGATGGTCCTGATCTCTGGGGGAAGCTGGTTCCACAGGGAGGGAGCTCCCACAGAGAAGGCCCTCCCCCTCGGCCCCGCCAGCCGACATTGTTTGGTCGACGGGACCTGAAGGAGGCCGACTCTGTGGGCCCTGACTGGTCGTAGGGAGGTATGCGGCAGGATGCAGTCCCGAAGGTAACCTGGCCCTGAGCCATGTAGGGCTTTAAAGGTAACGACCAACACCTTAAATTGGATCAGGAGACTAATGGGCAGCCAATGCAGCTGGCGGAGGATCGGTGTTACGTGGGTGCATCTGGGTACACCCACCACAGCTCGCGCAGCTGCATTTTGCACCAATTGCAGTCGCCGGACACTCTTCAAGGGTAGCCCCATGTAGAGCGCATTGCAGTAATCCAGCCATGAGGTGATAAGGGCATGAGTGACTGTGAGAAGTGCCTCCTTCTCCAAGTAGGGTCGCAATTGGTGCACAAGACGTATACTCCGAAAAATACGGTAATTCAATTGTCAGTTATGAACCAGATTAGTTCAGCAACCAATAACAATTTCATTCTGATTCTTCCCAAAAAAATATACAAAAAGGAAAGTAAACAAAACAAAACTGAAAGCATAAAAAGAAAAATGTAATAAAGACACAGTATTTGCAGTCCATCATTTTATTATCCATCTACAGCATCTATCTATCTATCTATCTATCTATCTATCTATCTATCTATCTATCTATCTATCTATCTATCTATCTATCTATCTATCTATCTATCTATCAATCATCATCATCATCATCTTCTCTAAAACTCTTGTTTTCATCGCCTTCAACTGGACAAAATTATGCATCACAGGGCAATGATTTTTGAAACATCTCAAATTGACTAACTTACAGAATGTGACCGAATCCCAGGGCCCATGACTCACAAGGGAATGAAATTGGGGAAGGTGAAGGCTGTTTCAGTGCTACTAGCTGCTGTTGTGGTTATGTGAACTTCATTTTTAATGGCTTGAGCGCAGTACTGCTTAGGGAGGTTGCATGAGTGGTGGGGAAAGCCTGGCGCAACTATTGAGGGGCTTGGATTGGCTGCTGCCAGGTGGGGAAGGTGTGCAAGTGGCAGGGAGGTGCAGCCTGAGCACATAAGAGGGTCAGGGAGGGTCTTGAGGATGAGGGGGTGACTAACAGAGGTGTGGCATGAGCACAGAGGAGTTGGGGAGAGTACATAGATAGTGAGTCTTAAGCGACTTTCAACACTCCCTGCCAGCTGCCCCATTGACTTTGATTGTGGGGAGCTGGCAGGGAAGGTTGCAAATCATGATCATGTGACTGTGGGACGCTGCAACTATGATGAGTCCGCTGCCAAGTGCCCAGATTGCAATCATATGATTGCGGGGTGCTGGGACGGCCAGGACGTCAAGGACTGGCTGCAACCACCATTCTCTCAACATCACCGTAACTTCAAATGGTTGCCAAACAAGTGGTTGTTAACCGAGGACTACCTAAATTGCCTTAGAACAGGAGTGTCAAACTGGCGGCTTGCGGGCCGGTCGCGTCATGCACAGGCCATGCCCACCCCGGCTCTTCAAAGGCAAAAAAGTCAAGATATGTCACGTGATGCAATCGAGTTTGACACCCATGCCTTAGATACCTTACCTCACTTTCTGACTGAAGTAATGTTTGCAAACAGTAAGATTAAAGATGGAATATATATATACTTATACATACATATATAGTGCGAGTAAATATGAATTGGGTAAATTAGCTGTAGAAATAAAAGTTGACATTCCAATAGACATAGTTTATAAGAAGATAAGATCTATAATGTATAAATACAGATATAATATATAATCAAGTGTATAAAGATTAGTAGTAATAGCTAATAGGCTGTCAAAGAAGCATGACTTCACTTTTATGGTTTGTATTAGTCGGCGTTATGTTTGTAGTTGATTGCGTATGATATTTGCGTAATGTAGTGTTTTCTACAGTTTTTGTATTTGTTTTTTTCTGTTGTGTTTATTTTTGTTGTTGTGTGTATTTAATTGTTATGTTTTTAAAAGAAAATTCAATAAATATTATTTTAACGAGCAAAAAAAAAAAAGAATATGTTGCATCTTCAACTGTTCAAAATGGCAGTACTGATATCAATCCTTGTTTTAGGCACTTCTGGAACCAGATAATTGCATTTCTTATTTTTAAGAAGCTTAACATTAGAAAAAAAAAATCTATGCATTATGTTCAATTGCAATTGGGGTATAAAATCTTCGTAGCTCAAGTTTTTGAAATCCATCAGATGATGAAACCCATCAAGATCCTCATCCCCACAATTCAAAAGTTCCCAATATCATTTGCCAGCCTCAACTCTTAGATTGTCTGTTTTACTGATTACTCCTTCACTGTCACTGCAAGAGCAATCGATCACCCAAACTTTGAGATGGTCTTCTGTTCAGTCCTCGGAGTGATTTCCTCCGTTTGTGAAAAAGCACAACTAAGCAAAGAATCTTCCACGTCACTAAAATCAGCCTGTATTTTTATAAAATAGTAAACCAGTTAATATGTAGGGATTGTGCTGATGACTCTTTTTAAGGGATTACTTAAGGATTCTCACTCAGAATTTGAATATTATATCAAAATAAAACACATCAACAGCCATCTCATTTAATGCACCAACCACAAATTGTGTGCTTAAATGTGATGTTTACAAAAAAATTCTTTACAAAAAAAAATCTTCTATGATCTGATTTTCTGAGTGCTAATCTACCTATCAAGCGTTTATGGGATAAACAGTCAGTTTCTAAGGATTTTTCTTTGCACATAGAATTCCAACTGAGAACAAGCTGATTCATGTGTTTTAAATAGCAGGTATCCACTATGTATCTAAATAGTCACATCCATAACGAGGTACTTTTCCTTTTACAGATTACTTGTTTAAACACATTAGGCCCTTCGTATGAGACAAGTACCTTTGGACTAAAAATTACTAACAGAAATATTTAAGGATCCAGACGGTCACCGAGACCAAAGGTTTATTTGTTCAGGCTTTTGGGCTCATGCTGCAGCCCATCCTCGTGGAACTTCTCTCTCATTCACTGGGCTGTTCACACGTTCTGGAGGAGAAAAAATTCTCTGAGGATGGGCTCCAGCACTTGCCTGAAAGCTTGGAAGAATAAACCTTTGGTCCGACTCAGATTGGATCCTGCAACATTATTCCAGGACATGTATATTTGCCTTCATTCATGAGAACTATTTAAATACTACATTAGAATCTGCATAATATTTGGACACACTATGGTTTATCAATGATGGTTTATAGCTTAGTTTACACCTAGTTTATCTAGCCAAACCACAGATGAAATAAATTATGGCTTAGTATTATGTATTAATTCATGAAATCATTATTTTGTTATATTCCTATAAAGTACTTCAGGTGTATTTATGTGTGCATGTGGGAATGTGTGTGTGTGTATGCATAAGCATATTTACAGGTAATCTTGACTTACGACTGGTTGATTTGAACTTCCAACATTGCCTTGGACGAGGAAGTGTTATTAGGAAATGCTAGTGACAACGTAAGTGACTTTTCAATTCAGAATAAAGTCTTAAAACAAGAACAAGAACAAAAATGGAAATCCTAAAGGGCAAATTAGTTGCTGGATTTCTCCTCTTCTCTGAGTGTGCTAGATACTAAAATTTATGAAACATCTTCTTTTCAGAAATAAACCTGTAAGGCTTCTGTTTTTTTAAAAAGCAACTGAAGGAACAGATAATAGCATTGCGTATCATTTTAAACAGTACAGAGAAACTACTTTTAAAAAGTCAGACTCCTCAGAATCCTTCCTTCAAATGGATCATCAATAGCTCAAAATAAAGAAAAAGGAAGCAATAGCAATAGCAATAGCACTTAGACTTATATACCGCTTCACAGTGCTTTACAGCCCTCTCTAAGCAGTTTACAGAGTTCAGCACATTGCCCCCAACAATCTGGGTCCTCATTTTACCGACCTCAGAAGGATGGAAGGCTGAGTCAACCTTGAGCCGGTGAGATTTGAACAGCTGAACTGCTGAACTAGCAGTAGCCTGCAGTGCTGCATTTAACCACTGCGCCATCTCGGCTCTTAAAGAAGCATGCCTCTTTAACCACTGCGCCATCTCGGCTCTTAAAGAAGCATGCCTCTTTAACCACTGCGCCATCTCAGCTCTTAAAGAAGCATGCCTCTTTATATAAGATATAATGAACTTCCTGAAATTCTCTACCTCGTCAAGAGAAGGATGGGAAATTCGTTTCAAAAAAGATTTATAAAAAACAGAGAAAACCAGAAATAACTACAATCTTTCCTAAGCTGGTGTCCCCAGATATTTGAGATGGAAACTTCCAAAATTCCCACCCAATTTAGCAGTTGTGCTTCCTGTGAATGCTAGGAATACCCATCCTTGTGTGCAGTAGTTACAGAAAGCTCAGCTAGGAGAACTGAATGGACCATCCACCTCCTGCCTTCCTAGATACTACAAAGAAGTCAGACAATCAAATCCATACATTTCTAGGAAGATGTGGTTGGATCTCACTTTGCTGGCCCTCATCCAACAAAGCAGTTCTTAATATGGAATTTTGAACATCATTACCACATTATATGGACCATCGGGAAGATTTTCCACCTTCTCTTTTAAGGCCTATAAAAACTCCAGCTGTGTCAGTCACTGACCAGCATTTTGGAACATCAAACGTGTGCCGCTGATTCCAGATAATAAATGATGGAGAAAGTTTTGTTGGATGACAGTTTGCTTAGCACCACCAATCCATTCTTTGCACTGCTCAGGCAGGGAATGATGTGTGTGTTCTCATCTCATGTAGGGTAGTAATGAGACACAACGGGCTCAACTGTTTTTCTTTATAAACTGTCAAGAGTGCCCTAGAAAGTAAATAGGTACCTGAGTTCGGAGAATTTCACTTTTTGACAACTGCATGTCGCCTGTCAGCTCTTTCACCATGATGCCCAGTGGTTCCAGACGTTTGCTGAAATAATTTGTCATTTCAGCTGCCAAGGCCTTCATAGGAGCAACATAAACTATCTGCAGTGAAAAAGACGCTAGATTGATAAATGAGCAAAATGTTCAACCCTGAATATTCACATCAACCGATACCAATCATAATTTATGTAAAAAAATGAAACTGAGCATATACACAGCAAGAAAATTAATAGCAGCATGTGGATTTTGGTTATTTTCAAAATAAATGCTCAGCTATTTTTAAACAAAACAATGTATTTTGTTTATAAAGGTCTATAATTTTGAACATTTGTTCTGCACCTGAGTTAAATATATTTCCAACTCTTTTCACACAGGCAAGCAACATTTCCAGAACCAAAAAAAGGAATTGCGAACCAGCAATCAACTAAATCAGCAAGCTTTGTAGCTGTATGTATTGGAGAAAACAAGAGGTCTTTGAAAATTTCTTAGATTCATATAAACATGACAATCATACATGAAGCTCTGTCAAACTACTTCACTGAATTCCTACCTTAAATTCATCCTTTTTGATAACGCCCTGCTGAACGTGCTGACGGATTTCATGCAAAACTGTTAACATGGCAATGTTGGTTTTTCCTGCCCCAGTAGGTGCGCATATTAGCATGTTCTCATTTGTGTTGTAGGCAGTTTCAAAAACAATGGACTGGATTCGGTTTAATCGTTTCATGCCTTTGAAAGCAAGTTGTCCAATCTGCAAGAAAAATTCAGAAAGAGAAAAAAAAGTATTCCAATTAAACAATAGCAATAGCACTTAGACTTATATACCACTTCATAGTGCTTTAAAGCCCTCTCTAAGCGGTTTACAGAGTTCAGCATATTGCCCCCAACAATCTGAGTCCTCATTTTACCCACCTCGGAAGGATGGAAGGCTGAGTCAACCTTGAGCCGGTGAGATTTGAACAGCCGAACTGCAGCTAGCAGTCAGCTGAAGTAGCCTGCAGTGCTGCACTCTAACCACTGCGCCACCTCGGCTCAATACATTACAATGAATGAATGTAATAGTTACTGTTGGGCAAAAATACTACTATACAAATAGTAGCAAATATCTCTGAACAACAAAATGGATTATCATTTATTGACCAAGCACTGAACAACATTTATTTTTATTGTGAGGCATGGGTCCCACGGGATTGGGCAGCCTATAAGAGCATTTATTAAATTAAATTAAATTAAACTTTCAATTCAATCTGACATTTTGAAATATTTCTTCAGCTTTTCTTCTTGGAAGAACTTTCATAGGTGCCATTCATCTCTTCTATGTTGCTTTCTTAATTCATCTCTACGCCATCATCCTGACTTACATTAAATGCCTAACAATTATCTAATTCCTCTTAAAGATTTTTGTTGTTTATTCCCAATTCAGTTGCTATTGCATGCTATTTTTTTATTATATTTATATGAACACACATGCAAACTTTATACTTCACTTCTCTGTCAGCATTTGTGGAACAAACAGAAAATACTGGAGTAAACACCAATTGGTGCTCAGTGTCTACTAAATGGTAGACAGAGCAAGGATTTTAATCCCTCTTCCCTCCTGGGCCCCTTGAAAGTTTAATTCATTACATTCTGAAATAACTCTAGATTCCACATGTGGGTGTGTGCACGCACATGTGCATAGAGAGACCTTGAGTTTTGGCCAGAACTAGGATCGGAATCTCAGTTGTTGAGAGAAACAGACATTAAGTGGGACATCACAGGATTGCTTCACTCAATAACCACAATAATGGCGCTCCCTGTTATTTATTGTAATAAATAAAATAAATAAATTTCATTTAACAATCTTGCAGGTTGTTAAGCAGATGGAGTCCCAAGTAAGGACCCATTCTCACAGTGCTTCGGAAGCCTCATTCTCCAAATTATGTGAGGCGTGTGGAATGGCGTGAGGCAGCTTTGAAAGTCTGGTATGGCCATGCGTTATTTCAGATAGGCTGTGCAGGCCTTTCAGCAGCAGGAGAAAAATGTCTGAAGGTGAACGGGGTGCGGCAGATCTTAGGGAATGCTGAGTGTTGGGGGGAAATCAGTGTCAACCATCCTTTGGCATATGTAGCAAAAGAAACTCCTGGGACATTATTTTACCAAGTGTATAACTTTACTGATAGATCCATGCAGGCACACAAGAAGCGAAGCTAACTCTGAGGTTTTCGCATGACAAAAAGCCTAGTTAATTTCCCCTTTTCCCCATTTGAGCCACCCATTGTCCACCAATTCAACACATTCTTTTTATTTTAGGAAAACAGTCTGCGCCTTCGGAAGGTTGCCATCGCCCGGCCTTGAAGTATCAGGATCTTCTCCGGCTGCAAACGGCTCACATAAATTCCTCACATCCCTCCCAATACATTCCAAGCATTCTCCTCCCCACTCCCTTCATTTCTATTGTCAAGCTGTGAATAGAGGCGCGTTATCAGTCAGCCTTGACAATTGAGCCTTGGAGAAAGGAGCAAAGTAGCATTTCTTAATGGCAGTGGTGGTGCTAGGGCTGATGTTGAGGCCTGAGGGCAGTGGAAACTGGCTGAGACTGCTGAAGTCTCTGGCCCTCTACTTCAGGTGTAGCCCCAGTGCTAAGACAGAGAGCTGCTATGCAAGGTGGCCTAGGTTAAACGGTGGGGGGAGATACACAGGTGGGGGGAGTGGCAATGCCTTTGTGGTCAAAAGTGGGGGCAGTCTGCCAGTCGCCTAAATTTTTATCACGTAACACTGGGGGTGCTGCAATGGCTGTAACAGCAGACACAGCTTGTAAGTCCCTTTGTTCACTGCTTTGTAAGTCTGAATGATTGCTGAACAAATGGTCACAAGCCAAGGACTACCTGTGTACCCACTTCACATAATTTACTTTTTTTATAAAGCTTTTACCATTTTTCATCAAAATTCTTGCAAACTGCAGACCCTAGCACCTGGCTTCTGGATTTTTGCATTTCTCGCAAAAGAAGGAAAAGAAATTGAACAATGGAAAATAAACTCATTTCAATTTGGCTTATTACAAAGTATTGCCCAAAAGCTTATTTCAAAAGTACCATCTGTCAGTATGAAACTCTGTCTGGAATTTAACTTTGGGTAGCCAGTGAAGTGCAGTAGTTAAATGTCACAGGGCCTAGGAGACTATAATTCAAAATCCCTATCATGAATTTTCCAGATTTATCATATATATATATTATATATATATATATATATATATATATATATATATATATATATATATATATATATATATATATATATATATATATATATATATATATATATATATATATATATATATATATATATATATATATATATATATATTCTGAGGTTTTCGCGGGTGTTTGTATGTAGGTCTTTGGGTATTCGGGTTTTCTCCCGCGTGAAATTGGAGGTGTCTTCGCAACGTTTCGATGAAGTCTCATTCATCATCTTCAGGCTGGTGTCTTCTGCTTCCTGCTTCTAGGATATATATATATATATATATATACTCTCTTTCAACCTATTCCATCGTTTATGAAAAAAGAAATGCAGTTGTGTATTTCTCTCATACATTATGTGCAATTAAAAAGGCAGACAGTAAAACCCAACAGTGTCTGTACAATATGAAACTTTTTAGGTTTATTTTTTTAACAATGCTATTTAAAAAAATATAAAACAATAGCAAAACCCCATAATACACTAAAGCCATAAATAAACAAAACAATACTTAAAGAAAAAAATAATGGAACCCAAGAAAGAAAAGATAAAGTTAAAAAAAAGCAAATAAGCTCAGTGGAAAAACACTATTTCTGGATTCTGTACCTAAGAAAGAATTTGAGTATGCATCAGCTATACTGAAACCAAATGCTAATTCAATGCACTATATTGAAATTATAGTTTTTATATATTTAAATTAATTTAATAACATATTAAATCACTGGATAACCTATTGGCATAATAGGTTGCACTTGCACTTAAATAATACTTGGAGAGACATTAATATTACTTAATTGATACCCAAGAGAATATGACTACTTGCTTTATTTGATTCTAGCATCCATAGAACAACATATTGACAAAAAGGAATCTTGACTAGTGAACAGTTACATTTCTAGATCATGACAAGGCTTGGAAAAAGCTAATTAACCACCCTCCAGCTAATTATATGAATACAGCCAACATGTTGGGCTCTGTTATGCTAGATTAAAACAGCCCTGCTGCTTGTGTTGCAAAAAAAGTGATACATGCTAATCTTTTCTCTATGCCATTCTTAACAGCAACAACTGTGTATGAAAACCTGGGGCATAAAACAACAGAAATGACAAATTGAAACACAAACATTAAAAACAGAAAGCAAAAGTATATTGAGTTAGTTTTAAACCTGTTTTAAAATCTATCCACCTCCTTTTTGAGAAGATACACCAGCCAGCCTTTCTCCTGCCCTACATTTACTTCAATTGTAGGACAAACTTAATTCCATTCTTTAGAAGAAAAACACACAGGGGACAAGTGCAGCTCAAGCTCATGAGATCCAGAAAGGAAAAGGTGGTCAACCTGATATCCTCTAGATCCGTGATGGCGAACCTATGGCATGCGGAGCCATATCTGCTGGCACGCGAGCCGTTGGCCTAGCTCAGCTCCAGCATGCATGTGCGCACCAGCCAGCTGATTTTCGGTTCGCAGGGGGAGGGGACAGGGAGGCCGTTTTCGCCCTCCCCAGGCTCCAGGGAAGCCTCTGGAGCCAGGGGAGGGCAAAAAACGGGCCTACTGGCCCCACCGGAAGTTGGGAAATGCACCGTTTCCAGCCTCCAGGGGGGCAGGGAGACCATTTTTGCCCTCCCCAGGCTCCAAGAAAGCCTCTGGAGCAAGGGGAGGGCAAAAAACGGGTCTACCGGGCCCACCCAAAGTCAGGAAATAAGGGAGGTGAGGGGGATTGTGTGCACATGCGCAGGGTGTGGGGCAGCGCAGGGGAGGGTTGTGCACACATGCGCAGGGGGCAGGGCATGTGGGGGCATTGAATTATGGGTGTAGACACGTGTGTGTGCGGTATCGCACGTGCATGCGTGCTTTTGGCACCCGAGGAAAAAAAGGTTCGCCATCACTGCTCTAGATAATTTTCAATGCAAAGACCCTGAGTCCCAGCCTACAGGGGAATTGAAGTTTAGAGTATTCAGAGGGGAACAGGTTGTGTTATCCTGCTGTAAGGTCTCAGGTCACATTCTCAATAAAAAGGGAAGAAAGGATAATACCTTCATAGCATCTGTGACATGAGTGAGCCTGTTGCTATCGCACTGTCTTTTCTAAAAGAAAGACAGACAGCTCAAAGCGCTTCTCAACTCTAGTGGGGACTAGATCACTGCATAGCTGGAGGTCATCCAAGGAAAGGGGAAGGCAGGTCACTACTACATCTCAAAGACAAATACATATTCCATTAAGATAGCACAATTGTAGCCAACTGAACTTAAATACACTTCTCCGTTTGATCAAAGCATATGTAAGGCCAAAAGTCTGGTTTTTTTTAGATAGACATTGAAACAGTGGCATTTCTCTCACAGCTTACAATTTTTAATTTTCAAGAGCTGTTTGTGGCATTATTTTTCCTTTGTTTTATCTGCCTACTGAGTTCAAAATTAAAGATATAAACTGTGTTGCTGCAAATAAAATATAATTATGTGAGATAGAGGCAATGTGGAAAAATAACTCACAGTAAGAGTAATGTGTAAGATATACCTTAGAGAGGTCACAGCATTTTGGTATCCAAGAAAATCTAGTAGCAAGAATGTTACTTCAATAGTCTTGTTTTATCACCCAATCTAAAACATTCAGTTACTTTTTCCCATCCTAGAACAATTTCCCATATATCTAGATAAATTAGTACATTTCAGTGTACTAATTTAAACTTATACAGCAGAATAGGAAGGTTGAGGCCTTCCAAATGTCACCAAACTATAATTCCCAATAAACCCGCCGAAACAGGAGCTCTAGGCGGTGGTGGGCGGGCAAAACGGGAGCTCCAGGTAGCAATGGGCGGCGGGCAGCGGCCCTCGGGGCACTGGGAAAGCACAGGCTTTCCAGATGGGACTTACACAAAGCGCTGTGCTGCGAAAGACTCTCTCTCCCAGGCAAGAGCAGCAGGGGACAGAAGCAGCAGCCGCTGACCTGGAGAGCATATGATGGAGCCCTCCACGTGTTCTCCGGCGACTTGTTTTCTCTCCCCCACTCTCTTGCTGGGAGAGAGTCTTTTGCAGCACAGCGCTTTGAGGACCTATCCAGAAAGCCAGGCACAGAGAAACAGCCAGGCCGCTACTTTCAGCACCCACAAGGAACCGAGGCTTGGAGCAGTTTTGGAGGTTGTTAAGGAGAACTGCTCCTCGGCCCCAGCCTGGGCTGCTTGGAGTGAAAAGCTATTGCAATAGCCTGGGCTTGAAAACACATGGCTGGGGCCGAGGAGCGGTCCTCCTTAACAACAACGTTCCATGTGGGCGCTGGGATGCCTTCCCCTCTGCCACCAGCCATGGGAGGAAGGTAATGCCACGAGCCCAGTGGGGACGGTGGAGGGCCCGCGGCAAGTTAGGCTGCAGGCAGCGTGGTCTGGAATGGAGCCGCACCGGGCTGTGGTAGCTTAGCCAGCCACACGAGCTTGGTGGGGACGGTGGGAAGGGCGCAGCAAGCTCCGGGGAGGGGGGCCCTAGTGAGATTTACCTGTAGGCAGGAGAAGGCATCTCAGTTGGGGCGCAGGGCAGGCACCACGTGAGAAGGCAGCTTAGGCAGGCAAGCCGCCCGGAAGGTGAGGAGTGACTGGGCGGGGCAGGTGGGCCGGGCGAGCAAGTGGCGACCGGTTCAGGGGGGTGGCCAGCCAGCCATCGTTACCGGTTTGTCGCCCTTGGCCAAATTTCTGCCAACGGTTCGTGCGAACCGGTAGCAACCCACCACTGGTGTTATCTCACCTTTTTGTATGATTCTGCATAAAGTCATCTGAAGATATTCCTCCTTTAATGGCTAATTAAGGAGATAATGATAATAGCTCGTCTATCATGACATTCAAGATCAGCATTGCCCGTCAAAATTCACCTGCTTAGAAACAACTCTGAAGAACTGCAACTAGTTGGAAAAAAATTATCTATTCTCACATTTAACTAAGGAATGTTGTCAATTTACATCTCTAATTTTATTCCTGTTATAGTTCCTCTGCTATTTTAAATGTAGATTTAATGCTATTTAAACCATTATTTTAATTCTCCTTTTGTTTCTTAATTTTATTGTGTTAGGTTACATTGTTAACACAACTGATGGAGGATACAGATGTAACAATTCAGAAACACACACAGTTAAAGGGTGGATAATGTTTAAAGCTGTATATTAAAAAAAACACCCAGATTTGTGCATGCGTAAAACATCAGAGCGCTCCAGCAGATAGAAGCTTCTTTTGTATTCCCCACTTGTTCATAGTACATACTTTATAGTTCACAATAGCAAATAGGCAAATAAGGAAGACAATAAATGGAGTAGTGACATTCACCACAGCAATGCCCAGATGTGTTGATGATACTCCGTCAGTCACCTTCCACTCAGTTCTAGAAGCTTTACTGCAGAAGGTATGTTTTCTAGGAAAGCACCCAATTTTCCTATATCGTATTTTTCGGAGTATAAGACGCACCTTTTTACCCTCAAAAAGAGGGTGAAAACCTGGGTGCGTCTTATACACCGAATGCAGCCCCACCCAGCCACCCCCACCCTTTCGCATCTGCCTGCCAGAAATTTACCTTTTTGCAGCAAACAGGCAAAGCACAAGAAGAGCACAAGAAGAGATAAACTGCCTCCCGACCTACAGCTGACAGGCTTGCAAGCCACATGGTAAAATGAAACTAACTACGGTGGCTGTAATGAGACAAAATGCTGGGAGATAAACTGCTGGCAATATTAGGCTGCTGAAATCAAATGGAGGCAAGCTATAGCTGCTATGGCTCACAGCTAGAACTCTTGCCTCACAATCAGGAGGTTGTGAGTTCTATCCTGGGTAGAGGCAGATTCTGTTAATATGTTATTTTGTTAAATGTTTGTAGAGTGTTCAAATTATTAGACTTATTTTTTAAAGATTGCTTTATTATTGTTCTAGACAACTTAACAAAATGAAGAAGCTTTTAAAAATAAATGCTTGCTCTGAAGAGGCCCAGTGCTATTGTATCTTCTTTTAAATAGCAGAGAATACTGCCAGAAAGCCACATCAATTTTAAAGATCTGTAAAAGTATAATCTGAAATGTCCTGTTTTAGTATTAAGTATTAGTATTAAGTATTAGTATTAAAAGAAGGCAGCTGAGAAACCCTGACTAGTCATGTTTGGAGTAGATCTATTTAGATAATTGGGAGGAGTTAGTGTGATTACATTTAAGAAAACTTTCTGGGATTAATATACTGCCATAAATGTACATTTCTCCAATTCTTTGCCATTTCTATGGGTCAGGCACACATGCACAGAAATACACAGCAAACAGTGTATATCATCTGTACTGTTTGCTGTTTGGCAAATTGCTGGGAGGCAGAGGCCTTTTTTCCTTGTTTTCCTCCCCCAAAACTAAGGTGCGTCTTATACTCCAGTGCGTCTTATACGCCGAAAAATACGGTACATTTCTCCAATTCTTTGCTATTTCTATGGGTCAGGCACACATGCACAGAAATACACAGCAAACAGTGTATATCATCTGTACTGTTTGCTGTTTGGCAAATTGCTGGGAGGCAGAGGCCTTTTTTCCTTGTTTTCCTCCCCCAAAACTAAGGTGCGTCTTATACTCCAGTGCGTCTTATACGCCGAAAAATACGGTATATGCTTTGAGTTCCTAGAAAACATAATTTCACAGCAACAGAAGCGCGAAATTGTCAGAAAATGTGCTCAACTGGTGTGTATTTGTTGCGCAATAAAATAGTGGAGCACAAAGGCCCAGAGTAAGATTTCCTTCTCTACAGGCATTACTAATGGTACAGCTTCCAGCTGTTTGTGCATGAGTCACGATTAAAGCCTTCAACAATCTTACCACTTTAGGGATCTCCACACATACAGAATAATGATTTTTCAGAGTACATATTTAATTTGCCTGTTCTCCTATGATGGGAGGTAAACCACCTCCTTCAAGCTTGGTGCTACAATATCTATTTAACAAAAAGGGGGTAGAACTGACAAAGACTATTTTAAAGGGTAATTATAGCTGACAGAGGTAATAAACTTTACCCATCAAGGAGCAGTGAGGCAACTGGGAATACAAAGAACATTATTCCAAGAATAAACATTAATGTCATGGGCTCTGTTTTAATACAACTCGCTTTTCTTAAGTTCTTCACTTCATACAATAACTAACCAGAGTAAAAGTCTATTAATAACATATATATGTGTATGTACAAACTGGTAGAAGAATGTTATCTACCGCCCTCTAGGCTTTCATCCGAATCATATGAGATACAATCTCTGTTGCATGGGCACCACTTCGTTACACAAAACATGTTCTTCAACATCTCCCTTTTGAGGACACAATGAGCACTGGATTTTATTTACGCTCCATATAGCTCTAGCTACAGGGACCCCTGGTTCTAGAGTTGCCATCAGTCTTTCAGTCACACAACTCTAAACAACATCATTCAATTTAGTAGAGAGCCTCAAATGGTTACATTACGAGATAGATGTGTCAAATAGAACTGAGCTCCATCCATACTAAATGTACTCCATAATTTTGACTTCATATGTTATTTGGAAATTTGGAAAATAGCATAGAGATGCTGAAAGCAGTCACAGAAGATTGAAGCAGTTTGTGCAACAGAACCTAAAAGAGACAGACTTCAAATTTAAGACATGCAGAGATTTTCTAAAATAATATATAGTATGTCACTTTAGCAATCATTAGATTCTTTAAAGAAATCCTCTGGAATTTCAGGAAACCACATTGGATTGTGTTATCTGAATAGTTTATGGATACTTTAGTCAGCAGACATCAAAAGGCACCACAGAACTTTAACAATGGCCATTTGGAACACTTAAAAAACTGCAGGCATTTTAAACATGAATATAGTAGTACCTCAATACTCATCATTAATTGTTTCTGGGAGGTGCGATGAGTACCCAAAATGATGAGTGTCAAATAAATGTTTCCCATAAGGAATAATGTATTGAGTCCCAAGGCAACGAACACCAACAAGTTCTAGTTTGTGCATTGAGCCAAACAACTGATGAGAACCGGGACAACATTTTTGTGTCAAAATGCGTTGAGTACCAAATTCGATGAGTTTCAAAGCATTTGAGTACCAAGCTACTACTGTATTACAATTAAATGCTTCATATTCATTTTAAAATATACTTCTTAGGGGGAAAACTGCAAAACACATGAACCTGAATATGCTTATTGTTCTGAGTAATCATATTTAGAAGAGACTGCTAGTTATTAATTATTAGTATGACTTACTATTTCTTCCCCATTTTGTTTTAGAATAGAATATTTAAACAAATGCATTCAGCAATCAACAGTTTTCAGGTTACCGACACTGGGTATGCTGTAACATTATATGTAAAACCAGTTAATCTGGTGGGCAAGAGAATAGTGTTTAATATAGTTTCTAGTTGCATGCAGCTGGCTCTCAGTAACTGAGCAGATTTCTTGTTTTCATAGCAGCTGGCATTCTTTGTTAAGCATTTTGGAAGTATAATACAATATATAATTCAAGCATATTCCATAGCTTTCCATACATTGCATAGATTTTGTAAGCTATTTGCTATATATATATATATATATATATATATATATATATATATATATATATATATATATATATATATATATATATATATATATATATATATATATATATATATATATATATATATTATTCATACACACACAGTTTATTTGTCGGGTTACTGAAATGACAATTTCTCACAGTACAGGCAGGTATGATGTGGCTGTAACAGCAGCAATTGACTGGACCGTACTAAGTACCTATCTAATCCAAGCTCCCCTCATGGACAAACAAATGCCTATGACAAGATTATAAGAGTAATTACAACAAGAATAATGGTACTCTGCTGCCAATGGTTTTTCAATGGTTGGCATCTCAAAGGAAAATGTGACTAAACATTATAGCCTTGTATTCCATGAATTTGTCTCTCAGTTTTAAAATGGTCCAAAGTGATGACCAACAGTTCATTTTAGGATTGGAAATGCCACATCTGAGCTATGTGCTGTGATTGTTTTTGCCTACCCTGATTTTCTCAATGCTCAGCTTGACAGAATGACTTTAGAGTCGCTTTATTTTACTATACTATGTATAGCTTTATATTCTTCTACCATGCCCTGTACTTATTTGCCCTTTTCCTTAAGCTAACTCTCATCAAATAATGTAATATTTCTTCTCCCACCCTTTAGAGACCATTCTGGCTTCCTTAGAATTCATCCTTTCCAGTTTTAAAACTGTACAATCTCTTTCAAGTGAGGTCCCCATCACATAAAGGGACTGTGATACAGGTGGTATATTTTTAATTCTTGTTCTAAGAATTTCAAGTCTACCTTTTGCTCAGCATCCTCAGTATCAGTTGATGTTTTGATCAAAATGCACACTTGAGACCTGTACATCTCAAGCTTCACTACTGCACTAAGTTGCACTAAAATGCAATTTGTTTCTTCCCCAGGCATTATATTTTATTTTTCTGGTACTAGCAATAGCACTTAGACTTATATACCGCTTCACAGTGCCTTACAGCCCTCCCTAAGCAGTCTACAGAGCCAGCATATTGCCCCCAACAACCTGGGTCCTCATTTTACCGACCTCAGAAGGATGGAAGGCTGAGTCAACCTTGACCCGATGAGACTTGAAATGCCAAAGTTCTGGCAGCCCGCAGTCAGCAGAAGTAGCCTGCAATATTGCATTCTAACCACTGCGCCACCATGGCTCATAATGTAATAATGTAAGCTTTTCAAACTAGATAAATGTATTTATTTACAAATTATTATAAAGTTTTAGAACTTTTGTTTTTTAAAAGTTCTATATTTATTTGGTGAAAGGTAAAAAAATTCATTATAACCAATTTGCATTGTCACTTCATATAGTTTGGGGGCAAATGGTATAAATGAAATCTGTAATATATTTAATTTAATTTAATTTAATTAAAAGTTCTTATAGGCTGCCCAATCCCGTAGGACTCAGGGCAGCGTACAGCATGAATAAGAACAGTACAGTAAATAAAAACAGTTTAAAATCATGACATAATTTTTTTTTAAAAAAAGCAACAAAAAACATTCGTCCAGGGGGAGTCTGATCTTCTTTACCCCGCCTGCCGGAAGAGCCATGTCTTTACGGCTTTGCGGAAGGCCAGAAGAGTGGGGATGGTCCGGATCTCTGGTGGGAGTTGGTTCCAGAAAGATCGGGCTCCCACAGAGAAGGCTCTCCCCCGTGGTCCCACCAACCGGCATTGTTTGGCTGATGGGGCCTGGAGGAGACCAATTCTGTGGGACCTAACTGGTCGAAGGGAGGTGTATGGTAGGATGCGGTCCCGGAGGTAACCCAGCCCTGAGCCATGTAGGGCTTTAAAGGTCAAAACCAACACCTTAAATTGCATCCGGAGACTAATGGGCAACCAATGCAGCTGGCAGAGAATAGGTGTTACATGGGTGTATCTCGGAATACCCACCACAGCTCGCGCAGTTGCATTTTGCACCAATTGTAGTCTCCAAATGCTCTTTAGGGGTAGTCCCATGTAGAGCGTGTTACAGTAGTCCAGCTGTGAGGTGACAAGGGCATGAGTGACTGTGAGTAAAGCCTCCCTCTCCAAGTAAGGTCGCAATTGGTGCACAAGATGGACCTGTGCAAAGGTCCCTCTAGCCATAGCTGAAAGATGTTGCTCCAATTTTAGCTGTGGATCTAGGAGAACACCCAAATTGCGAACTCGTTCCGAGGGAGTCAATTTTTATATGCTCTTCTAATAGAATGGTGGCATTCTGATAGCTCCCCAAATGCCAAAATAATGCTATAATTTCTTCTGCAACCTGCTGAATAGGAGGACGGAATTATGGCAGGTCACTTTTTGCATGTGCAAACCAAACTCATTTGAGCCTAGTTTGGCTAAAGCTTTTAGAGAAGTTCCATTTCTAATTTCTACTACTCCAACAAGAACATTTCCAGATATCACAGCATTTAGGCGAGGTGGCTGAAGGCACCTTTTTTTCCTAATTATCGTCTATAAATTTGTAGGGCACATAATATGTATTCTGTTAGTACCTAACACTGACAAAAAGAGGGCACTGCTTTATTCTTACCCAGAGCAGATTTTTAATGTGTAAAACTCAAAATAATTATCTGCTTTTGTAACTTTTGCTATGTATGCCATTTTGTCACAAAAGTTTAACTCTAGATAATAACAGTATTCAAATTTTAGTTGTTACTTGGTAATTATATGGAAAAAGACAGTCTAAATTCCCTAAAGTAGAAATTACATAACACTTGCATTTAGAAATCATGAACTTAATTTCACAAGATACAGCCTTTCTTTTTCAACTGAATGAAAACAAAGTATTCACCTTTTAAATTCCAGGAAATTTATCGAAATACATTAGCAAAGACAGTGTCATATAGATGTCATTCATAGTTCTTCATAATGGTTACCAATATAACCCCTTTAAATAAGTTAGCTAGGTTGTGTGAACCTAGCTAACTCTAGCTTGTTCAGTAGACTATTGTTCAACTGTGACATAACATATATTTGAACCCTTTCTATGGGTAAAGGCTAGTCCCTTGCACAATAACAAAATAATTTCCCCACATGTATATAGTGCTTATGTAACTAATTGCAACTGAAAATGCTCCCATTTTAATGATCATTTTCTACAAAAAAAAATATGAAACCTAATCTAAAACAATATACAGAACAGGTTTTTTTTACATAGATTCTATATACACATCACGTATGTCTTATCCATAGACATGCAGTGACTAGTTTAACTAGTATAAAATGACTACTTTAACTAATATAAAGTATAAATTGAGAGACCTGTTGAAAAGAATGATATCTTGGAGTGTCATGGCCCCCTCAGAGCCTGGTTCGGAGGAGGAGGAGTTGGAACTGGGACTGTCCGACAGGGAAGGTATGCCAGGGACTGAACACTATGCTGTCCCGGGACCCTCAGGCATTGGGGGAGATTGTCAGAGTGCGCACAGTGTGACTATTTTGAGACAACCCAGGAGCAAAATACAGTAAACAGAGGTTTGTCTTTCAAATAGTGGTTTATCTACAAGGAATATATGCCTACATGTACTAGGCAAAGTCAGACAATGAATCATCAACTATAGCATGGAAGCGCGCACACACACACACATACAGATGCCCTTACAGGGCCTCTCTTATATATACAGCCTCTTAAAGTCGTATCAGCCCAAAAACCTTGCTAACTCATTCCCTGCCTTGTATCATTGTAGCAGCTGGTCAGCTATTAAAGTATTTCCCTGACAGAGGTGGTTGACCAGACGGAGAGCTGCCTACCTGCACAGATGAAGAGGAGGATCGTTTGCTGACCAGCAGTGGTGCTGATAAGCAGCCAATCTCCTCTGATGAGTAACAGCTATCTACTTCACTCGATCCAAGGGCAAGGAGAGGTCATGCCACCCCTCCTGACAAGGAACATCTGGAGGGGAGTAACTTAAGGAGAAGCCTTGGGGAGTTAGTCTTTGCCAGAAACAATTGTTTACTTTGGCTTATACTCCCCTGCTTCAACTCTACTTTGGCTTATACTCCCCTGCCTGTTTGCTGTTTGCCTTGCTTGAAAGATTGCTTTTCACATTTTGGTTTGGATCTAGCCCCTTCTCTTGTGGACTGCATTTGGCCTCTGCTTCACTGGAACTTTGGAACTGCTTCTTTTTTGTGACTTGTTTTTTGTCCTGAGGACTGCCTTTGCATTGTGCCTGGATTCTGCTTGGTGGATTGGACTTGGAAATCTTGACCTTGCCTTATGAGCATGCTCTTACTCTGTGGGCTTTCTTTGTAGAAAGAAAGCCGGGTAGTGTGAGGGTGGAGTCTTATTGGTTGTTGGAGGGCCTTTGGCTGAAACATTTGTTAAGTGAAATAAAGAACTCTTTAGAGGCCTGCCCTGGGTCATAACAAGGAGATTGACACAATAAGAATGATCAGAACACCTTTGGGGTCAAATCCTCTAGTGAAATCCAGAGCCATAGATTATGAGTTCCAAAGTCATAAAATGCTAGTTTTAGGAAGCCATAAAAGGCCAATGGTACAATGAAGGAGAAATTCAGTGTTGAAAAGACTCTGTTATTCTGTTTCTACTTTGTCCTATCACCTTCTTTTTCATAGTAGATGGCTCTGAGTTCAAAATAATCCTGTCAGTATTAGAGATTACATATTTTGAATTATGCCCAGATTTTTAATTACTTCCTGGAATTTTAATCCTGGTCCACTGCCATAAAGACTTTCAAAACTTACGATCACTGATATGCCCCCTCACCCTCTTACCTGCAAGTCTAAAAAACATGAAAAAGAGGATGAAAAATACGAGGAGGATAAAATATAAATTGGCACCAATCTTTAAAATTGCAATGCCTATAAAGCGAGCAGCTGGATACAGATCGGGAAGAAGGAAGCAAAGGATGGAACTGATCTTTCTGTAAAGCTGGAAATGGCCAGAAAACAAAACAAAAAATTTAGACTGATTGTTTTCAGTTGCAGACATAATTTCTCTTCCAGGGATTTCTCCACAAAATCATAGATTAGGACATTGTTTCAAGCACCTTCACTGAGACAAGGAATTCAAAAGGTATATGAGAGGTTTTATATTTACTATTCTTAGACTATTTTATAAACTGATGAGCCACAATACCTGATAAAATGAAAAGATTCTAAATAAAGGTTTAGTTATATCTTTTTTTGTGTGGTGCTATTATATCAACAGGGGAAGAAGAGTCTTACTCGGGTGAATAAATCACACAGTGTACCTTTTGTGTCTAACCGACATACAGATAAAAGGGTTGATTAAAATCAATAATTTAAATTGGGGCTTTCTGCTTGATAATTAATATCATGGCTAAAATCAATGTAAATGATTTCCAGCCTCCAGAGTCTATCAGCAAGGCCCACTTAACTGGTTTATTTAAAGTCCATATAATTGATGCTTTTCTTAAATAAAATGCACAAGGAAATACTCTATAGTCACCAATACTGATATTTCTTATTTTTTACACTAGATTTGCTCAAGAGACACCCCCTGCCCCATATAATTCCCATATTCATTAGTGGCAGATGGATACTGTAAGGTGTACTGCCTTAAGAACCTGCACTATCTTCTCCACTGCTCTGCTCTAATATGCACATAATTAGGAGTCATTTAGCAGATCACATTGCTCAACCGCACTGTTCCAGAAGATTTCGGATTAATATGATATGCAAATATATCCATTATGATGTAGTATTCGGTAAAAGCCAGGTCACAATGGCTTGTTCAGTAAACCATGTTTTTAAACATCTTGTCACTGTGGGTTATGTGAATGCAGCTATTGGTAGATCCAGAAGTTAAAACATTAGATTTGTGTCAGATACAGAAAGGAATTTTTTAAATCTATTTTGAAAGTAGTTTATGTTAAAACTGTCCTCAACAAAATTGCAACTTTAGAAAGCTGTGAATACTTTATGGCAAATACGCCACTACACCTTTCTTTTTTTTTTGCTGACTGTATTTAGAACATTAAAATGATATATTGATAGAAATTATGCTTCCTCTGCTTTTACTGAATGTTTATATGATAGGATATTTATACAATTTTGTTCCTAAAATATATTTCATGCATTTTTCTGATACTGAGATTATTTATGCAATAATATTCTAATCCATGAATCTTTACTGCACATATTGCTGAATAACTACTATAAATGGGATAAAAGAAATGTGTGTTATTTATTCATAGGATAAATATGTAAAGCTACCCATAGGTAGAGTGCATGCTATACAAAGACAACAATATACTTCTAGGGCAGTGATGGCGAACCTATGGCACGGGTGCCACAGGTGGCACGCGGAGCCATATCTGCCGGCACACGAGCCATTGCCTAGCTCAGCTCCAGCGCGCATGTGTGCACCGGCCAGCTGATTTTTGGCTTGCACAGAGGCTCTGGGAGGGCGTTTTCAGCTTCCGGGGGCCTCCGGGGGGACTGGGAAGGGTGTTTTTGCCCTCCCCAGGCTCCAGGGAAGCCTCTGGAACCTGGGGAGGATGAAAAATGGCCCTACCAGGCCCACCAGAAGTTGGGAAACGGGCCATTTCCGGCCTCCAGAGGGCCTCCGGGGGAGTGGGGGAGGCCGTTTTCGCCCTCCCCGGGCATTGAATTATGGGTGTGGGCACTCGCGCAAGCGCGATAGCACGCGCACATGCACTTTTGGCACCCGAGGGAAAAAAGGTTCGCCATCACTGTTCTAGGGTATGATGAGAACTGTACAACCACTCATCTGAAACATCAAGCTGAAAAAAAGTGTCCTTAGCATTAGTTATAAAAAGCATTGCCCTCACATTTCAAATAGTCTAATGTTAGGTTAATATTTTCAAAGACCTCTTCCAAATAGAAAACAGCTAAAATTAGAATCTGAGCATATTATTCCCCACAATCCTGTCTGGTATTATCTATCATTACATTTGGAAAACATCTGACAACTCTACTAGGTAAGAAAATGGGATCCAAGATGTATTATTTTAATGTCAGTTTACAGTGCAACTGTTGAAGTGTGTGTGTGTGTGTGTGTGTGTGTGTGTGTGTGTGTGTGTGTGTGTAGGATTTTTTGCTGATAAATGAAAATAAAGGGAGACTATTATAGATCTATTTCGAGCTTATTTTGCTCTCGTCAGATAGCCATACCTCTTACTGGGATTTGAACCCAGGCCGGCTGCCTTGCAGGGCAGCAACTTAACCACTAGGCCATAGGTTCTATTCCCAATCAGTTCTTTCACCAGGAAAGGGTTATATATGTTTTTCTGTCGATATATATATATATATATATATATATATATATATATATATATATATATATATATATATATATATATATATATATATATATATATATATATATATATATATATATATATATAGTGTGTGTGTGTGTGTGTGTGTAAATGAAAATAAAGGGAGACTATTATAGATCTTTTTGCTCTTATTCAGCTCTTATTCATATATATAAAAATAATCAGGCACTACATCTTGAAAGCACTGCAAAAGTATTTTTAATATTTTTAAGGCTGTGTGAGCCAAGGAAACAAGGTTTCAAAAAATTAGCATACATATTTCTTCCTAGGACATTTTATTTTACAAATAAATATAAATATTTTTAAAAAGCAACAGGGACTGCTGGGATTTTCATCACTGAGTGATGCAGCAATGATGCATAACATTACATGACAGTATCACTTAGTGACAACAATCCTCCAGTGCCTATTACCATCAAGCACAGATTTTGTGTATTTAAGAGAGTAACATATGAGCTGTAAGGTGGCATGCAGGTAAATGGCTGCTGTCAGAGGGAGGAGGTTGTCAGAGTGGCTGTGAGGTGCGAACACCTCAGGCTGGGGAAGACTGCTGCCGGGAGGGGAAGGTGCAAGCAACTGACTACAGTGACTTTCGACTTTCCCTGCTGACTTCATTGATTTTGCTTGTGGGACACTGGTTGCAAATGGTGATTTGGGCGTAGTGTACCAGGTCTGCTCCAACCACTGTACGGGTTTCCTCAACTTACAACTATTTGTTTAGCTCCCAAATTGTGATCCCTTTGTCTGAAACGGTATAGGGTTTTTTGCTTGGGCAAGGGGTTGGACTAAGGTCCCTTCCAACTCTGCTATGTGACCACGATGATACTGGGACGGATGGAACTTCAAAGGCTGGTCGTAACCACCACTTATTTAGCACCATCGTAACTTCACACACTGAATGAACAGTCATCAAAATGAAACTACCTGTTTCTAAGAATACAGGACAGGTCAAGGTCTTTGGCAAAAAAGGAACAAATCTCTGTGTTATTTCCAATGCTGAAAAGATCATGTGTGACCTCTTCAACCCCACTCCCAGGCACAAAAGGGAATGTACATATATTCTTGCCTAGAGTAATAACAGTGTGATAAGCAGTACAGATAATAAAATTCGGAAGTACAGGTAGCCCTCGACGTACAACAGTTCATTAAGTGATGGTTCAAAGTTACAACATCCTTGAAAAAAGTGACTTATGACCATCTTTCACACAACTGTTGTAGCATCTCCATGGTCACGTGATTTATATTTCGATGCTTGACAACTGATTTGCATTTATGACAGTTGCAATGTCCAGGGGTCATGCGATCACCTTTTGCAACCTTCTGACAAGCAAAGTTAATGGGGAAGCCAGGTTCATTTAACAACCATGTTATTAATTTAACAACTGCAGTGATTCACTTAACAAATGTGGCTAGAAAAGTCGTAAAATGAGGGGGGGGGGAACTCACTTAACAAATTTCTCACTTAACAACTAAATTTCAGGGTCAATTGTGGTCGTAAGTTGAGGACTACCTGTACATATAGCAATAGCACTTAGACTTATATACCACTTTTACAGTGCTTTTACAGCCCTCTCTAAGCAGTTTACAGAGTCAGCATATTGCCCCCAATAATCTGGGTCCTCATTTTACCCACCTCGGAAGAATGGAAGGCTAAGTCAACCTTGAGCCGGTGAGATTTGAACTTCAGCTAGCAGTCAGCTGAAGTAGCCTGCAGTGCTGCTCTCTAACCACTGCGCCACCTCTTACAGGAGCTTACAGTCTCAGTTGTCACTTTTGGCTTACAAACCATTTGTTTTTTTCATCCTATATTTGTCATCTTGGATATGATATATCTACAATGTATCTTATTTCTAAGCGATTTATAATATTTATGATTAAAAATCTTTAAATAAAAATGTATATATTATTAAAAATATATAATCATTCATTATTCAAATAATTTGAATAAGAATAATAACAACAGTAATTTTACCTTATCTCTATAATACTGTTCCAATATTTATATTGTAGAACAATAAAAGGCTGAAGCTTCTACAAATTCCTCAGAACAGAAATTAAGAATTTCTCCTTACCTCATCTAAATCGTGTATATAAACTGGCTTTTCCACTAAACCCATTGGCATTGGTTCACTATGAGGTATTTTTACTGCTTCATACATTTTATTATTTTCTCTCTCAATAGCTTCTGGCAAAAGCATCTGCAAAAATTAAAAAGAAGAAAGAGAAGGGAAAGAAAAACAGTTTAAAGTAATGAATTGGACACAGAACAATTTCTTCTCAGTTAGCAGTATCAAACTACAGCTAACTAAACAGTTAGCAAACCAAGTATCAGTTTAAACATACTCTAAAACAAGGAAAGGTTTCTAAAAATGGATAAAGCAAATCTTTGGAATTCTATTAAAGTTAATTCACTCCACTTAATATTTCTGATGTGTTAGATATGTTTCCAATTCTACAGTGTTTGTAAAAATTGTTGTTTTTTTAAAAAAGAGAGAAATCAGAAAATTGTTTGGAATACAATAATCTGAATACATGTCATTATATCTTCCACTTACTGAAACTGGAGCCAAGTTTCTGCTTGTAAATTTGACTATTTAAGATGGTCTTTCCACTATCTGCTCAGGAGTGGGAAAATTCATGGCAAGCAGCCAAGAAAATAATGAGCTTGGTGGAAGGGGGAGAAAAAAAACATATGGTTCACTTTCTATTGCACACAGTTTTAACGTATTATTGTAGATTATAGATCCCTTTTAAGACTAGCTGTCCTCTATGTAAGTCAGAGACTGTAACTCCCAGAAAGGGCATGACAGCAGGGAATTTCAAGACTTAACAGTCCTCACACATCTGGAGGAACACTAGCTGCAGAAATCTGTATTAGGTCATCCAATGAAATGCATTTTGGTAAGAATAAGGCTGCATGCTTTTTGCTGTTTACTTCAACAGCAAAATTACTTGACCACGTGGTCAGGGAGGGCATCTTTCAGTTGGTCAACCAATAATCTGAACTAGATGGCTGCAAGCTTATTTAAATACAAAGGACCAGAAGGACTGGCAAAGTGTAGGGATACTTCTACAAAGCTTTTGGATAAAATGGGTCTCTCTATTTTCTTGTCTCTCTCCTTTTACTGAATATATTTTTTCTTGTTGTTCGTATTACCGCATAATAAAGAAACATCTGCACCAAGGAGTAAAACGAAGTTCGCAAACCAGCTTCAAAACTGAATTCAACTAATTATAATCAGCATTATAACACAGATAGCTATTACAGCATGATTAAAGCAAATGTGAAGGGTTAGATAAGAATCACGCAGAAGAAAGAAAAAGAAAAATGTGGTAAATGTAGGACAGTTTGAATATGTTCCCTGTATTCTAATGACAATAAAATAATCAGGAATTCTGGCTTGCTTTACCATCTAGTTATGACTTCTTTAGATTCCAAATGAATATACAACATGGAATTCTAAATCTATGGCCCAGAGATTTGTAACAAATGAATGCATTCATTTTTCCATTGTTCCAGCTGAGAATACCTAACATTCTGTAACTTGAGAGCCATTAGGAACAATACAGTTCTTTCAAGAGCAGATCTAATTCAAAACTTGAAGTAACATCTTTCACCCCTTGGGTGGTCCACTAATATATGTTCTTGCCAATAAAAGGATTTCAATATTTCAAGAAAAAAAACAGCTGAATATAGCAAAAGTCACCCAAGCCCCCAAACCATTTCATGGAACTAATGGGAATGAATTCTTTAAGATTTCTTTAGGGCCAAGTGATTGACAATTCTCAACATAAGAAAATATGCAGGCACCTATCAAGGGGTGGGGGGGGGGATAAACAGTAGGAACAAAAATTACCTCTTCAGAATAAGAAAATACCATCTTAAACTATTCTAAGGAAGCTCACTTAAATTCATTACTCAGAAGGAAACTTTAAAGGCATACCTTTGATCCGCCAATAAAAGCTGATGTTTTCCTAGCTTCGGCTTGTGAGTCATAAACATGCGGATAATGAATTTTGTCAAATTCCATGTCTCGCTGTCTGCCTAAAACCGGCAGCGTGCGAGCGTTCAAAAGCGCTTGTTCTCTGTAATCACAAAAGGAAAACCAGTGACAATCAAAACTGCAGCGCATAGGAACTCAAACGCAAAATGCAGTGATGCCATGGAAATTGTTACAAATACTAAGCAAATTCAATATCAGGGTTAGAGAGCTTCATATTGGACATCAGAGTGGTGTTACATTTCAAACACACTTTGAGCAAAGAAGTCTGCACACATTAACATCATCCATGATGGCCCCTTTTAGGGAAGCAGAAATGGGGAACAATTCTCACCTGTCATCTTCAGTCAAATGAAAGCTATATAATAATGCATAGATATACAGGTAACTCCTCAAGTTATGACTGCAAATAGGACTAGGATTCTTGACGCTAAGTGATTTGCTTGGGAAGCATGATGCTATGTAACCACATTGCTTAGTGATCGCAAGACGTGCAATCCCAAGATATGCAGGTCATTAAGTGGAACGTGAAAAAGGTACCAAGTAAGAAATGCCGGGGTGTCACAGGGTGGAGGAGTCCCTGGAAGGCCTGGCATAGGTCATGCACAAGTTGGGAAAGGGGAACTTGGTGCAGTACGAAATCAGAAAAGTCAGGGAATGAGAGTGTGGGATGCCTGTGTGCAAGTGCAAGGAGGCCAAAGAAAGAGGGTGCAGGGCATGTGTGTATATGAGTGCAGGGAAGCTAAAGAAGGTGATATGGTGCATGTGATCCCAGGGAGGCCATATAAAGAGGGTGCAGGGTGCGTGTCTTTGCAAGGGCAGGGTGGGGTTGTTGTGGCCCGCCTGCAGCTTGTGCAGCCTGGGCTTTTGGAACCTTCAGTACCTCTTGGCAGTGCTGAGAAAGGAGGGGCTACTCCTTTCCTGAATGCAAGAGCAAGCAGGGCTGCCAAGAGGCAGGAAGGTTTACTCCAGAGGTCTACGCGGGAGTAAGACTTGGGGCTAATTGGCCACTCCCCTAGTCTTTTTAAGGTCATCAGTTGCAGCTAACAAGCTGCAGAGAACAAAGTTTGAGAAAGAGACCTGTTTGATCATAGCTTGTTCCTTGACTCTTGTTTTGGCATTCTCTGCATTGGCTTGGATTATCAAGGACGAATTTCTAGGAACTTTGCCAAGTCTGGGAAACTCGGTAAGACAAACAGACTCAATTGCTCGTCATTGTCTTCAAACTCTTTGAACTGATACCAGCTATTAATGAAGCTTAATTGATAGCTGGTTGCTTGCTGATAACAGTTTGTTTGTAAATTGGTGTGTGCATCTTGATTACTACTGAGACGTTTTATTAGTAGCCTTTGTTTCATTAAATCAGTGTGTACAAACTGCTTGTGTGGTTGTGTGCTTTGTGGGGACAGAACAGGGATGGCCCGAGAAAAGAGGGGGGAAAGAGGTGCATGAATATGCAGGTAGGCCAAGGAAAGAGGGCATCGGGTAAGTGAGATCACAGGGTGGCCGTGGAAAGAGGGTGCTAGTGGGTATGTGGGTGGGTGGCAGTGCAGAAAGGCCCAGGGAAGGAGGGCATGGGTGAGTGCATGCCTGTGTCTAAACACAGAAAGGCTGGATTAGGGTTATAATTGATTAATGCTATGAAAAGTACAGGGAGGCTGGGGAAGGCGGATGCTGGTGTTCGCATGTGTGCATGCAAGTGCAAGGAGGGTGCTGGTGTGTGTGTGTGTGTGATGGATCGTCTGAGTGGAGAATGCAGAGTAAAAGATTAATTTTAAAAAAGGGTTAACAAGCAATTATTCAAAGCAGCCATCCATTCATGCCTTTCAGAATATCCCCTTCCTTAACCAGAAATAGAGTTTTTCTACCTCCATATAGCTTTTTCAAAGGTCCCTAAGGTTTGTGGTTGAACCCCTTCCAATTTGGCATTGACTAGGTTCACACACACACATTAATGTCTCACTTAGCAACAGAAATTTTGGGCTCAATTGTGGTCGTAAGTCAAGGACTACCTGTACTTTAATTAAAATTCGACTTGTAATTGAAACTTTCTCATCAATAGAGCCAAATTAAGGGAAAGTAAATGCTTGGCAAACATCAAGGATAGCATTACACTGAAACATCTTACCTTTGCATCCGTAACTCCTTTGGGTCGAAAGAGATTCCTGCATCAACAAGAATCTCTCCTTCATCCCCAGTTCGTTTTTCTCGCCTGGCATTTCGTTTTTCTTCACGGCGATATAATTTCATTAGCTGCTTCTCTTGTTCAGACTGAATGGTGACTTGGCAGCCATAATTTGGCTTAGAATTTTCTCCTGTAAATTTTCTGCACTGTTCTGTAACATGGAAACACACTCAGTTATTTATAGATTCCTGTTCCCTGCACTCTTGGTTCTGAGCAACACTATGAAAGCTTAAAAGTAACTTTATGAAGTATTTAAAGTTGGCTAAAATCTTGAAAAAAAATTGATGTCTCAGTTGTATTTCAGATATCCTTGTACAAAATAGAATAGACTCAAGAAGATCCCATCAACACAATATAATCTAACCCTGAAAAAGGAAGCAGATATAGAATAGCAAGGCTGCTTTCTATAAAATACTCGGCAAAATTAAAGTCCTTAAACTAATGCACTGCAAGTTCATTCCTCCTCCTCTATTGAAATCTCCTTGCAGATTTCAATAGAGCTAGCTTCGATTTGGCCTATTAAATGCTTAATTCAATTTGTGTATATGGGCTTGCTAGTCTGGAAGATATTTGTATAGGTTATCTAGTATTCAATAGTACAACCTTTTATTACTTATTTATCAAATTTATATAGCTACCGATCCCACAAATGTGATTATTATTTTTTACACAGACTTCAGATATCACAGTGATGTATTTTAAACCTGATTATTCTGGAACACTAGAAGGCAAATTCCTTTATCATAGACTCGGAATATTTGGAGCATTCTGATGGATCATCTCCCAAAGAAAAATGCAATCAAACTATATTGACAATCATGTTCACCTTAAAAAAAACACATCTCAAAAAGATGTGTTTTTTAAAAAACTCTATGGATGAAATAAATTTAAAAATTTTGTTTTTATCAGTCTCACTATAATTTATAAAATAATTTATTTTTCTTACACAAAGAATGTAACTATGCAACTTTGTAAACTTGATACTTACCTTGTAAAGATTGTAGTCTGTAATCATTTGGCCCTGAGAAAGATCTTTCCACAATGGTAATTCTGTTCTGCAGGAGCTTCTCTATCAATTCAAATCCTTCAGGTCCTAGTAATTCAAACAACTGAACATGTGGGGGTAGGGGGAGAGAGAAAAAGAAAATATATATAATTTTATCATTTTCATTGATCCTATATATTCACAAAAGCCTGCATATTCACAATTTGAAGCTACCATGTTCAATAATTGAAAAATGTACAGAGTTTCTCCTATTTGCCATTATACATGGAATCTATGCACATGAAGGTACTATAAGATTTTACTAGTGACATTAGGGGATGACCTACTGTACAAAGGATCAAGACCTGATTAAGAGAGCCTATTTTTCTTATATTTCTTATATATTTCCTTATATTTCTTATATATAGATTCATTTTGGCATTAAGCAGCATGAATGCACTACACAGACAGATACTACTATCAACACTGTGAAAAAGTATTGCCTAACCCAATTCAGAACATGATCCACATATGGAAGTCCAAATTTACACCAGTTCTTACAAACACTGGGAGATGAATTCAAATGAATCAAGCTATTATTTAAAAAAACCCAAATTATCATACTATCAGACATACTTGCTGAACAGCAGTAAATTAATTAATTTATAAGAAATTACAACTCTTCTCTATATATTAGTGCATTAAAAAAGAAACTTAGTTTTGTTGGAAAACATCTAGTCCTGGGTGAAGGAAGTATGATTTGCCATCTTACAGAGTCCCACTTAGCAAGTTAACTAAACTAATTTTTTCTCAAAAAGCTAAGCCAGACTGGTACCTAGATGACTAGACTAGTCTAAGAAGTTGGAAAACACACCAAAAAGCAAGGACTTTGTGCGTCTGCCATATTGTTGCCACAAAAACTCCACAAATGTATTCATAAAATCATCAGGAGACAAGCTTGACTAAAGGGATCCTTAACATCCCTCTGAAAACTCCAAGTAATTTTATACAGTATTCAAAACAGAACACAGGGTTTTTCCCCCCGATTGAAGCTTTGTAGATATTTTCTTCACAATCCATAATTTAAATCCATTATACAAAATACCATTATGCTACTTAGTGAAACAACCACATCTTCCACAACACTAGATTTATAACGTCAAATAACTTCATAATTTCTAAACAGCAGCAAAATCAACTACTCCATTTTTTTGTAAAAGTTTTAAAAAGTATGTTACTGTATTTTTCGGACTATAAGATGCACCGGTGTATAAGATGCACCAAGATTTCGAAGAGGTAAGTAAGAAAAAAAAGGTTTTTGTCCTCCCCGGCCCCCAGGAGCACTCTGCAGGCCTCCCAAACCTTCTGCGTGCCCCGTTTTCACCCGTTGTTGCAAAAAACGGGGCACGCAAAGTGTTTCGGAGGCCTGCAGAGTGCTGCTGGGGGCTGGGGGAAGGCAAAAACGCCTGCATTTTTGTGAAAATGGCCCATTTTTTGCCAATTTTTGCAAAAAACAGGGGCATTTTTGCCTTCCCCCAGCAGCACTCTACAGGCCTCCCAAACCCTCTGCGCACCCTATTTTTGTGAAAAACGAGCCCATTTTTCGCAAAAATAGGACACAGGGGCAGGGCTTCGGGAGGCCAAAAATGGCTGTATTTGGTGTATAAGACGCACCATTTTCACCCTCTTTTAGGGGGGGAAAGGTGTGTCTGAAAAATACGGTAATAATCTTTAAAAATCACTTACGAAATTACATTACAGTATTATATAAATTAGTTGCTGAAATCTGCTTTTACTCAAGATAAAATTTAATATCCAATGTCAATGAGCCTCTTATTTTGCATTCCTAGGAAAAGCCATTTGTGTAGTTACATGTTTTAAAAATTATTAAAAGAGAAAAAGAAAAGGAGGGGCTTTGGGGGTTTTTTGGTCTGAGGAATGCTAAATTGTCCTTGTGTTATATTTAAAACAATATTTAAATAGCGTTGCTAAGAATGTATTCACATGTAGTCAGAAGAAAGGAGAATGTTACTATTTATGTATGCAAATCTATAAATTTTTCCAAAACCTGATACAATCATTCTGTATACATGAAAAGAAATTCACAATGAAATACTAAAAAGTTCTTATATAATTCTCTCAATTCTCATTTGCATTTCTTCCATATAAAGCCATCAAAAAGGTCCTTTGAAGTGTCATAAAACCATCTTAACATCAACCATATGTTAAGTCATGACTTAACTCCAATAAATCATACTAATATCTTGATAAGTCCATGGGTACACAGCAATTTCCACAGTACTGCTAGTAATTATATCTGAATCTTGATACTATTTTGATTAGTGAATACTGTGACTATCAAAATTTCACAAAATCACAGTATAATTACAAAAAAAAATCTTAACTCTTATTACACTTCTTGTATAATAGCAATAGCATTTAGACTTATATACCACTTCCAAGTCACCTCGGAAGTCGGTATCGTGCCGTGATGGTGAACCTTGGCACTCGTGCCAGAGGTGGCATGCAGAGACCTCTCTGTGGGCACAAGCGCCGTCGCCAGCTGCTCTTCCGGGTTCCATCGTGTGCATGCGCGCTGGACAGCTGGTCCGGTGTGCATGTACATGGCGGCCAGCTGCTGTCTTCTGGGTTCCACAGTGCATGCGCACCAGCCAGTTGGTCCTCACGCAAAGACTAGCGATGGTTAACCTTTTTGGCACTGAGTGCCGAAACTGGAGCATGCGCATGCGCCGTAACCCGGAATAGAACAGCTGGCCGGCTTGCATGTATGCGACGGAACCCGGAAGTGCAGCTGTCCGCCACGTACATGCGTACCAGGCAGCTGCTCTCTTCCAGGTTCCAGCACGCACGCTCTCCAGTTTTGGCACTCAGTGCCAAAAAGGTTAACCATCACTGGTATAATGTATACAGGTAGTCCTCAACTTAAGATCACAATTGAGCCCAACATTTCCATTGCTAAACAAGACAGTTAAGTGACTTTTGCCCCAGGTTTGACTGAGTTTTGACCTTTTTTGACATAGTTGTTAGATGAAATCACTGCAGTTGTTAAGTTAGTAATAACGAGTTAATTAGTTAAGTGAATCTGGCTTCTCCATTGACTTCACTTGTCAGAAGGTCGCAAAAGGTGATTACATGATCTCAGGACACTGCAATTGTCATAAATATATTTTATGCCTAGTGTCCGAATACTAATCACATGATCATGGGGATGTTGCAATGGTCATGTGGAAAAAATGGTCAAAAATCCCTTTTTTATGCTGTTGTAACTTCAATCGGTCACTAAACAAATGGCTGTAAGTCGAGGACTGTACTAATAGAGATGCTAGTTAGGAAAAACTTCCAGCATTAATTTGGGGAAAACTGGATCAAAACTAGGTAAGCAACTGGTGGTCCTTATAGCATCTTTATTTTGTGGACATCTGGAAGGTCACACATTGCTTACTTTTGCTCTTATGAAGTTTATTTTCCATAAGAAAATAGGGTGGGATATAAAGCATCCAAATGAGTTTTTATTTTTATATTGAGAATCTGGCAAAACAGCTTTGAAAGTAGGGGGATTTTTAATTCTATTTCCCAACGGCATACAGTTATATTATTAAAATAAAAAATGATAATGTCAGGCTGAAGCCATTTTATTTGGACTCTTTGGCCTGCCACACTATATACTACTATATCATGCATTTTCTATTGTGGGAAAATAGGAGGGGGGATAGTATGAGGCTGTTAGCATGTAGCCATAACAAATTCCTTTCTAGAAAATCAAGATCATCCTTTGTCTCTGCGCCCCTGCACCCCCACGGAAGGAGATGGGTGGATTCTGCCAGCCTGGCACTTGGTGATTGGAGAACGTGATGAACTTGTGGGGGGGGGGGCATGGGCTTGAACTTTCAACAGGGTGGTGAAATCCTAGGGACTTCAGATTCGGGTTTCACCCAGATGTGCCAACATGGCTCTGAGAATAAATTGGGACTTTGAGGAATACTTTGACTTTGACTCTGATTTACTTTTGGATGCTATTTGGAACCCTGACAGATAATTTAAAATAATACAAACTGTATTTGAAAGATTTTGGATCTGTGTCTTTATAAGTATAGTCCAGGGGTGAAATGCTCCCGGTTCAGGCAGGCCAGTCTGTCGTCGTAGAGCCGATAGAGCCGATAGCGATCGCAGCGCGAGGCTTCCCCTATCCGCTTCCCCCGCTTGCCTGGACGCCGCCATTTGGGTTCTTTTACCCTCTGTGCATGCGCAGAACGCTTTGCGCATGCGCAGAAGGTAAAAGAACCGAAATGGCGGCACCCAGGCGGGCGGGGGAAGTGGGTGGGGGAAGCCTCGCGCTGCGATCGCTATCGGCTCTACGACGGCCGACTGGCCCGCCCGAACCGGGAGCATTTCACCCCTGGTATAGTCATTTTCATTTCTTCTGGCAAAATGTTAAGATTTTTGGAAATATTGACTCTCAATTATCATTATATAACTAGAGGAAATTAGTCAATTGAATCTGATTGGTATACCATACAAAACAGTTTATGTTTGGCAGAGTTGGAGGGGGAAATTTTTTTACAAGATGAAGATGCCACAGAAAAGGTCCAGACCAAATAGCACATGCTTGTTTTCACCAATATGTAGCAGAAGGTTTCTATCCTTGGCTGTAGACAGATGCTTAAGCCTAGCAGCTGTAAATAATAAATCTGAATTTCTTAGTAACATCCCAGGCCAGAATTCTAGGCTGCAATTTCCCCTTAAAGTTGGCCATCCCAATTGGCCCATTTCATACATAAAAATGCACTGTTTATATCTAAATGAACAACCCTGTACTTACAGCATTGTTTAACATTGAACTGCTTGTGACCATCAAGGAAAATGTGCCCGTTTAGATAATTATGTCTTTATGACACACGCATTGATGAAAATGCCAAAAAAGATAGAACAGGCATTAAGAAAACTGTTTCCAATCCAAATGCGTCTCAACAATAAACTGCAGTTAATCGTGGTTTTATAAATAACTGCAATTATGCAGAGCTGTGCGAGTTTCTACCAATTTCAGTTTAAATACTGTACTAAATATGTAGCAGCAAATGGATCAGCTCCAATTTAATTGGTCCTGAACAAGCATGAGAACTCAAGTGTCATCAAATTACATGGACAAAAATTATTTATTAAGAAAATTTACAGGGCTGCCTAAATTCATTCTCAGTGACTCCAGGCGGCTTACAAAGATAAAAGCCCAATACCACTGCAATAAAAAAATATGAGTCAGATTAGTTTATTTTATTACTACGGTATTATTACATTGGTTTTACAAGATCGGGTTTTAGACAAAGCTTTGCCGGAGCCCTTCCCTATTTCAAAAGAAGGCAATTGATTGCATAGCAGTTCACAAGCACTGTGTATGTTAGGAAAGAAGCAGCTGCAATGGAAGAGCTCTGAAAGCAAACTTTGGTCCTATTTCAGCAAAGAAGAAAAGCAGCAGCTGGGAGGCATCTGGGAGATTTGGATGTTGATTCATCTAAAGGGAGAGGGAAAGGGCAACAGCTAATATGAAAATGCGGAAGTCTTGGATGCCGTTAGAGGCAAATGTGCCAGCAGGGAGCATGGGTGGACTAGAATGGAAGATTAGGAAGCATTTGGTTTGCAACAATTAAGAGCCCCTTTTCCTGCTACTGTAAACAAAAGCGCATGCTAGATTTTTTTACGCATTTTGTGTTTGATAAAGATTACAGGGAAAGTAGTGAAGAGAGGCGCTTTTTATTTCTCTTTTAAAAGAGACCTTTAACAACAAGGTTCATTTATTTCTGCATGACACATTTCTTGAAACCTTTTGGAATTATACATGATGCTGGTGTCTTTTGCTTGCTTGTTTTTTTAATAAAAAAAAATCAATTGGTAAGCCAGGAAAGTGTTCAAAAGAATATCAATCCTTACGGTCTAGGTCCCCATTTTTAAAACACTCAGAAGTGACATGTTAGGTTGAAAGGAAAGCATCTTACAGTATATAAACTCTTGAAATTCCCACTTTCTAAAGCAGTGGTCACCAACCGGTGATCCAGGGACCACTGGTGATCCGCAAGAAAATTTTGGTGGTCCACAGAGAAATCTTTGCATTTCTCTCAATGAGCCCGGCCGAAGTTCCTGTGCCACTCACGCTTCAGCGCTTTGACTCCCAGGGATAGGCGGGGGTCCTTCAGGCAGTTAGCTTGGCCGCCTGTTAGTGGAGAGAAGCACCCGGGGTCAACCTTAGCTTTGCTGTCCATTGCAGACACTAAATCGGCCCCCTGCAAACTCATCTCTCGAGGAGTGCTTGCTGACGCGGCGCAGGAAACTTCGGCTGGGCTCCTCAAAAGATGAGAGTTTGCAAGGGGCCAATCTAGTGTCAGCAATGGACAGCAAAGCTAGGCTGCTTCTCTCTGCTGTAGTGCTTCCCGGACGCGGTCCACCGCTCCGAGCCCCAAGTGGCAGGAGACGAGGGGCAGCTCCTCACCCGGGTGCAGGAAAGGAAAGAAGGGAAGGGGGGAAGGGAGGGGAGGGAAGGAAAGGGGAGGGGAGGGAAGGAAAGGAAAGAAGGAAAGGAAAGAAGGAAAGGGAAAGGAAAGGGAGGAGGGGAGGAAAAGAAAGGAATGGAACAGGAAAGGAAAGGGGGAGGAAAGGGAAGGAAAGGAAAGTTAAGGGAAGGGAGGGAAGGGACTACAGCTCTGGAATATGGGACTGATTTTCCCACCAACATCAGCAAGCCACCTTCAGACTGCCCGTCTTTGTTTTCCTTCACTCAGATTGACCAAGCTTCTTGAAAGAAGAAACACAAAAGAGGTTTCCAGGCTGTGTGCCTGGACCAGGTACTTTCTCTCATGCCTCCCACCCGGTGGCCTCGCAGAAGCAGACAGGTAGGCCTGAAAGGTGGCTGAGCTTCCCCCCCCCAGTGGTCCGCGGGATTTAAAATTATGAATTTGGTGGTCCCTGAGGTCCAAAAGATTGGAGACCCCTGTTCTAAAGGACAATTTCTGCACTGTCACATTCAGAAGTTTCCTGCCATTACTCTACTTTGCCTAATTGCCACTTTTGGTTGGGCAAAGTCTGCCTCTCAGCTTGGAGTCTCGATCCTTCGCTTCTCCTTCTTCTTCAACAATCCAATTTTCCTCCTTCTTGGACTTATCTCTCGCCTTTGAATGGAATAATGTGTCCCTCTTCGGCTTCCTGCTATGCTGCTGTCACCTCTTAAGCCTGCCACAGATGGCAGACCTCTTTCTTGTCAGAAATTAGGGGGTTTTCCTGAACCTTCGGGAGGATTGCGTTTCACCCTCGAGGTTCTTGGAAGTTCCCCTTTTCTATTGACGCTTCCTCCAGAAACGTTGATGCCCTACAAGGCTTTCGGTCAAGAACGATCGGAGTTCAAGAATGGAGCCCTGTTCTTTTTCACCGCAGCGCGATGACCTCACCACCGGAGCCTGGATTGCCTTGTCTTTCAGGGATGGATTTTATAAGGGTTACCGTAGTCCAGTGATGGCAAACCTATGGCACGCGTGCCACAGGTGGCACACGGAGCCATATCTGCCGGCACGCGAACCGTTGCCCTAAGTCAGCTCCAATGCACATGTGCGCGCTGGCCAGCTGATTTTTGGCTTGCATGGAGGCTCTGGGAGGGCGTTTTCGGCCTCCGGAGGGCATCCGGGGGGATGGGAGAAGCCGTTTTTGCCCTCCCCAGGCTCCAAGATAAATTCTGGAGCCTGGGGAGGGCAAAAAATGAGCCTACTGGGCCCACCCGAAGTTGGGAAACGGGGAAGCGGGGGGATTGTGCGCGCATGCACGGAGGCGGGGCAGCACAGGGGGATCACACGTGCATGTTCAGGGGGCAGGGGGGCATTGAATTATGGGTGTGGGCACTCGCACGTGCGCAATAGCGTGCACACGCATGCCTTTGGCACCCGAGGAAAAAAAGGTTCGTCATCACTGCCATAGACTCTCTATTTAAAATAATACTCTTTGAAGGTTTATTGAATAAGATGGTCCCACCAATGCCAAAGGCAATTAGTTTGAGTTCCTGGACTGCGTAGTGTTGCAGAAAAAGTTAATTAAAGAATATAAATGGAAAAGGTAAGATGAGGCACATCAATACTTTTAAATCCAGCATTGAACTACAGCTGTTTGGAGCTTCAAAGAGCATGTTAATATTGAAATGGAGCTATGCTGCTTTGATCTGAATGCTAAAAGTGGCTTAAAAGCATGAGGCCCATTTCTAGCAGAATGAAGGGATCAAATCAGCTTGGTTCAACCACAGAGTAGCAATTCAATTTTCCAAATCAAGGCACTGTCATATTATATGTCAGATTACATGTTGCAGTGGTCTGGCTCACATTTAAAAGTAACTTACCATTTATAGACATGCTGTATTGGCATGAGCTTCTGTAAGCTACTATGGAATACTCAAAACCATCTCTTTATTCTTCCCTCATGACTAAGGGCAGGAAGAAATTATAATTCATTTCCTTTTTCCTAATTCTTGGCTTCTCTCATACACTGATTTGTTCAATAAACTGTATTTATTTGTTTAATATATTGGCGTAGCTGCCCATCTCACATGAAATTGATTCTGGGTGGCATATCACACTTAAATAAAAAAAACATAGTCACAATTAAAAAATAACTATAAAAAGGCACACAAAACAGAAGAGGATAGCAATAGCACTTAAGGCTTATATACCACTTCATAATGCTTTACAGACCTCTCTAAGCAGGTTTACAGAGTCAGCATATTGCCCCCAACAATCCGGGTCCTCATTTTACCGACCTCGGAAGGATAGAAGGCTGAGTCAACCTTGAGTCTGGTGAGACTCGAACTGCTGAACTGCTGGCAATCGGCAATCAGCGGAAGTAGCCTGCAGTACTGTATTCTAACCACTGCGCCACCACGGTTGATGATACTAACTATAGTAAGGGAGTCACTGCAAAATTTCCCCAGGGATCCAAACCTCATAATGTAGCCACCTCTTAAGGGACTTGTGGGATGTTGAGAGGGATGTTACTAATCTCTCTTTGGGGAGGGAAGGAGACGATTCCACAAGGTGGGTGCCATAGCATAGAAGACCCAACTCATGGGACCTGCAAAATGTAATCTCCTGGCAGACAGGACCCACAGCATGCCTTCTTTCCCAGACCTGATGGGGTGAGCAGATGTGAAGAGAAAGCAGCAGATAACCTGGCCTCATGCTATGGAAGGCTTTAAAAGGTCAAAAACAGCACTTGAATTGGACCTGAAAGCAAACCAAAAACCAAGGCAGCTGACAGAGCAGTGGTATAATGTGTACAGTTCTAGGGGCACACATAAAATGCCTGCCCCACTGCATTTTTGCACTAGCAGAAGCTTCCAAGGCATCCCCACGTAGAGCACATTACAGAAATTCAAACAAAAGGCAACTAAGGGCATGAATGAAATTGAGCAGAGTCCCCTGACCTAGGAACAGCTGCAATTGGCACATAATAGGAAGCTGTGCAAAAGCCCTCCAAGCCATGAGCGCCACTTGGTCTTTGAGCAAGAGCCATGAGTGCAGGAAGACCCCCAAGATTGTGTACCAGGTTTGCCTGAGGCTATATAACCCCGTTCTGGCACAAAAGATGGCATGGTTCTAGAACAGAAGGCACCAAAATCCAAAGCTACTCGGTGTTTCCAGGGTTCAACTGAAGTCTGCTGTACCCCATCCGGACACTCACAGCAGTACCAGGATAAGACATCTGCAGCATTACATAATTCGTCAGGGGCAGAAATGTATCATCAGCATACCAATGTATCATCAGCCAGAGGTGGGTTCCTGCCGGTACGCTCTTACCTGTTGGTCGCCGCAGAGCCGAAGAAGCTGGTGGCATTCGTGGTGCGGGGCTTCCCCCACCCGCTTTCCTCCGCCCGCCTGGACGCCGCCATTTGCGTTCTTTTGCCCTCTGCGCAAGCAGAACGCTTTGCGCATGCGCAGAGGGCAAAAGAATGCAAATGGCGGCGTCTAGGCGGGTGGGGGAAAGCAGGCAGGGGAAGCCCCGCGCCGCGAACGCCACTGGTTTCTTCGGTTCTGCGGCGACCAACAGGTAAGAGCGTACCGGCAGGAACCCACCTCTATCATCAGCATATATCAGTGATGGCGAACCTTTTTTGGTTTGCGTGCCAAAAGGGGGGGGAATGCGGGGGATCATGTGTGTGCGTGCCCACACTCATAATTCCATGCACCCCCGCACATGCACGCATGACCCCCCTGCTCCCAGCATGCAATAGCACGCCCATTTTTCGCTCTCCCCAGGCTGCAGAGCCTTTCTAGAAGCCTGGGGAGGGCGAAAACGGCCTTCCCCACCCCCTCTGGAGGCTGGAAACAGCCTGTTTCCTGACTCCCAGTGGGCCCAGAAGGCCTGAAAATCAGCCGGCTGGTGCACACATGCACGCCGGACCTGAGCTCGCGTGCCCACCGATATGGCTACGCGTGCCACTTGTGGCACCCGTGCCATAGGTTCGCCATCATGGGCATATATCATCAGCATACCAATGATACCTCATTCCATGGTGGAGGAGGAGCTTATCCAGTGGCCTCACATAAACAGGATGGGATAGAGTACCGAAACTTGTGTGGTACCCCACATAGCAGGTGCTGAGAGCAAGACCTCTCCTCCCCAATCACCTGGAATTGATCCTAGAGAAAGGAGAGGATCCAGCACAGCACCATGCCACCCACCTCCAATCTACTGAGCTTATTCAGAAGACTTTCATGGTTGATGGTACTGAAAGCTGTAGACGTCAAGTAGGGCAAGGACGGATGCACATCTCCATCCCCAGTCCTTGCCAGATATTATTCAGAAGCATGACCATTTCCATCCTATACGCAGGCCTCAATCCCGAATGAAAAGACAACCTGATAATTTATAGTCTGCTTCTTGAAGTAACCATGTTTTAGCAAATTGCCTAAATAATTTTTACCCAGGATTCCTAGTTCATGTTAACAAGATTGCAAGTGGAATAACAAAAATGTGTTAATTTCTCCTCCTGATAAGCAGAAGTGGGGACAGCAAGCGCACCCACATTTGAGGCATTACAGTTGCCCACTGATACATCATTTTTAAAGATGTCATAAATCACTGTTCAAAATAAAGTTTTCCAGAGCTATACATTTAGACTAAATACTGTACAGGTATTTCTGTACAAAGAAAGGTGTTAAGTGAGTTTTGCCCCATTTTATGACCTTTCCTGCTACAGTTGTTCAGTGAGTCACTGCAGTTGTTAAGTTGGTAACACAGTTGTTCAGTGAATCTGATTTCCCTATTGACTTTGCTTCTACAATCAAAAAAAGTGATAACATGACGCAGGGACACTGCAAATGTCATAACTACATGCCAGCTGCCAAGTGCCTGAATTTTGATCACATGACCATAGGGATGCCACAGTAGTCATAAATGTGAAAAAGAGTCATAAGTCACTTTTTTCAGTGACATCGTAACTTCAAATGGTCACTAAATGAATGGTGATAAGTCAAGGATTACTTTTACAACAGATAAACTACCTAACACAAAAACATCAAATCAGTCACAGCTGCATGCAAACCAGTCCAGTTGTATGACTATTTTAGTCCGAGGATTTTTACAACAAAACCAAAAATCCAAATTCAGACTTTGTAGTTTGTCTGAGAAATTCAACAGGAAACTCAACATCAACATGTAGGTGGGCAGGAGGAGGTGGTTAAAAAGGTCTTTTGAGACCTTGCATCTGGTAGTTCAAACTAAAAGATATTTGGAAAGACCAAATATTGCACACAGAATTTGTATCGATTTACCACACAGTTCCAGCAGAGGGTGCTAGAGTAACATATCTGTAGTTGAGAAAAAGGATTGATTTCCCCAAAACAACAAAAAAAGCAGGATATTGAGCCTAATAATCACCTACATAATTTAGATATATTTTTGCCAGGGTGCTGTGATCTCTCATAGGACATTCAAGTCTTTTACATAATAAGAAATGAAATAATACACAAATACAAGCTTCTACAGATAGTATTAACTGAGCCAAGAAATAAAGTTAAAGGGAAAATTGTCCTCATTCTCATTTTATCATGGGAAAACATTTTCACAACACAAAGTAGCCAACATAATATAATCATTTGCAGACAGATTTTTGGCATTTAAATTGATATGTAAATAGAATTAGCTTTAACTGGGTTTTTTTTAAATAACGTATTTTATTACTGTTTGTAAGTGGCCTTATTGAATATCTAGCAGGCAGGCAAGATATACCATATTTTTTGGACTATAAGACGCACCGGTGTATACGACACACCAAGATTTTGAAGAGGTAACTAAGAAAAATAAGTTTTTGACTTCCCCGGCCCCCAGGAGCACTCTGCAGGCCTCCCAAACCTTCTGCGCGTGTTTTTTTTTTTTTTGCAAAAACGGGCCCGTTTTTCACCTGTTTTTGCAAAAAACAGAGTGCTCAGTGGGTTTGGGAGGCCTGCAGAGTGCTTCTAGGGGCTGGGGGGGGGCAAAAACGCCCCTGTTTTTGCAAAAAACAGCCCGTTTTCACCTATTTTTCACAAAAATGGGGGCATTTTTTCCTTCCCCCAGCCCCCAGGAGCACTCTGCAGGCCTCCCAAACCCTCTGCGCACCCCATTTTTGCAAAAATGGGACACGGGGGCGGGGCTTCGGGAGGCCAAAAATGGCTGTATTTGGTGTATAAGACACACCAACATTTCCACCCTCTTTAAGGGGGGGGGAAAGGTGTGTCTTATACTCAGAAAAATACGGTAAATAAATAACAGTGCTTCGCCACCAATTCCTCCTTCCAATAAATCTTCCAGCTTGTGAAGAGAAAGTTGAAGAAATGGAGAGATCCTGCTAATGACTCTTGTTCTGGCCTACTTTGAAAGTAGCTCTTGACATGTCATTGAAAAGCCAAGAGTGACCCCACATCTGTAAAGTTCACCAAAACTCTGCTTTACATTCTCCATTTAGTTCACAATGAATTTTATACAGGTAGTCCTCGAGTTACCACCACACAACTGAGCTCAAAATTTATGCTGCTAAGTGAAGCATTTGTTAAGTAACCTTGCCCCATTTTACGACTTTTCTTGCCATGGTTAAGTGAATCACTGCCTTTGTTAAGTTAGTAACATGGCTGTAAAGCTTGCCCATTGACTTTGCTGGTCAGAAGGAGGTCACAAAAGCTGATCACTTGACCCCGGGACACTGCAACCATTGCAAATATGAACCACTTGCCAAGCATCTGATCACATGACCATGGGGATGCTGCAATAGTCGTAAGGGTGAGAAACAGTCATAAGTGTGAAAAACAGTCACGAGTCCCTTTTTCCAGTGCCATTGTAACGTTGAACGGTCACTAAATGAACTGTTGTAAGTTGAGGACTATCTGTATTCAACTATTTAGTTTTCGGTTTTATAATCAGCAAATATAATCAACTTAATAATTGGATCCAATTTACACTATTCAGTAAGCCTCATAGTACCTTGACATGCTCTCAACCCAACCTGTACTGAGTCCACTTAACACTAGATCCCATGTTTCTAGCCGGAATGGATTGCATCCCTGCTTGTTCTAAGAGCCAGTGCTTCACATGCAATGAAGATTAGTCAATTTTCCTTTCAGGTCATTGCTTTACCCGCCCAGCTTCCAAGGTTCCTCTAAGTATGGGCAGCAGTCAATCTATATAGCACGTAAAGTTTCCGCACAGCAACTGTGTGATAATTAAATCCAAGACTGCATTTTCTTAGGCAATCAGCTAAATGAAATACACGATAGGAATAAAAAAACCTCAAGATCAAGTTTGGTGTGAAATTATTTTTCTCATGCCAATGCCTCACATTACCATTTTTTCCATTGGTTCAAAATGTCGCTTTATTTTGCATTCAACAAGGAACAGCAACAACAACAACAAAAGGAACAAAGCTGATGCAATCCTCCAAAGCTGCCTGATATGCTAGCCGCCAAGATCACCTTCATGCTGTTTTCGCTTTTGAGCTGAAACGCACAAAGGTTTTGCAGAGGCTAATTGTGGGGGGAAAGAAAACCTAATGTACAAATAGCTTTGATTCAAACATTAGATTTGAACGATTTATGCCTGTTATGTTGACAACAGAAAAGAGCATTAAGTGCACCCTTACCTCATTCTGAAGCTCATCACCACTTTTATGGGAGGCAAGCATCTCATACAAAGTGCAGCAAAGGTGTTCCATTGTTGGGCCTGGAGTATTTCCTTGTAGGGAATCATTCAGATACTTCCCAACTTCACACCATAGGAAAGTATCATCTACTTTCCCAGAAGACTTTGCGTCAGAACTTTCACCACAGTTATTTGGATAATGTTCAAATTGGTTATTAAAAATCTTCTCATAATCCAGGCTAATGACTTTCTGGTCATCCATTTCACCGTTGATCAGCAATTCTTCAAAGTCGTCCAAGCCGTGCATGTCAAAAGAAAAGGCAATATTTCTGCCAAAGGACAGCTTTGAGTCACTGTTGAACTCCTCAGAACTTTGCAGAAGAGCCTCAAGCTGTTCTTCGGTAAAATGTGAAACAATCCGACTCGTGGCGTCACAGGCTGCAGTGGCAGAGGACGAGGGGAAGGGTCCAAAGACCTGCTTGATGGTTTGAGTTTCATCGCGACCAATACAGTCCTTGGCGTGAAGCATTTTAAAAAGGAAGGTAGCGCCACTTTCAATTGCTTCTTCGCCATTCTCAGATCCCACTGGACGTAGGAAAACGAAAGCAGGGGGAAAAAATGACAAGTTTGACAAATTAACTATTCATAATACAATTGCATTTTATGGGATTTTACTCGGGTTTTTGTATAAACAGATTAAAATAGTTAATAAAATGTTAATAAAAATGTATAACTCAAAAAGGTGAGAGGAGAAGGAAAAACATTTATTTGTAACTACAGTGCAGTTTCTTGCAAAATATTCTACCTCTAAAGACAAAATGTGGTGGGAATTTCTAGATCATGCCCAGAATGGCCAAATCAAATGTGCTCCCCAATCCCAGTTTGACACTATTTCACAAGGCCCTAAAGATATGGTTATGACAATGGGCCTGGGATCCCCAGAATTATATGGAGCCCATCAAGTGGCTGGACTAATCATTGTTATCAGGAGGGTGAGGAATTATTGGCTTTTGTATTGGAGTTTTATCTTTGTAAGTCACCTAGAGTCATTGAGAGTGAGTTGGGCATACAATTTTTTTAAATAAATAAATAAATAAAGCTTCAATTCCTATCTAAATCAAGGGTCAACTGCCTGTTGCTATTGTATCCAGTCCAAAACCCTACTTACCTATTTGTTTGGCAGCATGAAATAGTGTCCTTAAATCACCATGTACAGATTGCTGCTGTTCCTTGAGTGTGTTTTCATCAACAAATGTTACTATTTTCTTCCAAGTGAGATCCGAATTGCACAGCTGTTCTTGTAACTTGGATCTTTTATCCTATCAACACAATAATTCGTAGTCAATAGTCAGTCTTTCTTTGAATCCATTGATCTTTATTTAGGTAAAGCGACAGATGCAAGTTTTCACCACACTTCAAAATTTAATGTACACCCTGTCAGGTTTCTTAGTAAAAATGAACATTATAAACGGAAAAGATTGTATTCATATGTTAAATACAACTGTATCAGCGTTTAAATCACTTAGAATAGGTGAAAACCTCAAAATGTAGAAATCGAATTATATCCTCTCTTTAACAAAATGTACTCACCACAATAAAATATCTGCCTCATAATGACATTGATAGGGAATCTTTTACTCATGGAAAAACCATGAATGCAAACTATGGATCCTGAATTAGGCTGATTACCTTACAGTATGTGGAACAGATTCAAGCACCATTTTTGAGATGAATCTGTTTTATTTCACATATTATGCGGGACAAATTCAAATTAGCCATTAGGCATGCAAGTCCCCCTTCCCGCCCCCCAAAATCTTTAAAATCTGGTAGTTATAACAACTGCAGGATTTCTGTCTTGCACCGATGTAACTAAGTTATGAAGAAGCCTATGCACACACTTAATTTTGCTGCCATTTAACATCTGATGCCTTTGTTTCAAGATATCCAGGGAGAAATGTATAATAGATGCTAACAAATTGAATTTTAAAAGTGATGGCTTATAAAAGAGAGAATATAGGAGACTTATGAAGATATATGTATGTCCTGCTACAAATGCTACATGATATAAATGCTGAGAAAAAGCCTGAAACCGAAACTATGCCCTTTGTTACACAAATATGAGAACCAGAGAGACAGGCACCATATAAACTAAAATAGATCATATTTCCTTTTAAAAATACTAGTGCTACAATTAAAAAGCTTAGGATTGCTTCCCATCTACTCCATTCCCCAGATTCCAGATTCAAATGCATTACAATAGCGCAATAGATAGATAGATAGATAGATAGATAGATAGATAGATAGATAGATAGATAGATAGATAGATATAAAATGTTTTTTTCTTTAGCCAGATCACTTTACATTTTACTGATAAAGAAATAAGGCGAAAGGAAGCAGTATGCTCCCTCCCATATTTGGGTGATCTGGCAAAAGAAAAAAACATTTAATCTCTCTCCCCTGGTTCAGCTGATAGGGAGGAGAACTTGTGGCCTAGAGGTTAAAGCAACTGCCTAACAGGCAAGCAGCCCAAGTTCGAATCCCAGAAGGGTATGGCTAGCTGATGAGAGCTAAATAGCTTGAAATAGATCTATACTAGTCTCCCTTTATTTCTTTATCAGTAAAATGTAAAGTTTAAAATAGTTTGTCGTGAATGTGACTGCTTGCATGGCCCCTGGAGTGGGGCTGAAAGGCGAAAGGAAGCAGTATGGGTATACTAGGTGATAGTATATGTGGGTGATCTGGCAAAAGAAAAAAAGCATTACGGATGGATAGATAGATAGATAGATAGATAGATAGATAGATAGATAGATAGATAGATAGATAGATAGATAGACAGACAGACAGATGATAGATAGATAGATAGATAGATAGATAGATAGATAGATAGATAGATAGATAGATAGATAGATAGATAGATAAATAGATAAATAGATAAATAGATAAATAGATAAATAGATAGATAGAGATACACACAGAGAGAAAGAGAGTATATATATGTTGGTTATTTATTTAAGAAACTCCTATCTCACCCCCAGAATTGCAATTTTCAGTTTCATTTTTCGTTTTTAATTCTTCCTTTCCTATCCTTTTCCATTTCACCACCAGGTTTTTTATTATGGTTTTCAATTTTTCAAAAAGACAAGGTTCCAAAGGAAATAGAACATGAATGCATACAAATGTATCAGCACAAATACAATCTCATTATGGACCCATCTAATGCCGTGCCAGTTATACTGAAAGCAGTGGCAGCTAGAAGAGCAGTACATCCAGATTATTAAATATAACAAGTATTCAAACTCGTCTTTGACATCCGTCAAGCGATTATTTAAGAAAAATGCATTAGAGTGCTGTACAGTATGTTCCTTCAATTTATGCTATATTAGTTGTTGCTGATGCTTGTTTCAGTGAATGGATTCTCTTTTAATGGCTCATTTAGTTGTGTAAGTGCACTATTTCAAATGACATAGAAAGAAAGGGCCAAATTGCCTTTCTAGTTACAGAGATTAAAAAAAAATCTCCACTGGAATCAAAAGTATGATCGGTAGCGTTACTGTGAGTTATACTGACATAATGGAAATCAAGATCAGTCCTAAAGAGCTTAAGTATGTGTAGGTGTTGATAGCATCTTAGTATCAAATTGAGAAGTGCCCATTTCTTTCTTTTAAATTTACTGAAAAGATAGATGTAAGTGATTGGAGCAATTTTGTTTTGTATTTAAAGTGATGACACTATTCTACCTTGCCTTTTGTTTCATAAATATTGGCATTGGAGAGAAGTTTGACTAAACAGCAGAAATTTTGTACTCGTAAAAAAAAAAGTAATGTATATCAATACACGGCTCACCATTAGTCTTTGGAGTAAAGCATAGAGAAAAATGAAAAATTAATCTAGTACCTAATTATTATATCAACAATTTCTGATGAAGCCATTTAGAATTTTGCTTACAGGATAACAGAAACATAACAACATGCAATAAAACCTCAGTTCAATGTATCCCCTTCAGTTGACTTTAGAAGGAACTGACATTTTAGTCCATAAGTAGTTTCCAAGTAACAAAGTTTGTTGCTTCCAAAGCTCTCTCCAAACTGCTGATGTAATTTGCAATATTGTTGATATGGCAATATAATATTCTGCAAATTTACATTATTTATATAAATTTACATAATTACAATTACATTAATAATTATAACTATGTAAATACACTAATTGTATATACTTATGCAATAATATACAATTAATCTATGGAATCATGATCCTATGGTAAAACAGACACAGAGTTTTTAATCAACATGTTGGATACTGGCAACCCATCCCCTGAATGGCCATTGTTGCCAACAAGAGGAAACTTAGCTTGGAATATATGAATTTAACTAGAAGAAACCACTAATACAACATATGGAAGAGACTTTGTGATAAAGTTACTTACATTATATATATGTTATCTCTATCAACATGTTAAAATCTTTTTTGTGCTTAACATTCATTCAAATAACTTACTGTTATGTCAGCAGATTCTTCACTATAATCTTCTTGTTTAGTGACATTTGAAAAGGAACGGAGAGCTCCTGTTAAGCGAGGAAGGGCCATTTATTATCCATTCAGTGATCCATATGAAGGTACATTAAATTCATTTCCAATTTGTGAAGTCCTGAAAATGAACAAGATAAAATTAAAGTTTGGGTAACGGCTTAAAAACGAAGGGCAAAACAGAACAATTATCTGAATGACTCCAATACTGCTATGCAGTAGACTTTTCTGTAAGTAGGCATCCAAGCAACAATATTCTCTATTTTCAAAGCTCAGAGTATAGCTTTACCAGCTCAAACAAACAGAAACAAACTGGAGAGGGGAAAAAAAACCTGTAATGAAGCAGGTTCCCCCCCTCCACAATATGTACTGTAATTTAAATACCGTATTTTTTGGAGTATAAGACGCACCGAAGTATAAGACGCACCTTAGTTTTGGGGGAGGAAAACAAGGGAAAAAGGCCTCTGCCTCCAAGCAATTTGTCAAACAACAAACAGCACAGATGATATACACTGTTTGCTGTGTATTTCTGTGCATGTGTGCCTGACCCATAGAAATGGCAAAGAATTGGAGAAATGTACATTATGCCAGAAAGTTTTCTTAAATGTAGTCACACTAACTCTTCCCAATTATTTAAATAGATCTACTCCAAGGTAACTAAACTCTAATACTAAACAGGACACTGTTACATTTCATACTATACTTGTACCGAGCTGTTAAAATTAATTAAAATTTCTGGAAGTATACATTATTCTCTATTATTTAAAATATACAATAGCACTGGGCCTCTTCAGAGCAAGCATTTATTTTAAAAAGTTTCTTTATTTTGTTAAGTTGTCTAGATTTACAGGGATCTCCAACCTTGGCAACTTTAAGACTTGTGGACTTCAACTCCCAGAATTCCACAGCCAGCAAAGCTAACAAAGCTGGCTGTTGAATTCTGGGAGTTGAAGTCCACAAGTCTTAAAGTTGCCACGGTTGGAGACCCCTGGCTCTAGAACAATAATAAAGCAGTCTTTAAAAAATAAGTCTAATAATTTGAACATTCTACAGATATTTATAGTTATTCACTTACCCCCTTCCATCCAGTTCAGCAAAAAATAAAAATCTGCCTGTCTCTCCCAGCTATTTGCCTCTTTGTAGTTTCACTTTTATTTTCCCAGGTGGCAAACCTAATCAGCTGTAGGTCGGGAAACTGCTACTGACTTGCTTGGCTTTACAGGCTCTTCCCTCTTTCCTGCAAGCAGGTAAATTGCTGGAAGACAGAGGCCAAAGGGTGGGGGTGGGTGGGGCTGCATTCGGTGTATAAGACGCACCCAAGTTTTCACCCTCTTTTGGGGGGTAAAAAGGTGCATCTTATTCTCCGAAAAATACGGTAGTCAGCGGGACTGATAAACTGAATGTTTTCCCTTTTTGGGCAACTTTAAATACGCTGCATCTGATACTCTTCTATTTGATAACTCTTGAACCTAATTGCTAGAACTGATTCTTGTATATTCCTTCATTACAATATTTCTCAAATTTCATAATGCTAGTTTAAGAGGTTTTACTATAGCCTTTCCATCTTTCTGTAACCTCATTTATTCTATTAAATTCCTTCCCTGATTACTCTTGACTATTCATACCTTAGCTGTCAAGGGCATATAAGAACAGCAAAATAAATAAATAAATAAATAAATAAATAAATAAATAAATAAATAAATAAATAAATAAATAAATAAATAAATAAATAAATAAATAAACAAATAAATAAATAAATAGCCCTGCACGTTTTCTGATTTTCTTATAAACATCTCTAGGTTTTCTCCCCTATTATTTTTGTCTATTTGTTGAAATTTATGGCTGAGGTATCTTCCTTATTCATTATTACTTGGTAATGAAACCCTACATTCAATTGCCACTTTTTGCTGCTTGAGGTTTTCACCAAGCATCTTTCCTTGGTTGGGGCTGGATTGATGACATGGGCATTGCAGTTCTGTTTTCACTGTCTCTTCTCATAACTCTCCTCATATTCTATGTCATAAAAACTTATATGTTCTGAATATGTTCCTTATGGCTGCCTAATATTCCAATTGTGTGTTTTCTAGATCAAATCATGTTAGACCATTTCATCTAATAATTTATACTTGGAATCACAATCTAGAACTGGAAGCGTTATCGCTCACTAGAATATATTTTTATTAATCTATTTCATGTTATGTAGTGTGGTATCTGAATATGTTACCTGAATATTGCCAATAATATTGTTTCTTAATATATTTACTTCTAATTAACAGAGAAATCAGATATTCATTAAGAGAAGAAAGAAATGTTTTGTGTTTTATACTATATCAATAACTAGGTCATATTTATCAATAACTAAATGTATATCCTTGGGAATAGTGTATACCTTTGATTATGCCTTACCGAACTGACATATACGAAAACATTGTTAACCTTTGAATTATTATATAACAAGTCTAGGGACATTGTCTAAGTCCAGACATATTTGTAAGTTATTTAAAGCACCGAGTTTTTCAGAGGAAATTATCCCTATTGATAGCTCACTAACATTCACATTTCAGAAGTATAATTAATGATATCAGTGTCTATAATTATTTCATCCCCCTCCTATAAAAAGAAACAGATAGGAAGAATAGCTTTTCATGTTCTGGTAGAGATGTTTCCAAAGACTGACATCATAAAGTACTCATTACCTTCTGCAATGATTGGAAATTTATTTATTTATTTATTTATTTGGTTTTCTTATATGCCGCCCAACTCCCGAGGGACTCAGGGTGGCGTACAACATAGGAAAAATACAAGAAAAACCAATAAACAGTTACATTAAAATCAAAATATAAAAATTAAAAATTACAGTATAAAAAACCATTCAACAACCAGACATACCTGGGGGAGAGTTCAGTTGGAATTAAGCTCTACCCCCTGCCTGCAGGAAAAGCCAAGTCTTAACGGCTTTTCGGAAGGCCAGCAGGGTGGGGATGGTTCGGGTCTCTGAAGGAAGTTGGTTCCAGAGCGCGGGGCCTGCCACAGAGAAGGCCCTCCCCCTAGGGCCCGCCAGCCGGCATTGCTTGGTTGACGGGAGCTGGAGGAGGCCAACTCTGTGGGCCCTAACCGGTTGGAGGGAAGTATGAGGCAGGATGCGGTCCCGGAGATAGCCTGGTCCTAAGCCATGAAGGGCTTTAAAGATGATGATCAACACCTTGAATTGGACCCGGAGACTAATGGGCAACCAATGCAGCTGGCGGAGTATAGGTGTCACGTGGGTGTACCTTGGCACACCCACCACAGCATGCGCAGCCGCATTTTGTACCAACTGGAGTCTCCGGATACTCTTCAAGGGTAGCCCCATGTAGAGCGCGTTGCAGTAGTCCAAACGGGAGGTGACAAGGGCGTGAGTGACCGTGAGTAGAGCCTCCTTCTCCAAGTATGGCCGCAACTGGTGCACCAGGCGGACCTGTGCAAAGGCCCCCCTAGCCACAGCAGTAAGATGATGCTCCAATTTTAGCTGTGGATCTAGGAGGACCCCCAAGTTGCGGACCTGATCCGAGGGAGTCAGTTTCGCTCCCTCGAGAACCAAGGAAATATACCCCCCCCCTTTTAAATGATCCATTATTCTTTCAGGTAAAAACAAAAACAGAGTTGGAGAGGAACAACAATGAAACAAAGCAAATTCAGAAAACTACATTAGGCAAAATGGAATTCAGGCTAAGGAGTGCATACTGCACCTCTCCTTTGATACAAATTTTTCATTTATTCCTAGTTAGCTAGGAGTTAAGTTGTAATGTGTTATGGGAGTTAATTTTGGCTTAACTGGAGTATGAATTCGTTCCTTTTTAATATGTTATGCTATATGACTTGTTCTTTGAACCCAACCATGATTTATCCAATGAGGCATTATTAAAAAAATTCATAGTTTAACATACCGGTAGTATGAGTGTAATATGTGAGAAATATATTTACATCTTACTCTTTAGTGTCCTCAGATTAAACAGTTATTATCTTACTTGTTTTATGAGATTATTCTATAATGTTCAAAGCATAGCTAACTTTATCATACCCTTTTATCTACTGGATTATCTTTCCTGTTTTTCTGTCCAAGTAGTAACAGAATAACAGAATAACACAGTTGGAAGGGACCTTGGAGGTCTTCTAGTCCAACCCCCTGCTTAGGCAGGAAACCCTACACCACTTCAGACAAATGGTTATCCAATATTTTCTTAAAAACTTCCAGTTTTGGAGCATTCACAACTTCTGGAGGCAAGTTGTTCCACTGATTAATTGTTCTATCAGGAAATTTGTTCTTAGTTCTAGGTTGCTTCTCTCCTTGATTAGTTTCCACCCATTGCTTCTTGTCCTGCCCTCAGGTCCTGCCCTCAGTAAGGTCTGGAAGACATGGTAATTCCAGGCCCCAGCGGTAAAACACTGTCAGCTTTCCAGCAGCTGGGTTATTCAGCATACTCCCGCAACCCATATGGGCCCTACCATCTTTGGCTTTCATAAAGCCAGTAAAACCTGGTTTACCCTTATTCATCCTGAGGTAGAATCAAGTGTCTATTGCCCAATGTTAATTTGGTAAGGGAGATTGTGTTTGTTGTTATCCTCCCCAATGTGTTCCACATATTCTTTGGAGATTCTTTTGTTGGCTTTTACTTGGAATTTATTTGAAGTTTAGTCCTATTGCATAAGCCAGTGATGGCGAACCTTTTTCGGCTCGGGTGCCAAAAGGGTGTGCGTGCGCGCCCACACCCATAATGCAATGCCCTCCCCCTGCACATGCGCACACCCTGCACTGCCCCCTGTGTAATGCACACAACCCCCCATGCTGCCTCCCCCGCACATGCGCACAGGCCTCACTGAAGCCTCCAGACTTCCAGTAGGCCCGTTGGGCTGTTTTTCGCTCTCCCCAGGGTTCAGGAAAGCCTCAGGAAGCCTGGAGAGAAGTGAAAACGGCCGAAAAGGCCGAAAATCAGCTGGTCAGCGTGCGCCTGCACGCTGGAGCTGACATACGGCAACGCCTCACGTGCCCTCAGATATGGCTCTGCGTGCCACCTGTGGTACACATGCCATAGGTTCGCCATCACTGGCATAAGCCATCTAGAGTCATTTTATACTTGAGACAAAAAAATGCTTACATTAACTAATCAGTTTTTTATAATTTAATTCTTAAAATAAAGAGTTTATGCTAGGCAGAAAAGAAAAAAAATGTGCATTCTCAGCTTACAGTGCCAGCTTCAGGAATTCATAATTTTATTTCCAGCAGGCCAACGATGAAAAGGAAAATTTCATTATTAGAAATAGTAAAACTTAGCTCATATGTTTTGCTAATTAGAAACCAACGCACATTATATCTTAGCATATGAATCTAGAAGGTGACTTTATGTGCATAAATATCTATTTTGATAGGCCTTTATTGTATTAGAAACAACAAACATGACATATGATGTTGATTTTTATCCTTTTCATTTTAAACAAAATGCTTGCAGCAATGATACAGCAAGTTATTCATAATTATAAATGGATATAGTTTAAACATGATTTAAGATGCTATTAATCCTACTACTAGTAAGCAATTTCCAAAAATGTATTGTAATGTGTTTAAATATAAGGGTATAATGGTTATATCAAATAAAAATACTATTTTTAAAAAATACCCTGGTCAAAGAGAGATTTTGCTTTCCTAAAATTTGCCATGATCTAGAATGCTGGACAAGAGGATTGTTTCTATTTAATACATAGGCCCCAACTCTACAGTTGGGCAATTAAGACCTGGGTGTTCACCCGGTCTTTGAGGTCAGATTGATCTGAGTCCCCGGTGGGTGAATTGCAGAAGTTTTCAGTTCTGTTTGTGATTTTAGGGTTTAGCATGTTTTAATTAGTTATGCCATCTTGAATTAACTATGTTTTCCTTTTTTTGTCTTTTTGTACACCACCCACAGTCACATAGTTTACGGTAGCTGTGTGGACATATAAATACATGAATAAATAAAATAAATGGTTAATGCCAACCTAAACACCACATTGAACAATGGCCTAACAAGACATGAATTATCTTGGTCTCTCCTCTTCTCTCAAGAAAATAATCTACCAAGTTAATGGTGACAGAATTTTTCTCTAGCTTTCTTATTACAGCATAAAGTCACTGTCTTACAAATGATGACATATGGATGAAAACTGAAAATTGTCCCACTCAATTTAATATAATTTGCCCTGTAACTTTTTCCAGTTTCTAGACAGCCCACAGCACTACTTATAGCCAACTGAGGGTTGCAGAAACCTTTGATTCTGATGTAGAGGAAATGTTCCTTTAAACCATCTATTAAAATATTTTAAAACGTGCTAGTTGGAAAATTGATTTTTGGCTATGATAGATTAACATAGCTATCCTCCCAGCCGTGGATTGCTTATGTGAATAAGCAAGTGACCCTGTTTTAAAAGCTTGTCTTTCTGATGCACCCACAGGTCCACAGGAAGACTAAGACTATATTTTATTGAGATAGGTTGTAATAACAGAATCCTGATTGTGCTTGAACACCCCACCCTCTTATATCCCAGTGACTCAGACAGGTGTTTACCTAAGCCATTTCAAAATACCATCTTGTTTCTCTATTATCTATCTATCTATCTATCTATCTATCTATCTATCTATCTATCTATCTATCTATCTATCTATCTATCATCTATCTATCTAATCTATCTAAACATTACCACCCCCTTCTTTGCTTTTATAATGAGCTTTGCCTATTTCCCTCAAGATCAGTTCCCTGAGTTCTTATAACTCAGCAAATTCTCTTACTCCTATTAAAGGGAGATGACAATATGTAAAAGATCCTCAGCAATGGACACTGCTTTGGAAATAAGATTCATGGACCCCAGCAGGCCTTGTTTCCCTATTAGCATAAGCCTCAAACACACACACACACACACACAGTAGCAGCTGTGATTCTTCTAACCAAGAGCAAAGTCCTTTTCTTATCAGCAGACCATAGAACTTCCAAGACACAATTAGTACCAAGTCAAATTTCTAACCAACTCTTTAGAAGTACGGGCAGTTCAGGATACCCCCCCCAATGGTAAGATTCCCCACCACCCGTGCCCGCTCCTTAGAGATGAGGCTGCACGAGTTCAGGGAGGCTTAACATCCCAACATCTTCTCTAGAATGAGGCTAGCAGTGGACGGAGTACAATGGAAACTCAAGATCTCCCAAGGGGGAAAACAACAACAACAACAACAACAACTGGAGCTTCTTTTCTCACTGGCAACGAGAGCGATGCCCTTAATGGGGGTGCCAGCACTCACAACACTAATTCGTGTGATAGGTAAAACGTGTCAAGAGGCTCGAACCATCCCTCCTTTTTGTTCATCTCACTCTCTAGAGAAGATCGGGAAGCGTTGGAGACCAGGGGAAGAAGGACACCGAATTAACCTGCTCCACTTACCTGCTCAGCTTTCACCCCCACGACCGGCCACGCTGCCACTCCGGCTGCTCCTCCCCTCCTCCCGAGGGCTGTACTTGCCTTCACACTATTTCGACTCAGCCGCTTCCGGGTTTCTCTCCAAGCGCAGGCGCAGCCCCGTCCTTCCGCTGCTTTTGCCGGCTGAGCCGAGCGGGCGGGGCTGCCGCCCTTACTGAGCGCTCGGAAGCCCAGGGACGCTCCCGGCGCGCGTGAACGTTGCTTGTGGTGGAGCGCGGCGCCCCGCCCACTTGGAGACTGCGACTTTCTCTTTCGTTTCCTGGCTTGGGAAAGGCGGACGTCACCATCGGCTAGATCAGGGGTAGGCAAAGTTGGCTCTTCTATGACTCGTGGACTTCAACTCCCAGAATTTCTGAGCCAATCATGCTAGCTTAGGAATTCTGGGAGTTGAAGTCCACGAGTCATAGAAGAGCCAACTTTGCCTACCCCTGGGCTAGATGAAGGCTGAGAGAGTGGCGGCTCGCTGGTTGACAGAGAGACTTCCGGTTTGCGTTAGAAGCGCCCCCCCTCCCTCTCCCCAGCCATGCCTTGCGGGCTAAAATTAGCTCTCCGCCTATAAATCCAGGAGAAGAGCAAAAAGAGCAAATTCAGCCAAACTTGGAGGGTTGAAGCAAACGGGAGCATTCAAAAACTTCATTTAGTTATTTGTTCCCAGCAGTTCGATGTCTATGGAGATTCTCAGTCATCCAGGCCATGGTTATCCCAAAAGTGTTTTTTCAAGAGGCAACTGGACTTTCTTGTTTTTCTTTGAAGACGTTTCGCTTCTCATCCAAGGAGCTTCAGAGCTGAAGAAGCTTCTCCCTGTTTCCTTCTTTTAAATTGTTTTGAAACAACTCCATTTTATAAATAATAATACTATAAATTATCCCTCTGATTCTTCTCACATGTTACCTAGTTTGATCTTGACCAGTGTCTTGTCTTCTGAGATGGATTTTACATAATTTTTAACTACATTTTTCACAACTTGTTTCTTTAATTTTTACAGTTTTGAATACCATCTTAGGCTTAATGCTCTGTGATGTGACAGTGAGAATTCTATCTAAACTTTTGAATCTCCATAAAATTAAATTATCATAAAACCATCATAAAATCTAACCCATGGCAGAAATATATGTAACAAAGGTAGTTGTCTTAGGAAGGGTAAAGCAAGCAGATAAATCTCACTACTCAATTTTTTCTTTAATTGGTTACATTTATTAGAATCTAGTGTCATAGTCTACTATTGCTTGACATGTCTCAATTGGCATCATTATGATTGCCCTACACTTTATTTCTTCTGGGGGTCCATGACCTTTAAACATGTCATAAGGTCTTGATAATATCCACATTTTGAAAAATGCTGCTTGGCCTTGATTTTCCTTTCATTCAGGGATGCCCCAAAATCAGGGGTGGGTTCTAACTTACCTTGCTGCCGGTTCGCTTCCTCCCGCGCCGTGTGGCCGTGTCTCGTGGGCACCTGCACACTTTGCGCGCGCACATGCGCAATGGCAAAAAATAAAAAAAGCCAAAAAAAGCCAAAAACAAGATGGCAACCACATGCACAGTGCCAGAAACTCGGCTTCTGCGCATGTGCAGAAGAAAAAAACCTGGGAAAAAATTCTAAAAATAAAAAAAAATTTAAAAAATTAAAAAAAATCCCCCCCCAAAAAACAAGATGGTGACCACATGCACAGTGCCGGAAACTCGGCTTCTGTGTATGTGCAGAAGGAAAAAAACCCGGGAAAAAATCCCCCCATTTTTTTTAAAAAAAAGATGGCAGTGCCCACGGACTGGCATCGACTGAACCAGTTCCGTGATGTCACCAGCGGGTCGCTACCGGTTTGGGCGAATCGGTCCGAACTGGGAGGAACCCACCTCTGCCCACAATCATCTATTTCAGTTGGCCATTGGCGGGTTCCTCTTACCTTCTCCTACCGGTGCGCATCTTGATGTGTACGTGCGTGCACTATGCACGTGTGCGTGCACGTCCTCTCTCACGATTTTGGATATCTGCGCATGTGCAGAAGGACAATTTCACTTCCACGCATGCGCCGAGAACCAAAACCGTGAAAAAAATAAAAATAAAAAGATTGCAGCGCGCACGGATTGGCAAAGAAAGCACCGAAGCCGTTGCGCAATCGGCGGGCCCCTACCGGAACGGCGGAGTGGACCGCACCGGTAGGAACCAACCACTGCCATTGGCCCCTAACATAGTTTCTGGATTTTTTATTTATTTTTTGTTCTAGTGAGAATATATTATCTTTTTTTTTCTTTTCCATATTTTAGTGCATCCTACAAAGGGTCCTAATGACTGGAATGGCACATGAAATCTGTAAAACAAATGAATAATAAAAAACTATCACCACAATGTGGGTTGGAAGACAAAGAGGTTGTAAATCCTATTAAACTATCCTATTTACAAGATTTTTTTTGGGTGCCTTTGAATCAATGTTGGATTGATTCCTGAAGTTTTCTTGGCAAGGTTTTCCAGAAGTGGTTTGCCATTGCCTCCTTGCTAGAGCTGAGAGAGAGAGTGATTGGCTTAAGGTCACCCAACTGGGTTCTTGCCTAAAGAGGGACTAGAACTCACAGTCTCCCAGTTTTTAACCCAGCACTGGCTATCACACAAGTATATTTACCTAAACTAAAATCTGTATTAAACATTAGAAAGCAGATTGATACTTGACCAATTGCTTTAGAATCAGATTGTTAGATTGTTCCTGATAAGTTCTTATTCTTAGAAGCTGTTTTCAATGACACTAGTAGTGCTTCTAATCCAGGGGCGGTTTCCTCTCGAAGTTGCTACCGGTGCGCTGTGCGCGCATCTCCACGTTTTGTGCGCGCCCCTCGCACGATTTTGCTACTGCGCATGCGCAGGAAGCAAAAGAAGCCAAAAAAATCTGAAAAAAAGATGGTGACGCGCGACGGATCGGTAAAGATGACGGACCAGTGTCGCACGCAAATTACGTCATCGGCCGGCCACTACCGGTGCGGTAAAGTGGACCGTACAGGTAGGAACCCACCACTGTTCTAATCAGACATGTTAGTAGTGTTAGTACTGAAATGTACAATAAATTATTGAGGGCTCAATACCAGGGGTGAAATCCAGCAGGTTCTGACAGGTTCTGGAGAACCGGTAGCAGAAATTTTGAGTAGTTCGGAGAACCGGTAGCAGAAATTTTGAGTAGTTTGGAGAACCGGAAAATACCACCTCTGGCTGGCCCCAGAGTGGGGTGGGAATGGAGATTTTGCAATATCCTTCCCCCAGGAGTGGGGAGGGAATGGGGATTTTGCAGTATCCTTCCCCTGCCATGCCCACCAAGCCACACCACACCCATCAAGCCACACCCACAGAACCTTTAGTAAAAAATTGGATTTCACCACTGCAATACTATACTGCAGTTTTAGTAAAACAAGCAGAGGCACCTTTGATATAATTTATTATCCATCTGAAGAGCAAATGGCCATTTCCTTTTTCATTAGAATAGAATAGAATAGAATTCTTTATTGGCCAAGTGTGATTGGACACACAAGGAATTTGTCTTTGATGCATATACTCTCAGTGTACATAAAAGAAAAGATACATTTGTCAAGAATCATGAGTTACAACACTTAATGATTGTCATAGGGTACAAATAAGCAATCAGGAAACAATCAATATTAATATAAATTGTAATTATTTTGTATTGTGCTGAGGACAATTTAAAATTAGCACTGATTTGCTCTTCTTCCTAATAAAAAGAAGTACAGCTTTCCCTTAAACACTCCAGTGTATGCAAACTGAAAACCAATCCACCAGCTGCTGCCCACTTCTTCTGGGCAGCCTGCCTGCACTTCTAGCATAAGCTAGTGCGGATATTTTGAGCAAGATGGCAATGTGAGTTCTTTTATAGTAAAACAAGAAAGAAAGGAAAGAAAAAGCAAGAGAGAAAAAAGGCCCATTTTTCTCAAACTCTACTGGACATCCAACCTGGCAAGTTTTTTTAAAAAATCCCATATAGTAAACAATAACAACAATAATAACGGGTCCACCCATTTGGGTAGTTTGGCAGGGAAGGAAAAGAAATCCAATAGAATTAATATAAATACAATTGTTAATAATAGTAATTAGTATATGTAATTATTAAATAGGTAATGCAATTTACCTATTATGCAATTTATCAGGCATCTTAATTCTCCTAGACTATAAGCATTCTACAGATATTAAAATAGAAATTAAATAAATTTGCAGTATAGTAACAATGCAATTTTGTCTTATAGTAATAAAATGATAAAAGCAACATTTTATTCTGTTTTTAATCTGTGTATACTGTCCTGAGTTGTATGTCAATTAAGCAGCTATATAAATTGATTAAATAAGAAATAAAACTATCAAGCAATAAGAAAATGTATTTGCATATATAGTGAACCCTCGTTTTTCGCGGGGGTTACGTTCCAAAAAGAACCCGTGATAGGCAAAATCCGTGAAGTAGTAACCTTTATTTTTTTTTTACAATTATTATACAATGAAATACTCCATAATACATTGAAACCAAAGAACAAAACCTTTTTACAGGCCCAAGCATTTGTTTAACAAATAAATACACAGCCGCATTTCACCTTCACTTGCCTAAGGCTCTCGGGGCCCATGGCGGTGCGTTGGTAAATAGCGCCACAGTGAGAAATTAGCCAGTCTCTCTCGTTACACCCACCACGCACAGCCACACTTCATGTTCCCTGGCCTAAGGCACTCGGGGCTCATGGCAGCGCATTGGTAAGCAGCGCTACGGCAAGAAACTAGCCTAATTCGTGCTACACCCGCTTGAGGGGGGTTTTCTGTGGCTTGCCTGACAGCCGCCATTTGATCAGCTGGCAGTCGGCAGTCGGAGCGGCTTGGCGCATGCACGTGCTGGCTTCATATCCCTCCCTATTCCCCGCCACTCGATCAGCTGGCAGTCGGCAGTCGGGGAGGCATAGGCGCGCGCACACGCTGGCCTCATATCACTCCCGATTCTCAGGCGGCTTGCGGGAAACAGAGAGGCTACAAGGCCAGCTGCTGAGTCGTGCAGCGCATGAAGCAGGACTCACTAACGCGCCTCCCCTCCCCGGCAATCCGGGAGACGACGGACAGCATTCGCTGAGCAGCGGTTAACCTCGCTAGCAGCAGGCGCTCCGACTCGTCACGGTGGGCATTCCCATTGCCCCAGCCGCTTTGCACAGCTCCAGGCAGTCAGGTATCGGAGTTAAGCTCCATGACGGCTTGCGCTGGAGCAAGAGGGAAGTTTTCACGTGTATTTCACTGCTCTTGGCAAGCTGTTTTACCAATCAGCCAATCAGAATGCAGAACACAATGCACGATGCAAATCCGTGAAGCAGCGAGACTGTGAAAGGTGAACCGCAATATAGCGAGGGATCACTGTATACAGAAACACATATACAGCTGGTCCTCAATTATGACTACAATTGGGTCCGGAATTTCTGTTCTTAAACAAGGCAGTTGATAAGTGAGTCAGGCCTGATTTTTATGATCTTTTTGACACAGCTGTTAAGTAAATCATGTAGTCATTAAATGAATCTATCTTTTCCCATTGACTTTGTATGTTGAAAGCCTCCTGGGAAGGTCACAAATGGTGATAATTGACCCTGGAATGTCGCAACTGTTGTAAATATATATTAATTGCCAAGTGCCTGGATTTTGATCATATGACTGCATGGACTGCAATGGTCATAACTGCAAAAAAAGTCATAAGTCACTTTTTTCAGTGCCACTGTAAATTCAAACATCATGAAGCAAATGGTCTGAAGTTCGGGTGTACCTGTATACAAATTGTGAGCTGTTGTTAAACAACTTGATTGAAACTAAATAACAGCATTATTTGAGAGTCAGTTTGGTGTACTAGTTCAAGTCACTAGAGCAGAAATCCTAGATTGGGTCAATTTTTTTTAAAAAAGCACCTACCAACTTGTAGTGGGCCAGCATGGTAGATTACACTCCACAACTTCAATGAAGAGGATGGATTCACTGATCATATTAAGCAATAATGTGGCTTTTTTCAATTTGGCTAAGCATGTTCCATTAACCGAGCAAAATTGTTTTTAAAGCCATGCTTTACTGCTCAGTGTATTATTTGAATTTCGTCTGTTGCACTTATTCTAGAAATTGAGTTAAAACAAACTATGGTTTAGTGTGATGTGAGAGTGAGAGCCCAATTAAAATTCAATAGTATGGAAACCTGGAAAGGTGCAAAGTAGATGCTTGAAACAGCGTCCAATCTCTGGACCTTCCTGAACATCACTGGTCTATGGCACATGGCACTGGTGCTGCTCACTACAGCATCCTTTCACCAGACCCATCCTTGACATCTGGACCATCTATCAATACATTATGGATGTCCATTTTATTTTATTTCTTTCTCTCTTTTTGTCTGTCAAATCTCCTCCTTACCAGCAGAATGGGTTTATTATCATGATAGCATGAACTAGTTCTTAATCCTGTAGTCACGAGGATGCTGTAAGTTGAATTTTAAATATGAAACTGCACATATTTAGAGCAGTTTTGTTTTTTGTTTTTAATCAGAGCTGGCAAATTGTCTTGTAATTTAGCAGCAACTACAAAACCAGAAATAGCACTGTGTGGCAGGGAGTGGGGATATTATTTATGAGCTTCACAACTGAAATAATACTGAAAAGCTGAAGAGATTAAAATAATGTATTAATTAGGCTTCACTACGTGGCTGTCTAAAGGTGGCCTCCCAGAATATAACAGGTAAAAGAGAGATGAACAGCCTGTGTCCCTAAGAATGCCTGCAGTCTTCTGCTTCCTTTCAAAAGGGCCCAGCAAAGAATTGATTTCTAAGAGACCAGCTAAGAGTTTTGTTGCTTGAAATGGAGAGAGACAAGAGTGTCAGAGAATGAGAGATGGACAGGAAATATGACAGACACTAAAAAAAAGGGATATGCTACAAACAGGTATAGACCTCCTTCTGTTTGGGGCTGTAACTTTACCCACTTCTGGTCCTTCCCATGTGAACCTGTAGGAAGTTAGCACCCACCCCTCTCCTAGGAAATGAGATATCCTAGGAGATATTAAAATGTAGGAAATATTATGTGGAATATATCTGGAAACATGCTTTTAAACAAACAAAAGACTCCTCTTGGAAACCCCCACCCCTGCTAAGCTCACATATTCCTCTCACCTGGCTGAAAGTCTTTTGCATGACAAAACCATAGTAGGATTAGCCCAAGGCCCTTTCATTTCAGCCAAAGCTGGATTAGACAAAAGCCAAGAGCCACCCCAGCATGCCCCTGGGGGGTCTGAGAGCCAATGGGATACATTTCTATACAGGAAAAGGAAATCTAAGAGGTGGGACCCAACTTACACTATAAAAACCAGGAACTCAGCATATCTCTCTCTCTTTTTTCTCTTCACCACACAACCATGTAAGTTACCTTTTCTGTACAGGGGCTCCTGCCATGTGCTCCTGTCCACCATTAAACCTTCCTTCCAAGCAACCTTCATGAATCCAATGTCTTTTTCCCCACTTGGAACTGAACCTAAAAGGATATTTCCTTATAACAATTGGCGAGCCAGCTGGATTTCCAAGCTAGCCTCTTCAATGATCCTGGCCTAAATAAATTTATTAGGCCTTGGCCATTGGGAAGTAGGTTTTAAAGGGGTTTTGAGTTCAAAATTCAAGGGCTGCTTGGAAAGAAGGTGAGTACCTACCTCTAAATTTTACTTTAAACCATAGAAAACTGGGAAATGTGTGTTTGCATGTGTGTATGTGTGTGGGGGTAATTTTTGCTTTTAATTTTACTTTATGGCATATATAAATTCCAATTTCAATTGAATAGTGTGTTGTCTGGGTACAAATCATTTTAGGGGAAAAATAATCATGCTTTTTGTTTAACCAAGTTAATGTATCTTCCTAAATCCTTTGATATTTCCTCCCCCCCTTCTCCCCCCCTTCCCCCCCCCAGCCCTGTTTTGTCTGCTAGCCATTGCAGGATACTCATTTTATGGTGGTTCTTTTCCACTTTTCCACTTCTCCAAATCTGTTTTAATTTGTTGCACCAATTTATAATAGTATCTATATTTTTGGTTTTCCTTACCTAGGGGTAGGATTTTACTTTTCTTTGCCTTAGAACCATGTTCTCTGCCTTAGAACCTTTCTTTGCCTTAGAACCATGGACTCAGAATTTTGTTGTTGTTTTTTTTTCTTTCTTTTTGAAGATGGGAACCACATTAGCTTTTTCCCAGTTTTCTCAGGTAGTCCCCGTGTCCCAAGATTTTTTTTTTTTAAGATGTGCAGTGGTTCTGAGATTTCATTTACCAGCTCCTTTAGGACTCTGGGACCTGGTGTTCTCTTACTGTTTTTGCTTATTTTAACTTTAGTTTACAGTCTGTTTTATTTTTTCCTTTCCAGTTATATTTCTGGTTAGTTGGGTTGCATTTCTTTTTTGCAAGAAGACATGCAAAGAATGAGTTAAGCAACTCATGGCTTTCTCTGTGTTGCCTTCTCTCCTTAGTGGTCCAACTGTTTCCTTGATTTTTCTTCTTGTTTTTTTTTTATGTATTGGAAGAATCTTTTATATTATCTTTCACTTTGTTGCAAGTCGTTGTTCATTCAAGGCTTTTGTTTCCTGATTTTTCTTTACAGATTCTTGCTATCTGCTGATATTCTGCTTTAGTTATGTGTCCCTGTTTCCATTTTTGTATCTGTCCTTCATTCATTCAATTTGTCAGTGAGGTCTTTGTGCAGCCATGCTGGTGTTTCTTGGATTTCTGGTTTTTTTTTCCTGATTGCTTTTGTGCAATTGGCTTTTATAATCAAGTTTTTTCAGAGTTTACAAAGCTTCTTGAGTTGCTTCTTTCCTTTAGGACTTTCATCCAAGGAATCTTTCTCAAGTTTCTCTTGAGTTTATTAAGGTCAGCTTTATTTTAAAATCTAAGACTTTAGTGTGTTCAATTGTGTTGAATCGTTTTTGTTATGTTAATGATGCAGTTTCAAATCCTTCTACAACTTCTTCTTTGTTTGTAAGTATTAAGTCAAGTATGGACTTAATTATCTCCTCTAGTTCTCTTCTCTACCTTTTGGACAACAAAATTGTCAGTAAGGTTGGTTATTAACATATTTTATTTCTCACTTGCTGCAAAATTAGTTTTCAAAGTTTCCATGCCTTTAATTTCTGTGTCTGCCATAATATTTATATTTAGCACTTCCAGTATCAAAATCAATAGCATCCTTTTCTTGTGCCTTTTTTTTAATGTATTTAAAATCATTCTCATTTTGTTTTTAATCTGTCTCTTAGAAAGAGCTTAAGAGAGCTGAATGTATAAATTCATTTAGGAACCTTTTAGTTTGCTGCCATTATTGAAGTATATATTTTATAGTCAGCATTCAGTGAAGAGATGGGCCTATAGTTTTATCTGCATTAAATCTGAATCTTATTTTGGAATCAAAGTAATATTTGCTCCCATTCAGGAATGTGGTACCTTTACATCAATCAACACCTCATTATGTAAAATCTTTGTAAAATTCTGCCACTGGCCCACCTGGTCCTGGTGTTTGGTTGTTCTTTTGTCTCTTGATCTGCTTCTGATAATTCCATCATTGATATTCATTCATTTAATAGTTTTTGTCCTTTTCTGGTACTTTAGGCAATTCCATTTTTTTTCAAATATTCTTTAATTTTATTTTCTGAAACTTCTTGCTCATACAGCTTTTCATAATATTGAATTATTTTTGTTTATCCTCATTTGGTAGTATAGAGTTTCTTTCTCATCTACCAGCCTATGTGTCAATGTCTTCTCTTTCTCTGTTTTGATTTGTGTAAGTTCTGTTTAGCGTTTACAGAGCACAGGACCTTCTGTTAGGGAAGGAGGAAGAATGTCTGTGTGTGTGTGTGTGTGTGTGTGTGTGTGATTGAAGGGTGGGAAAGCAAATTTTGTTGTTGTTGTTGTCGTTTTTATGTGCACATCCCAAAAAGCAAACCCCTTTGGAAAAACTGCGTGGAGCCTGGGACGCCAGGACTATGAGTCAACAAAGCAGGAAACTTGTGTAAAATGTGAAGCACGTGAAAGTGTGGAGGTCCTAGTACTAGCTGTATAGGGGCGGCTAGTCCTCGCAGATCCCCTTTTTTGGATCTGATAAACCTAGAGAGATTCCCTACAGGAAGGGGGCCTTACTTCTACGAGGGAATCGGAAGTCCTTCCCAGAGTTTTTTTTTCTCTGAAACTGTTGAGCGTGCCACTAGCTAAGCCAAAGTGAACCTTACATTTAAAGGACCATGGGAAGCTCTAGTTCGAGGGTGGCGGGAACCCCTTTGGAAAAACTGCGTGGAGCCTGGGATGCCAGGACTATGAGTCAACAAAGCAGGAAACTTGTGTAGAAAATGGGCTTTGCTGAGGGATGACACAGAGAAACAAAACAAAACAAAACAGCCAATGTGGCTAAATAAAGGTACTTAAGAAAACAGAAAAGGAAAAATGTTGAGGTGTTTGTTGTTTCTTCTCTCTCTCTTCTTCTCTCTCTCTTATATGTAACCACGTGGTTTGTTTGTTAAGACTTGTGCCTTCCCTAATTTTAACTGAGATTTATGGCAGGAAGGACTTGTGTGTGTGTCCTGTCATCCTCTTTGTCCATGTTTTTGTGTCTGTGTACGTCTTTGTCTTGTCTTGTGCGCACTCGAGGTAATTGCAACTGTAAAATATCTCTGTTTCCTAGAGATATGAATTTCAAATTGTTAGAAAATTAAAAGCACTGAAAAGAAAGGAAAATGTCTTTGCCCAGTTAGGACTGGCCAACCTGATCTGGGACAAGGAACAGAGTTCAATTTTCCTATTCCTCTCTGTGTTTTTAAGAACAGCCAAAATTTAAGGGACAATGTTTTAAGTTAATTTACAGGAAAATTTCATTTTTACATTTACTGTATGTACATGCAAACAGTTTTAATATTGCTCTTCTGTGATGTTTAATGGATGCCAATTCTCTGCTAAGATGGAAATGTCTGTTCATTTTTTTCCCCTGGTGATGTCTCCATTTTGTTATAATTGATTTAACTGTGATACTGATGTGTTGATTGTTTTCCTCAAACCCTGCCTGCAAGCTATCTACCCCCCCCAAATCTCTAATCCTTTTACAATGCCTCTCGTGGTAGAATTACCAGCAAAAGGGGGAAGGGACCCTGTTCTTATGTCTTTCAGCCCTGCACATATGATCCTGAAGCCTATGGAAGTAGAGCAAATGGGCTCAGACACTGCCTCCAGTAAAGACATTCCATCCATTTCAGCCAGAAGTGGGTTTGAATCTAGTCCTCTAGTCATCACATCAACCAGAGTGGAGTAGATCTTTCCAAGCCTGACTGACCAGCCTTACCACCAAAACCTAAGGCCATCCAGCAGACATGAATGAAAGGACCCTGAGATTGACAATTAAAGACCAAACATCTATTTTCAATCCCCAGCAGACAGCTGAAAAGACTAGGGGGGAGGGGGGGACTTCATTGTAAAGTTTTCTTTCTTTGCTTCAGTCACAGAAATTCATTGTAAAGTTTTTCTTTCTTTCTTTGCTTCAGTCACAGAAATTCATTGTAAAGTTTTTTTTCTTTGTTTTCTTTCTTTCCTTGCTTCATTCACTGAAATTCATTGTAACGTTTCTCTTTCTTGTCTCATCTATATTGTAATCAGTTTAATGTACTCATGTAAGAATTGTATTGGGAGTGGTTGCCACAGTGAGTTCTGTACACTTTAGATTTCTGTCTAGTGGGAGGTAAATTTGTAGCTGCATACACAAACACACAGAGACACGCCATTCAGAATTAGACTGAGGTTATCCCTTTTTCACCTACCCCCACCCAAAGCTGCTTTTAGCTTGCTGGTTTTTTTTGTTGTTGTTGTTTTGACTCCTGCTTTGTGGCATTAAAGCCCAGGCAGTCATATCTCCCTGCTAATTCCATGGGGGAAGGGGACAGATCCCCTCAGGCAATTTCCCCACTTGAAGAGCTAGCAGAAAGGATCTTCGAAAACCCAAGGCCTGACTGCTGCCCAGTAAAGCAGGGTATTTTGCACTGGTGGTCTCAGGAGTAAGAGTCCCAGGGCTCATTCTAAAAAAAAAAAAAAAAAAAAAGGAAAAGCCTAGATTGCACACTGGCTAACTTCAATTTGGACTCACAAATCCTAGATGCACTAAAGTAAGAGCTAGGGCAGATTCAAGAACCATCCCTTGGAAATGGGCAGCCTGTGATTTCAAGGTAAACCATGGCTGTGGGAATATTGTGGGGCCTGTGCTTGCTTGAAACCTGTCTGGGAGCTCATCGAAAGTGTTATCAAACATCTGAACATAATTGGCATGGAAAATTGGATACTGTAAATTTATTGCCAGAACTTTTGCCCTGGCCATTGACCATCATGGTTGAAAGCTCTCCTTTTGGGAGCCACTGAAGGAATCCTGCTGCTGCCTCTTTCAACTGCCTCTTTCAACGTCTTCCCCTCTGCATCAGAGAAAATTGAAAGCACCCATAAAATCTCCCTGACCTGATCAATTTGAAGCTTGTGTCAAAACATGTGTTGCACTCACATGTTTTGAAAAAAAAATGAGGGATTGTAGGAAGTTAGCACCCACCCCTCTCCTAGGAAATGAGATATCCTAGGAGATATTAAAATGTAGGAAATATTATGTGGAATATATCTGGAAACATGCTTTTAAACAAACAAAAGACTCCTCTTGGAAACCCCCACCCCTGCTAAGCTCACATATTCCTCTCACCTGGCTGAAAGTCTTTTGCATGACAAAACCATAATAGGATTAGCCCAAGGCCCTTTCATTTCAGCCAAAGCTGGATTAGACAAAAGCCAAGAGCCACCCCAGCATGCCCCTGGGGGGTCTGAGAGCCAATGGGATACATTTCTATACAGGAAAAGGAAATCTAAGAGGTGGGACCCAACTTACACTATAAAAACCAGGAACTCAGCATATCTCTCTCTCTTTTTTCTCTTCACCACACAACCATGTAAGTTACCTTTTCTGTACAGGGGCTCCTGCCATGTGCTCCTGTCCACCATTAAACCTTCCTTCCAAGCAACCTTCATGAATCCAGTGTCTTTTTCCCCACTTGGAACTGAACCTAAAAGGATATTTCCTTATAACAAACCCAAAGAGGTTGACTCCAAGGGACTGCTGTCCTTTAACTGAGGGTCAGAATCTGAAATCTGTTTGTGTGCTATCTCTTTTGAATCAGAGTGTCCTTGAATTTTGAATAATGTGCTGGTTGCCACTTTCCAAACAGCAGAGCCAGCGCAAAAGTGTGTGGGGGTCAAAAAGGAAAAGAAAATCCAGGTAGAACTCAATTTGAACTGAATATTTATTGTATTTGTTGTTATTGTTGTTGTTGTTGTTTTATTTGTCAAGCATATATGATAACAAGCAAAGTATACACAAAGTATAAACATGATTGTATATATAGTACAAGCATGATTATGAGTACAAGAATTATGAATATATGGGTGCAATTGGACAGGAATGGTAGGCATGATTGTGCGCTTATGCACGCCCCTTACAGACCTCTTAGGAATGGGGTGAGGAGGTCGATGGTAGATAAACTAAAGTTAAAGTTTTTGGGGTTTGGAGAAGAAACAATTGAGTCAGGTAATGTATTCCAGGCATTGACCACTCTGTTGTTGAAGTCGATTTTTTTGCAATCAAGTTCATTAGATTTATATCATTTGTTTATTAGATTTATATGGCTGCCCATTTCAACAACTCTGGGTGGTTAACAATATAAAAAAGATAAAAATATATAGCAAAACACGCACACAGGCAAAATTCCCAGCAGTTGGCAAATATTACAACAGCAATCACTCAACACAATCAAGAATCAGGCTGTGTCACACACTTGGACCCCCAAACTCAATCACAGAGCTAAGTCTTCAAAACTTTATGGAAGGTCATCATAGATAGGACAAACTAATCTCCAAAATGATGGTACCTCAGAGGGCAGATGCTACGGGAGAAAGGACTCTCCTCCTGGGCCCTGCCAGCCAGCAGCCAAGACATGGAGCTTGCCCCTCCTGATATGAATTGCTATCAGGTTTTTGATTATTTTTCGTTTATAGAATATTATATTTCAGTTTTCAAAATAGCACCCAGAACAAGTAAATAGGTGAGTTTTTGTAATCTTGCTTTAGTATAAATTAAATTAAACTTTTTAAATGTAACCTTCAAAGGAAAATTAAAAGACAAACAATGATTATTATTATTATTATTTGCTGTTGTATCTCAGAACAACAACCTGTTCTTTCTTTGCAGGCATATTCCAATTTAATGTCAGTGGCACTTGAGCTGATTTTTTTGTTACAGTCAGTCATAACATTTTGCAAGCAGCAATGAGGTTATGAACACTGTATTTAAAGATTTTAAAAATAAACACAGCCTTTTAAAATATCAAGCGGGTGTTAGTTGAGATTTTGTGGATTTAGACAAGCTTAGGAAACTACTTCAGTAAGAAAATGTTTGCCTTGAAAATCTAATAGAAATTTTAATGACGGCTCCCCAAAGCAATTCACTATGAAAAAAAAGCTATTATATGGTGTAATGAGGCTTTCCAGCAATTTTCTGAAAACATTTTCCTTTCACTACTCAGACAATATTGGGAACTTCAATTAATTATTTAACAACACCCCAAAAGAACCTTCTCATTAAGATTGTAACTATCTTTTAAGACCTTTTAGTTGAACATTCCATTACTACCCAGGTTTCAGATATCTTTTTTTAAAAAAAGTGAGACTACAATTCAGATAGATGGTTTCCCCCCAAAACACCAAGACTTTTTTGTTTTAGGAAGCAGATCTTTCCATTCCATCAGAAGGGGCTTTTGGGGGAGATGTGGATATAAGCAGGGTACGTACTATCCAGGGGTGGGCTCCTCCCAGTTCGGAACGGTACATGCACACCGGTAGTGGCCTGCTGGTAATGTCACGATGACATCACCGACCAGGTACGGTCGGTGCCGGTCCCTGAGTGCCGCCATTTTTTTCCGAATTTTTTCCGAATTTTTTTCAATTTTTGGGGGGGAATTCTTTATTTTTTCTTCTTCTGCGCATGCACAGAAGCCGAGTTTCTGGCACTGCACATGCGTCACCATTTTGTTTTGGGCGGGGTTATTTTTTAAAAAATTTTGTGGTTTTTTGTACTGCGCAAAAACTTCTTCTGGGCCAGGAGCAGAAGCCATCCGCCCTCCGCCTGGGTCATTTGGAGAAGGGAAGGAAAGTGTTTTTGAGAGGCAGCCACCTAGAGGTAAGAAAATGAACCACTGAGGGAAGGGGCGAGGAAGGTGGCCGGATCGGAGGGAGGCATAGCCCGAGCTCTCTGGGATAGGTAAACAAGTGTGGGGAGGCAAAGGGGAGTGGACATTGGAGGGGCTGGCAGGGTCCGGTCAAGCAGTAGAAGAAGTAGGTGCAGAGCAGCAGCATGGCCAGGGCACACGGAAGCCCCTCCAGCAGCCCGCCGTGGCTACATCCCATGGGCGGTGGGCACCCCTGGGCAACGCGGAGTCCCAGTGGCAGCATCAGGCTGGGGCGGCGAAGGCATCGCTTCCCCAGTGGGCGCGGTCCAGGCTGTCCCCTCGCTGCTCTCTAGCAGCCGAGCCAGCCAGGCGTCTTCCCCCGGTCCGGTCCTTGGTGCCCCAGGCTCCTTTCAGCACCTCTGCTGCCCCCCAACCCCTTATTTTCAGGACATGTCTTATTATCGGGGAAACACGGTAGATCAGGGGTCCCTAACCTGTGGGCCACGGCCCACTACCAGGTCATGGCCTAATTGCCACTGGGCCACAAGAGTGGCTGGCCTGTGTGCATGTGCCTGTGCGCTGCCCAACCCCACTCATGCAAGCATTGCTGCATTTGCACAAACCTCGTTACAGGCACTCACGGTCCCACTCCCATGTGCCTCGTTGTGCCTGCCCCTCCTGCAAAATAATCCCCTCTTTCCCCCCTCCCCCCTGCTCCAGGCCACCAACCTGGAAAGGTTGGGGAACTCTGATGTAGAATTTTAAAGGCATTAACCAGCATCTTGAATTGCACCTGGAAGCTTACTTATAGAACTATATTGTTTTAAGCACTGGGGTACCATAGGCAATCTTCATTTGTCATTATACAAATATTTTCCTGCCACACCCACATGTCTATCCATACAACATTTATTATTTATTTTAATAAAGCACTGTTTATTGTAAAGTAAATGGTAAATGAATTTAAGGAATTATTTAATTTGTTTAGTAGCAGTTAAAGCAGTAAAGAAACAAGACAAACATATGGGTGTTGCCATTTTATATCCCTTAGAGAATATTGGAACACTCAACAGCCAATAAATTTGAATGGAGATCTGTGGGAACTGAATAAAAGCATTAGAATGCTCAGTGAATAGTCTTGTAAATGCTTTAACTCTATGACCTTTATCAGTTTAATGCAAGACTGAAATGGCATAATGCTGAAATGATGGGACCAATTCTGCCCCCTTCCCCATTATCTCCCAACAGAACATTATCTCCCAACTGGAAGTTGCATTTGTTACTGTTTAAGTGGTGGGGTGAAAAAAAAATCATAAATAAAAGTGTTGCTTTGGGATTCAGTTCTCTTTGTGACTCAGTCTGATTTGGTTGGTTTCTTTACGGCCGAATGAAGTGGGACACAGGAAGTAGCCTAAAAATAAAAGACATACTGTTAGAGGCAATCCATTCCTGTCGCAGTGTTATGGTTGTTTCTGCCGCCCGCAGCTGACACACTGAAATGGAAGGGCAGCAAAGCCATAGGAATCAGCCAAACACTTTGCTTATCGCATACTGCTCAAACATAATCAGGACAGCAGCATTTAGCAGTGGCTCAGAACAGATGCAATAAAGGCAAGATAGGGATCAGCAGCGAAGCAGCAAATGTCATCCTGGTAAGTTTTCGGTTGATGACATAGGAATGAGTGCATAGGACTTTAACGGTGGGCAAAGATCCTTAGGTGACACCTAGATGTGTAGTGTGGTATTCAGAGATGTCTAGAGTGAAGGTTAGAAGGGTCAGAGTGCAGCATGACAGCATGATGTTACTAGTTGAGTCACTTTGACAAAAGCACTGAATCCTGCCTCTGATGGTATCACAAACAAATAGCTCCCCAATGACAGTAGTATGATGGTTCATAAATGTACCTTAAGAATATATTGTGTGGGCAGAATTCTCTGTAATAATAATATAAATATGAATAATAATATGATTCATATAATGGATGGTCATTCTTCATGAAACTCTTCACAGCTCCTTGGGTGCTCCCACAGATTTGGCAAGCTGCGTTCAGAAAATTGCCAGAGATAAAATAGATGGATTTACACGGCTAGTGGCAGCAGGAAACCAGTTATTTTCAACCAGACAGCTGTCTTATCCCTGGCAAGCAGGATTTCTGAGAGAAAAGGGAAGTTGGGTTTCTTCCTCTTCCTCATAGTCTGTCTAATCATGATGCAGAATATGGGGGTAGTGTTTAAGGAAACATTGAAACATTGTATGTATGTATGTATACCAGGGGTGAAATTCAAAATTTTTCCCTACCGGTTCTGTGGGCGTGGCTTGGTGGACGTGGCAGGGGAAGGATACTGCAAAATCCCCATTCCCTCCCCACTCTGGGGCCAGCCAGAGGTGGTATTTGCCAGTTCTCCGAACTCAAAATTTCCGCTACCAGTACTCCAGAACCTGTCAGAACCTGCTGAATTTCACCCCGATGTATACATACTAAGTGTATGTGTAGTCCTCATGCTCCCATTAGATAATGAATATGATGTTGAGCTAGAAACATAAACGTGATTGGATGTCTAACAGAGAAAACAGGTGCATTGGAAAAACAATATCTCAGCCTAAGAGAGAGAAGTGTGAGAAAAAGAGCAATTCTGTACAGTATTAATTATTTTACATATAAGTTGAGCTGGAGAATGAGTAAGAATTTTTTTTCAGAACCATAGACAATTTATTATACAAAATACACTAAATGTTCAAATTAGTTTCTTCTAAACACTTTCTTATCCATTTGACATATTGACCATTTCTAAATACAGTAATATTTTATCTAAAAAAATAAAATTAATAAAACATACTGGTGTGATAGGGTCCCCCTATGGGGGATGATTTTAATATCCTGTAGAGCTGGTGTACTGGTTCACATATCAGGCTAGAAAACAGGAGACTATGAGTTCTAGACCCACAGTAGGCACAAAGCCAACTGGGTGACCTTGGACCAGTCCCTCTCTCTCTGCCCTAGGAAGAAGGCTAGGGCAAACCATTTCTGAAATCTTGCCAAGAAAACTGCAGGGACTAATCCAGGCAGTTGCCAAGAGCCATAAACACTCTCTCACACACAAACACACATTAATACATACACATGCATTCATTTTTCTGTCATACAAATTAATTTATGGCCTCATCTCTTGGCCCATTCAAGCAAACGTATTTGACTCATCGCTGATCTCCAAGTGCTCTCTGTTTAAATGTGTGTATCAAGTAATTGAAATGAAATTCCTCTCAGCAGATGCTACTGTCACGGAAATTGTGAGAAGCATCCTAAATCAGTATTATTATGTAGGGACAATGCAACTTCCTCAGAAAATATCCAACATTTCTATTGCCCATGATTATGAAGTGATCATACTGTTCATGGAAAACAACAGCAGTGCACTTTACTGAGTTTGTATCATTTAGAATCAGCTGTCATTCTTCCCTGTGGTCTTGTTGCTATGGCTTAATGCCTCCTTTCAAAATAACAGGAAGACTCGTAAGTGGTCTGTTGGTTTTGGAACTAAACACTATGCCTCAAAAAAGGTGTTGCTGCTGCATGAACATCTGCAAGTCTAATTTGCTTCTCTAGAGGTTGTCCTTCATTCTGTATTGCAGAATGTATTGCCCCTTCATCCATTAGTATTGCAGAAATAGGAATGAGATACCATTGCTTGTTGCTATATACATTGCTTAATAGCAACTTATCAATGAAAATTCCTAAATGGGCTGCTATGCTTTGCTCGATAGATTATATGGAGTAGAATGTAAGATCGTCTTTGCATTGTCCACCCCAAGATGCTACCAGTATTGATATTGATAAACTATGCTGTGGCTTGGTTGTTCATTTGGACTTTCTCTCTAGAGTTGAAGTTTGGGCTGAGAATGTAAAAGTTTTCACAGGCCCCTATTCTGCTACTGCTTGGGCTAACTTAAGTTCCTGGCTTTATGCTAGACCTTCAGATCCCTTGCCAGTTGTGGCCACCATCACAAACTTTGATGAGGTAACTGCCGGGGCTCCTAATCATTGAAAGAATTGAAAGCATTCTGAATCTCCATAGATTCTTGTCAGCACCCTGGGCTTTTGTAGTGCACTGTTGGTACTCTGGGTGTATTTTAGCTTCCTGGGTTGGGTATTCCAGAATTTTTACTATTGCCACAGAGCTGGGCTACCTTGGCAGTGCTCTTGGTCTCCTTGTGCAGTTGCCAGTGCCCTGGACCTCACTTCCATTCTGGGCCCAATGAAGATGACTGTCAGCACCCTGGTCCTCTCTGCTAGGTGGTTGATGTGTTTCAAAGTATCTTTCCTGTCACTGCCAAAGCTGTCTGCTGTTGCTCTTCTCCACTAATATTCCAGGGCATGGGGCCAAGTGGCAATGATTCTGTGAGAGACCTTGGTGATGACCAGATACCGCACTCTGCAAGTATCTGTTCCTGAGGTCAGGCAATAGAATAGAACAGAACAGAACAGAACAGAACAGAACAGAACAGAACAGAACAGAACAGAACAGAATAGAATAGAATAGAATAGAATAGAATAGAATAGAATAGAATAGAATAGAATAACATCCTGTATACTACCCACTCTGGCTTCTGCAGCTGAATTGCTAGGTATTATTACAGGTCTATTTGTGCTAGGAATTTTCAATTTCTATGCCCTAGAGGTGGGATCTGGAATGGCTCAGGAGTTACAGCCAAAATGATAATGCTGAGCTTATTTCTGGTGACTATTGGTATATACAGGCAATTATTGAATTACAACCATTAGTTATTCTTTACAATGGCGGGTAAAGCAACTTCGATCATCGTGAATCAGAGGTGGGTTCCCGCCTCTGATTGCTGGTGCGGTTAATCGCTGAGTTTGGCGCAGAGCTGAAGAAGCTGCTCCCGTTCGCGGAACGGGAGCTTTCCCCGGGCACTTTCCCTGCCCGCATGGATGCCGCCAATTGTGTTCTTTTGCCCTCTGTGCATGCGGAACGCTTTGGGCATGCGCAGAGGGCAAAAGAACGCAATTGGCGGCATCCATGCGGGCGGGGAAAGCACCCGGGGAAAGCTCCCGTTCCGCGAACGGGAGCAGCTTCTTCGGCTCTGCGCCGAACTCAGCGATTAACCACACCGGCAATCAGAGGCAGGATCCCACCTCTGTCGTGAATGGTTGTCATCCCTCCCCCCTGCAGTCATATGACTGCATTTTGGGTGCTTGGCAACCTCTTCTCATTTACAACCTCTTGCCAATGCCCTATGATCAAATGATTGCCATTTGTAATCTTCTCTACCAGCTTCTTCAGAAAGTCAGTGGGAAGGCTGAAAGTGGAGGATTTGAGATCAGTTTCCTCAGTGCACCAAGGGATTTCCTCTCCCCTCTGTTCAGGGAAGGATATCCTCACACACATTGGAGGAACAGACCTCAAATGATGAGGGCACTGAGATATTAATATTCAGTGAAATATTAATGCATAGGCAGAATCTCATCCAACCAACACCACTGTTTAATAAGTCTTGTGTGCTACTGGGAAAAATAGTTGGGTTAATCTCCCCTCAGACAGCTGTGATATGTTTTCAAGATTCACTCTTATCTACATTGACAAGAACAAGCATGATAAGTGGAACAACAACTTGAGGGTTATCTAAGGTTACTTTGATTTTTTTAGACTTTATGGATGTAGGCTGGGTTCCTGGATACATGAGGCCATCTATTGATCTAGCAGTGTTGAATAACTTCAACTCCAAATTTTTTTTCTGGGAAAAAAGCAATAAAAATGTAGCTACAGGGAGCCCTGGATGAAGTAGATTGTCTCTATTCTTCTCAGCTGGGCTTCAGACCCAGGTATGGGACTGAAACTAAATAGGCTAGGCTAGGCTAGGCCAGAATGCAATGCAATGCAATGCAATGCAATGCAATGCAATGCAATGCAATGCAATGCAATGCAATGCAATGCAATGCAATGCAATGGAATGGAATGGAATGGAATGGAATGGAATGGAATGGAATGGAATAGAATAGAATAGAATAGAATAGAATAGAATAGAATAGAATAGAATAGAATAGAATAGAATAGAATAGAATAGAACACTTTACTGGCCAAGTGTGATTAGATACACAAGAAATTTGTCTCCAGTGCATAGGCTCCCAGTGTACATGCAAAACAACCAAGTAATAATAATCATAATATCAAAGTAATAATAATCATAATAATGATACCAATAAGGGAAGGTAATGGAACAAATGAGAAGAATAAAAGTAATACAGCCATACTACATGGGTACTGTAAATATACTTAGACATGACAGTAGTGTGGTAATTAGGTGTTCAGCAGAGTGAACACCTAATCCCAAAGATGCTTTTCAAAAGGCAACTGGACTTTCAGTTCTTCCAGAACTGAAGACGCTGCTTGGATGAGAAGTGAAACATTTTCAGGGAAAAAACCAAGAAAGTCCAGTTGCCTTTTGAAAAGCTATTCCGGGACAACCATGACCTGGATGATTGAGAATCTCCATGAACGACTGAAACTATATTGTTCATTCTCAGGGATGATCTCTGGTGCTAATGGATCTCCCAATGATATTTGATATAATTGATCCTAGTAACCTTTAAGACTGCTTGCAATAATTGGGAGTTGTATTTTTAGTGTTTTAGTGTTTCGACTTCTATTTGAATAGACATCTCCAACTGATGGTAATGGGGGGATGAGCAATGGAGTTCCTGGCCACTCCTGCATGAGGTTTGGTTCTTAGTTCCATGTTGTTTAACTGCTACATGAAATTGATGGATTATGTCTTTTGATTTATTTAGGATGAGGTATAATTAATATGTTCTCAATACCAGTTATGCTGTATTTACCCTACTCTGGATAAAAGGTACTACAGATGAACTTATTCAGCATCTGGAGAAAATGAAGAATTAGATGGAAGAAAATGAACTGAAACTAAATTGTAGCAAGATGGACTTCCTCTTGGTCTAGAAGCCATTAGATTTCATAGGGGTCCCTAACACCAGAGTCAGTTACTTCACCTTTCAACTATTTCTTTGGAATGACAGACCCTAATAAAAGTCACTGGTGTATACATTATCTTGAGCTTGGATGATCACAACACTCTCATCTGTGGTTGCCATTGTAAATTATCTACAATTTTAAAGTAGCATAGAATGTGGCAGCATACATGTTGATGGATGAGAGCTGCTTCAGCTCTGTTACACCTTTATCATTGGGAATGCATTTGCTGCCAGTCTGTTTTTGAGTACAAAGTGCTGGGTTTTGACTTATGGCTTGGATCCATATTACCTTTAGCACTGTCTTCTCTGAACAGTTCCAGGATATTTACAGGCCAGGATATCAACCAAATTAAATGTCAAGATATTCTTGGCTGTAGCTAAACAAGGCCATGCTTCCACTGATTGCATAGCAAGCAGAGACATCTGTAGGATCAAAGGTTTTTGGCAACAATACAAAAAACAAAAGCAGTGTTGTGCCATTGCAATACAAGACCTAACCTTTTCATACATCCTTGCATAATCACAGTGCATGTAACTGCAAGGCCAGGACTGGCATTGACACAATGCAATGGTACTTTTTCATCATTTTTCCTGCTTGATCCTCTGACATCAAGATCATTTGTTGCTGTACTTATCACTTCACTTCAAAGTTTTTAAAGATTTTTAAAAGGGGGAAGCCACTTTCTAAGTTCTTACCATTAGGCTAAGGCATCCTCAGAGCATCAAAACACACATTACTTTCTTATTAACAAGCAAACACAAAAGAAATTTTCCATGTCATGATATTTTCTTTGAAAAAGACCAATATAATTACAGAGAAACATTGTTATAATGAGTAATTTATTTCAATACTGTGACCTTGTTTTCTGTTTTTAGAACACTTTGACTAGTCCTGATTTGTTGTCATTCTCTGAGTGCTTAATGGGCATAGAATCCCAATAATAGGTTGGTTGCAATTTGTGTTCACATTATAATTAATTGTTTCATTACTGCCTAAGTCATTATTTTAGTTGTGTGGCATTATTTCTTAGTTTGAATGAATGGAATTGTAATATGAAAATAAAAGAGTGCAGTCAATGAACATTTCAAACTGTCTTCCCTATATATTTTGGGGTATTTAAAATCAATATCTAAAATGGTTAAGATATGTGCCCATATATCTGTTTCTAGGTGTAATTTTCTTTTCTTTTCATTCTTTGAACATTCTTGGATTAAGGCAGTAGGTTTCATGACCCCCCCCCATCTCACTCCACTTGTCAAAAAATTTGAGAACTGCAATAGGATTTAAATAACTTTTTAATCTTTGGGTATCCAAAACTCAATAAACAATTTTAAAAATCTTCCACAAAAGTAGTAGTAGTAGTAGTAGTAGTAGTAGTAGTAGTAGTAGTAGTAGTAGTAGTAGAAACTTACATTAAAGTAAAGGATGGAAATAAACTATTAAAAGTATGTCTCAAAGGCAAAGTAGTTTAGTGACAGTTATTACACAGAAAAATGTCAGGTGAACAAGTATGTCTTTAGTAGATTTTTTAAATGTAATGGTATTGGGAATGGGTTAGGAACTTAGGTCAATCAATCAAGTTTGGAAAGAGTTTGATACCTTGGGAGCTGCCACTGAAAAGAGTATATTCTGAAAGCACCATACTACTAGCCAGTCCTACCAACGGGAATATGAGCAACTCCAAGTTCTAAGACCAATTGATCTTGGAAATTCATGTGTTACATTGGCATTCAAAATTTGCTCCTTTCATATGGCTAAATAAGCCATAGGGTAGGTGGGAGGATAAGCAGGAAAGCACTAACAGATCTCATTGATAATCATCACACAGTCAATGTTGTGGTCTTCAAATGCTGTGGCTTATAACTTTTATTATTATTAATCATGTCTGCTTTCAGCCATAGATACTTTCTGGTTCCTCATATAACCCATGCCTTTATCCATACCTAAAGTATCTGTACTGACTTTATGCTACATCTTGTTGATTAGGAATAAGTTAACAGAAGATAGTTTAGAGTCTCATAGGACACAGTGCTTGCAGTAGTAGTGGGTTCTAAAACCTGTTACTACCGGTTCATGTGCACGCTTCTGCACATGCGCAGAAGCGTCCTGGGCGGATGGGCGGAGCCTCCCGCCACCAGCGCTACCGGTTCGCAGAACCGCGCCAAACCGGGAGCAACCCACCGCTGGCTCAGAGGACCTGGAGAAGCAACAGGGGGAAGTTGTAACACATCTAGGAAGGAGGAGATTGGAAATGGAGGTGATAGATGGCAGGTTAGACAGCTCTAGAATTTGTTGAAGATGGCATGTTAGTTTTAATGTGGAGAAGGGATGGCTTGTGATCCTACAATGAAAGCCAGTTCATCTTACTAAGATGGAAATTGCCAATAGGTTCTAGAACCTCTTTCCTTAACACCACATAGAGTAATTTTACTATGTAACCATACGGTGAGATGCAAACATGCTTGAATACACATATATCTTAGTTCAAATAATAACTTGGGAACATATGCATGGGTGGAATGGCTTCAAGCTAAATGTTAGCTGGGGAAAAAATCTATCATTTCCTGTACTTTTACAGGATGGGGAGGAACTACTCTCTGTGGAATGTAAAGTGATTAAGGGGATATAAAGCTTTTGCATAGTTGGAAACTGGAAACTGGGAAACCAAAACTGCTTTTCACTCTCTTTTAAGATTAAAAAAAAAGCTGGAATACTATGGGGTACTGTCAGTTTGAATCCATTTTAATACTGGGTTATATACCCTATGCAGGGGTGGGTTCTAACTTACCTCGCTGCTGGTTCACTTCCTCCCGCGCCGTGTGGAAATGCGCAGTGCCAAAACATCAAAAATTTTTTTTAAAAAAGCCAAAAACAAGATGGCGACTGCATGCACAGTGCCAGAAACTCAGCTTCTGCGCTTGTGCAGAAGAAAAAAAACCCGGAAAAAAATTCAAAAAAATAAAAATACCCCCCCCAAGCCGAAAACAAGATGGTGACCGCATGCACAGTGCCGGAAACTCAGTTTCTGCACATGTGCAGAAGAAAAAAAAACCCGGAAATTTTTCCCCCCCCAAAAAATCGGAAAAAAAAATCTTACAAAATTCAAAAAAAAAGAGATGGCGGCCTCCACGGACCGGCACCAACCGAACCGGTTCCGTGACATCATCGTGACATCACCAGCAGGTTGCTACCAGTTCGGGTGAACCGGTCCAAACCGGGAGGAGCCCACCTCTGACCCTATGACAAAAATGTTGACTAAAACTTTGGGGACTGATGGTTGAAATTCTGGGAATGGTTGAAATTCTGGAGTTGTTAGCATTTTGCCTGTATAAATTTACTTCTGTATGCTCAGAACTCCCTACATATTGCCAATGTGATATGAATGAACATGGGCTAAATGAAAAACAGCTCAACTACTGTATTAATATAGGGCCCTCTTTACTAGCGATCTACCTGCCTCCTATTTCATAACCTTTCTCCTTTGTTGCCTGAACAGAGTTAGCCAGAGAGCTGGTATCTGTCTGTAGGTGTGTGTGTGTGTGTGTGTGTATGTGTGTGCGCACGCGTATACGTGTGTGTGCACATGCATGCAGAAGTGCAATTTCCCTGCTTGCAGGTAATAACATTTATTTGCTGACCACCTGCATTTTCTCACATCTTCTATCCTCTATACAAAAAGGTATCATTTAAGAGGAAAGTAGTCCATAAACGAAAGCCATTTAACTGAAAATAAAGTAAATAGTCTTGAGTCTTGCTCAGTGGTACAATCTTCCTATCTTTCAATAATTGTCTGAAAGCAGTTTCAACAGAAAATGCATCCCTTTCTGAGAAACAATGACTGAGAAAGAAAAAAGGAACCTCAAATCTTGCTGATGTAAATTATTTGTACCATGCCTTTATTATTTTTACAAATAACTGCAGGTGACGAACATATTCAACACTTCTTTCTCCTCCCCTTTTCCCCACAACAACAACTCTGTGAGATATGAGGACTTGAACTCAGGATCTGCCACTTTCTAACCTGGTGCCTTAACCCCAAACTGGCCCCAGGGCTAAATTACAGCTAATCCTCAACATTCAACTACAATTGAGACCAAAATTTATGTTGTCAAGTGAGACATTTGTTAAATGAATTTTGCCCCATTTTACAGCTTTTCTTGCCACATTTGTTAAGTGAATCACTGCAGTTCTTTTTTTTTTTTTTTTTTTTAAGTAAAAGTTTTTTATTTTTTATTTTTACATATCTCATGTCGTGAATGGTTTGTTTTCTGGGTTTCATACATACCAATACAAATAATTATAACAATATTATTCTTAATAATTACAATTCATTTTCATTTCTGATTGTAACACGTCTGTTATCATCTTTCAATTCTAATCCTTCTCTTTTTTTTTTTTTTTTTTTTTTTTTCTCAAAAAAGTTTTATTAGTACAAACTTACATAAGTGGTAACAAAATATTAAATCCAAAGTACAAACATTTTTATTTCCCCCCCCCCAGACCCACCCCCTTCCCTCCCCACCTCCCCCCCCCGGACTTCCCAGAGATAATACAGGGCATAATAATAAGTTTAAATTGTTAATAAAAAGAAAAAGGAAAAAGGAAAAAAAAGAACACTATTTTTTAAAAAAAACTTCAACTCCAAACTATACAGTACTAATATATCGCATTTGTATACAATAGTAAAGATACAAAAAAGAGAGAGAAAAAAAAAGAAAGAGAATAAAAAAAAGAAAGAAAGAAAGAGAAAACTCTTTAACACTACAAACAAACAAACCTCCTACCTCCTCCCTTCAGTCCTCTATCTTATACAAGGTAAGTGTTACATAAGTAATAACTAAATATAAAATACACAAATCTTAAACTAATATTATTGACATTAGAAATAACCTCTAAGATAAAACTTAACTAAATGTTACATAAGTAATCATCAAATATTAAATTTCATCATGATATTCTAAGTTAATTCGCTAACTTCAATAAACAAAAAAAGAAAATAAAAGAAGAATAAACAATAAACAAATCTTCAACAAACTATATATATCTAATATTATCAACATTAAAAATAACCTCAAAATTATATAAAACTTAACTAAATATTGCATAAGTAATCATAGATAGGGAAAAGATAAAATACAATCATATTAGTCTCTATCCATCCAATATATTTCAACATCACATTGTTTTGTATCTTGATAGTTCATCTTTTAATAGTTCAATAAATTCAAATTTGTCAAGTCGTCTCCCGTCTGCTCCCAAACCTCCATCTCCTCTTCCCCAGCTATCTGATTCAGGCACTCCTTTTGGATTTTTGAGTCTATTTCTTTTTGATCCATCGAAGGTGGCTTCCCCTCCTCCTCCTCTTTTATTTTCATACACCCTTCTTCTGGAATCTTGGATATATCAGCCTTTAGAACATTGACATAAAATTCAGTAGCTTTTTTTATCGTGTTGAGCCGGTATCTTTTTCCAGAAAATTTCACTGTTACTCCAACTGGTGCTTCCCATTTATATTGTAAATTTAATCTCTTAAATTCATCAATCAAAAAAGTATAGCTTTTCCTGGCTTTAAGCATTTTAGAGGGGATTTCTTTCCAAATCTTTAGTTCCTGACCATTCACCATAAGATTATTGTTAAACGTTGCTTGTATAATTCTGTTCCGTAGAGCTCTTGTGGTAAAATATATGACAATATCCCTTGGTAGATGCTTTTGTTTGGCGTACCACGAGTTGATTCTGTATGTTTTGTCGATTTGTGTAGCCAATTCCGCTTTAGAAATTCCAGACACCTGATCCAATATGTCAACCATCCTGCCTTTTAAATTTTCATATAATCCTTCTTTCAAACCTCTAATCCTTATAGCAACTTCCATAGATCTGAACTGAGTCATTAAGACCTCTTTTTCAAAATTTGCAATGTCATTTTGGATTTTATCTATGTAATTCACCGAAGTTGCCAAAGCTTGTTTATTTGTTTCAATACGTTCTGCCAAAACTTCAATATTTGTTGCTAAGCCTTTGCAAACCTCTAACACATCAAATCTTAGTTGTTGATTCATATTCTTCAAAGCAGCCTGCATCTTATGGTCTATCTCACTTATTTTCTGGTTAAATTCCAAAGTAAGTTCATGTTTCATAATCTTTAAATTATTTAATAAATTTTCAGGTGTCAAAAGCTGTGGAGGTGTTAGCTCAGTGTTAAGTTGCATTTTAGAAATATATCCAGATGAATAGTCATTTCTTTTAGTCAAAACAGTCTTTCCAGATTTTGAAGCCATTATGGTGTTTCAAAAGAGTACAAAGAAAAAAGAGAAAGGAGAAAGAAAAAAAAGCCAGGTGTCTGATTAAAGTTCTTTCCAGTTTCAAAACCAGGTAGTCTTTTATTATTAAAAATCTTTCAATTATAACTTTAATCCAGGGTTAGGAGACAGAGAAAGAAAAAGCCATTTTTCCAAGTTAAAAGTTTCCATAAGAGAAAAAAAAAAAGCCTCTGGGAAAACGAAAGTCACTTTCACTTCTCAATCGCCATATTGTTACTTTGTTTCCTTTGTTTCCTTGCCGAAGTGAAAGCTTACCCAGGAGTTGAAAAAAAAAGAAAAAAGAGGTTTCAATACTTGCCCATCTCACGCCTGTTTCTCTCTGTCTGCTTCTATAGTTCAAAAGTAATTGTAAATCCCATTCTGGAAGCAGCGGCTGGTCACGACATCTAGCTCCGCAAAAGCGGAGGTTTCCTGATCCTCGGAGCTGGAGACAGGCTGCATGGGGAGCTCTCCCTTCGCGCCCCTAGATGGCTTCTAGGGCGCTGGGGGGGCTCTACCCCCCCTGTCAGGCTCTCATCTCTCCCCTTTGCCCGGGGAAGAGATTTCAAAGCCGCCAGACAGCTGTTCTGGCGGCTTTTTACGAGGATCGGAAAGGCGTCCGACAAAGGGACGTCCGCGATGGCGCTCCAAACCGGAAGTCTCCCTCACTGCAGTTCTTAAGTTAGTAACACAGTTGTTAAGTTGACTTGTCAGAAGGTTACAAAAGGTGATCACATGATCCCGGGACATGGCAACTGGTTCATAAATATGAACCAGTTGCCAAGTATCTGAATTTTGATTATGTGATCACAGTGATGCTGCAATTTATTTATTTATTTATTTATTTATTAAATTTATATACCGCCCTTCTCCAGGGGACTCAGGGCGGTGAACAGCCAAGTAAAAAACATTAAAATACATTTAAACCAAGTAAAAAACATTAAAATACATTTAAAATAAAATATTCAATATGGCCCTAATTTAATACAATTAAAATTTAGTAAAATCTTAAAATTTTTAAAAACCCCAAAAACTTTTTCACGCCAGCCCGGCTTGATAAAAATAATGTGTCTTGAGGGCACGGCGGAAGGTGGACAGGTCGTGAATTGTTCTTAAGTCTGGAGGGAGCTGATTCCAGAGGGTGGGTGCTCCCACAGAGAAGGCCCTCCCCCTGGGCGTCACCAGCCTACACTGCTTGGCTGATGGCACCCCGAGGAGGCCCTCTCTGTGGGAGCGCACTGGTCGATGGGAGGCAGTTTGTGGCAGCAGGCGGTCTCGGAGATACCTAGGTCCAATGCCATGGAGCGCTTTAAAGGTAGTAACAAGCACCTTGAAGCGCACCCGGTAGACCACCAGAAGCCAGTGCAGCTCGCGCAGGAGGGGTGTTATATGGGAGCGCCAATTAGCCTCCGAAACCACCCGCGCGGCCGCATTCTGGATCAGTTGGAGCCTCTGGGTGCTCTTCATGGGGAGCCCCATGTAGAAGTATGAAAACTGGTCAATGCACTTTTCATGCATTGTAACTTTGAACAGTCAGTAAATGAACTGTTGTAAGTCGAAGACTACCTGTATCAGCAAAGCAATAAGAAACTATATTTGGTTTTCTGATTCTCTTATCAGTTCTGTTCCACATCAATAGAAGGATATATCTATTGTAGTATAAGCAACTTCTGAATGTGGATTCAGAATAGGTTTGATTTTTTTTTAAACTCCCGTTGTTCAAATGCATGAATGCATGCTGTGTGTGCAAATATAAAACAGATATATTGCAATGCTTGAATATTGTTTATTTCAAACTCTTAGTATGTGCTTTATGTTGGAAATGAGAACTCTTTCACTAAAGAAGCATATATATATTTATTTCTTTTGAATGAAAGACATGTGTGGCAGCCCCAACCTTTCTCCATAACTCATCTTAATTCTCAGGCTTACATGGAAAACTGCTTTAAATATTTCTTGTTGCTTGGTCCTCTGGATTGTTTTCAATAGAGGTTTCTAACACCCTTTACCAAAGTAAGTGCCTGGGTAAACAGGACCCACCAAGATTGGCTGCCATTGTTCTTCACAGATATGTTGACAGAAACTAGTCCTACTGGAATTACACAAAGTAATGAAGCGTGTGCTAGTGGGCTGCCTATCACAATTATAGGCATGGATGTGTGTGAAATTATTCAAAACGTTTCAGCATCCTATGAATAAATATGAAGCACTGGCAGCAGATATTGGTGATTATGTGAATACTAGGAACTGCCTTTCATCTTGAGCCAAATCAGAATAGGTTATAGGTGTACTGCCTTGGACTTTACGATACCCAAAGTATAATCAAGATGGACAGACTTTTCTTATTCCTTTTACAAGCCCCCTGCTTCTAATCTAAGGTCACAGCCAGAAGGCAGCATTACTGTATGTTGAATAATGTTTCTAAATGGGAAAAAGCAAGTGACTGCAGTGCTAGGAAAATAAATAAAAATTGGCTGAATTCTGAGTTTGAGAGAGTGTTGATTTACAATAATAGCAAAATTTTCGTCTTAAGCAGCCAGCCATTAAGTCAAGAATTATCTTGTTCATTCCAATTATCAGTGCTTGCTGATGAGATCACTATAGAAGCCTAGAAAGTTCTCCAGGTTCTTAGCCAACCAAATCAGCAAAAAAACCCTATAACCATCAGGGAACTCTGCAGAAGAGCCCACAGGCTTAGAGGATGTTTGCACTAACACCAACATTTCTGCCAAGTTCTGCTACATACAGGAGGGCAAATGTATGCAGCATTGAGTTGTTACATTTATCGAAAGAGAGCTTATTTGAGTCCAACCAGTTTCTGCTGGGTTATGCCAGTATGAAGAACACACTGGAGGGGAAGGAAATAGTGTACTTATACAGGCTTCTAATCATTTTGCACCAATGAATTCCACGATAGGCTCGGGATTCAGCAGCTTTTATCTGCATTTTGAAATATACTGTATTGCAAGAATTACTTTGAATGGAAATTGTGTTCCTTGCAGCTGAGCTATTTTTGAAGTTGATCTGAAAATTTCTGTTAGTGCAAAATGCAACTTCCTGAATGTTTCTGGGTGGGAGAAATGTAACATATGCATTAAAAGGCTTAACACAGTGGGGAATCAAATTATTTGAAGGTCTGCCTTCAACTTTACCATTTAACACCAGGAATGGGGTGCTATTTGAAATACCAGCTTTTAAGAAATCTTAAATAGTTATTTATTCATGCAACCCTCTCCTTAAAGGATTAGTTATAAAGAAATCTTATGTGCTTGCATATATGTGTTTACATTGGTTGGTTGGTTGATTAACTCTTAGTTTTATTAAGCTTGCTGTGATGTTGAGGTTGAGGATGGTGATGATGGTGATGATGACAATATGGGATTTTGTTTTTCTAAGTTGCATTGATAGAATTTTCTTCTAAAAGACATCCTACAAATCAGACGGGGTAGTACTGTAGGTAGACCTGTCTTCAGGGCTTTTTTTCAGTGAAGAAAAACATATGATTTTATATATATACGAGGGTGAGTCAAAACGTAATGCAATTTTCTTTATTTCAGGTGAAGTTTTAATAAAAATACCTGAAATTTTTCCCAGTTATAAATGATTACCGTATTTTTCGGAGTATAAGACGCACCGGAGTATAAGATGCACCTAGATTTTAGAGGAGGAAAACAAGGAAAAAAGTATTCTGAACCAAATGGTGCAGTAATATATTATTTAATAAAATACCAGTGTAGCAGAATACTTTTTACAATCATGTATACTTTTTACAACCATGTACACATTTTACAACCATGTATACTTTTTACAAACTTCAAACTTGACAGCTTTAAGACTAGTGGACTTCAACTCCCAGAATTCCTCCTCCAGTCATGCTAGCTCAGGAATGGGAGTTGAAGTCCACAAGTCTTAAACTTGCCAAGTTTGAAGACCCTTGCAACCCTAACCCCTAACCCAGGGGTCTTCAAATTTGACAGCTTTAAGATTAGTGGACTTCAACTCCCAGAATTCCTCCTCCAGTCATGCTAGATGGGGTAATTAGAAGGCAAAAATGCCCCAATTTTTGCAAAAAGCGGCCGGTTTTTCGCTCGTTTTTTTGCAAAAACAGGGCATGCAAAGGATCTGGGAAGCCTGCAGAGAACTCCTAGGGGGTGGGGGAAGGCAAAAGTGCCCCAATTTTTGCAAAAAATGGCCCGTTTTTGCAAAAATTGGATGCGGGGGCGGGGCTTTGGGAGGCTAAAAATTGCTGTATTCGGTGTATAAGATGCACCGACATTTCCACCCTCTTTTTGGGGGCAAAAAGATGCGTCTTATACTCCAAAAAATACGGTATATCATTTATGTTCTGAAATATTTTGTTTCTTACTTTTCAGGTTTTTAGACTTTCAAGGAAAATTCAAAATGGCTGCCCTTAGAGTTGCGTCAAAAACAAAGAGCAGTGATTGAATTCCTTGTTGCTGAGGGGGAAACCCCTGTGAACATTCACAGATGATTACAAAATGTGTTTGAGGACAACACTTTAGATTATACCAATGTATGCAGGTGGGTCCATTGTCTGAATGATGAAAAGGTGGGAACTGTGAGCATAGCCGATAAACCACGTTCTGGCCGTCCATCCTCTTCTGTGAATCCTGCCAATAAAGCAATTTTACGAGACAGGGATACATGCTCTTATTCGAAGGTGGAACATTGAGAGAAACAGTGACTATGTTGAGAAGTAGGGATGTGATCCACAGAGGACCAGCTTCATTTTGATGTATGCTACATGTTCCTCTGTTGGTAATTATACCTGTCCTAAAGAAAATGGCATTACTTTTTGACTCACCCTCGTATAATAATAGGCCCACTGTCCTGAACCCACTTGGTAGCTACTTCTGAGGACTTAGGATAAGGTGACCAGATGTCCCGCTTTTGGCGGGACAGTCCTGATTTTTAACAATTTGTCCCGTGTCCCGCGGCGTTTTAAAAAAGTCCCGATTTTTGGAAAGAATGCAATTCCCAGAAGAGTTTGCCGTGCTGATTCAGAGGGAGCAGAGGACGCTACAGCTGATTTTAAAGGAATCAAAACAGCAGCTTAAAGAAAAAGCATTTAAGAGTTTCCCCCCAGCTCTTCCTTAAAAGCCGATTTACTTGCCTGCCTGATTTTAAATACCGCGCTGCAGAAGGGGCTTGAAATTGCTGCGCAGCCTTTTTTTCCCCCTTTCCTTTCTGTAACACGAGGTTGGAGAGCAAGCAAGGCTCATTTGCATAGACATGCCTCTGACAGAATCTGAACTAAAAGTTACTTTTTTAATGACAGAAAAGAGACAGAAACAGGGCAAAAGTGAAAATATGTCTAAGATATCATGCCCTGAAGTGAATAGAGGAAACTCTAGACCACTTTCTAGACCACCTCACCACGACAAAGAAGGAACTGAAAAAAGAGGTCAAACCTCCAATTCTGATGGCAATGCCAATAACCTCGAGACTGGGAAACAAAAGGAGGTGGTTTCAAATCCAACATGGGAGGGGTCTAAACTTTAGACCCCTCCCATGTTGGATTTGAAACCACCTCTAAAGACTATCAGGTCAGGAGGCAGGGGTCCCAGTCCCCCTCTGCTTCATCTTCCAACAGGAGTCAAATTTTAAATCAAGAACCCCCCCCAATGGTGTCCTGCTTTACCAATGTTAAAATCTGGTCACCTTAACTTAGGACCTTCTAGACTAGGATGCGATATGATGTGAAAAGCCAGAGTTGGAAGAAGATAGTCTTCCAGTGGACACATAGTGCTTTATTTTTTTAGACATAGCACCCATTTTATTTATTCGTTTAAATGTATATAGCTGCATCTCTTGCCAAAGCAATGCATATGATCCACATGCCTGCTGCATCACAGAAATGTCCTCACTAGCGGAAATTTAAAAAATGCCTTGAAAGTTTTGAAAGATATTTTCCTCAAAGCTTAGTTTAGAGATCAGCATTTTATGGACAGCAGACCTAAGCAGAAAGTTATTTTCATAGCTCTTATAAAGATTTACCCTTGATAATGGACAAAAGTGTTCAAACAGCATTAGGAAAACATTCTGACATGGAATCATTGTGCACGTAGCATTTTTCACTTTGCCGTCTTTTAAAGATGCTTCTACAGTGCCACCGACTAAATCATTGCCACAAGGAATATGTATTTATTCATTTATTTCACAGGAGTGCATGATGCCTTAGTACAAAACCAACCAATGGTATTACACTTTAATCCAATAATGATTAAAGCATAATAACTTCATATACCCCCAAAACACAAAAATATAATAAATAACCAAAAAATTATTCCAGTGGTATAATGCTGAAGAAAACCTATTTATAATAATATCACCACACTTCAGAGGATATACAACCCTCAGTCTTCCTCAAAGATGGTGAGTCCAAGAGGACCCTCAAGGTATGAACCAGTTAAGTACAGGAGAGTGCCTGCTCATGAAAAAAATAATTATAGGAATTCAACTGAACACTATATGGATAATTCTTGGCACTAGCTCATTTATTTATTTATTTATTCATTTGATTTAGATGGCATCTCACTCCAGACCTACTGTGGATGGTTCACAATACAATGAACAAGATAAAAATAGAGTATACTGTAAATTAAAAAAAACATTAAAAAAAACCAAACAAGGTGACAAACCTGGCCAACATCAGAGAGAGGGGGAGGGGCTCTAGCCACCAATTACAATAGCAATAGCACTTAGACTTATATACTGCTTCATAGTCCTTTGTAGCACTCTCTAAGTGGTTTACAGAGTCAGCAAATTGCCCCCAACAATCTGGGTCCTCATTTTACTGACCTCGGAAGGATGGAAGGCTGAGTCAACCTTGAGCCCCTCAGGATTGAACTCCTGGCAGTGGGAATGCAGAGTTAGCCTGCAACACTGCATTCTAACCACTGTGCCACCACATGTCCTCAAGGCCTGAGAGAACAATTAGGTATTTAAGGCTTTCCCAAATACCATAAGGACAGGACCTCCTAGATCTCAGGGGGAACCTCATTCTAGAGGGCAGGGATTCAGCATCATTAATAGCTGTTTCTTGTGCTGAAATACTGATTTCATTTTTTTTCTTGGCCCTATTATTTTTTGGAGAACATCCCATATTTGCTACTGGACTTCCAGGATTGTACCTCCCTCTGCTTCAGTCTTTTGCTATTGTAGTTCCAATGAAAATCAGCATCACCTTGATTCTTAGCATAAAAGAATTTTGACCCTGGATAAGTATAAAAACATCCCCCAAAACATGCAAAAAGTGTCTTAGACTTATATTGACATCCTAATAACAGGGCCCCCCTTGGTGAAAGGTAGAAAACAGGATTGTGTGGAACACTGTTACTTAAATGGAATCAATAAGAAAACACAGCATGATTCATTTCTGATTTTGATGTTTTCAACTTGTCTTTGTGGATGTGGTTCTCCATCTGTTCATGCGATTGTCTGGGAGATCAATTGCATGGAGAAAGCTTGTACTCGGTGTTTACTAGAAACAGCTGCAGCCCTGTATTGAGCTGGACATTTGTTCTATTATATGTAGGATCCTGAAGTGTATCTTTATAATTTATGGCTTTCATTCTGAAGTTAAAATTTTACTGCAACAGGCAGGAAAAAAGGAAGTCTCCGGACAAAAGGAGTGTTACAGGAAGCAGGTGATATGTAAGGGCAGTAGCTACAGAAAGTTGTATCTTATCTCCCTTTTTAAATTCCAAGAATATTTTTACCTAATAAGAAATGGCATCTTATGTGGTGACACAACAGAATTTGACTTTTCAAATTAAAGGAGCAATCACTGTATCACTCTAACTCCTGCATGTATTGGGTAATTTCTGCTTAGGCAAGAGATTGAACAGTGTAATATTAATTAGTTTTTGAATGATGTGGATTATCTACGTCCATTTCATTATGGCTTCATGATTGGTTTAAAGACAGAGACAGGCCTAACCTCCTTTGTGGATGTTCTTCTCCAGGAAATGAACTTGCAGTTGATTCCATTGGACTCCTATGTAACTTCTGATGCCATTAATCATAATTACTTTCTGAATCACCATCCATCAATCCAGTTGCCTCATAACAGCATTATGAAATCTGTTCTTTACTTATGAAAACCTCTGGTATGGTGTCTCACCTATATGGGTGAACTGATACAAGCAATATTTGCCTCGTGTGCATTAACTGTATAATGTGTAGACAGCCTTTGAAAATATTCAGAAAATTTAGCCTGTTCAGAATATTGAAGGCAGACTATTAATTATATGGTACTGTTTTTCTATAAGAGCCAATTTGATGCAGTGGTTAAGGTCATAGGTTAGAAACTAGGATAGTGTGATTCCTAGTCCCACTTTAGGCACAAAGCCATTGGGTCATTCTCTCTCATTGCCTAGAAAGAAGATAGTGGCAAACCAATTCTGAAATTTATTTTTATTTATTTTTTAGTTATCTATTAAATGTATATGCTGCCAATTTCCCTAATAGCGTGACTTTGAGTGACTGAAATTTTGCCAGGCAGTCACTAGGAGTCAACACTGAGTGGAAAGGCAGAAAAAAAATGTTTTCCTATACATCACAACCAGGGGTGGGTTCCAATTTTTTTTACTACCACTCTGTCGGTGTGGCTTAGTTTTGTGGGTGTGACTTAAGTTTGTGGGTGTGGCTTAATTTTGTGGGAGTGGCTTGACAGTCATGTGACCGGATGGGAGTGGCTTCATGGCCATGTGACTGGGTGGGTCTGGCTAGGTGGCCATGTGACTGGATGGGCATGGCCAATTTAGCAGTCCATTTTGCCAATTTAGCAGTCCATTAAACAATACACACAAATTAAACTTTAATTTGTTTTGCTCCTGGAGGTGTTTTATGTGCTTTTGTTTGCATGTTGCTCTTTTGGTTGACTTTTCTTTTTACTAGATCGTTTTTTAAGTTGTTTAGGAGTCTAGTGGTCCACTTCAGCAATTTTTCTCAGCACCAAGGAACTTACAATCAACAAATAGAACAAACCAGGGAAGGCATTGCCTCTCCTTGTTTTGGGTGCGTGGGAGGTAAGGGACTCAGTCCAAGAGCTGGGCCTCCTTAGAGAGACAAAGGAGCAGGTTTATGTCTACTCCAGTACCTGGAAACAGGCACACCTCAGCAGCAACCTCCTGCATACTTGGGACTGTTCCCCGGCCAAGTCCCCCAACCAGCACGGGCTCTTTTTGCTCTCCCTCCACTGCTGCTCAGTGTCAGAACAGACAAGAAGGAAAAGGGGTGCTTCTCCTCTAGGCTTGATTCCTCTGCCCCTTCCCCAATAGCTCCCTTGCCAAGATTGTGGCTGAAGCAGCAGCCATGAGACCCAAGCAAGCCCCTTCTGGCACAAGGGCCTCCTCTGTCTGCCTGAGCTGAGCTAGACTACCAAGTATAGTAGCCTGCCTGCCCCCTTAATTGGTGGGGGAAGGGAAAATGAGGAATTACTAGACTGGCCTGCCTTCCCAGAAAGCGCTGCCTCTCTCTCCCCCTCCCCATCCCAGCCCCTAATTTGGCTATTGAAATTAAGGCTGGCTTCCCCTCAGCCCCGCTCTTGATCTGGGCCCATAGCCTCAATCTGAAACCTAGGAAGAGGGATAGGGAAGCACGGAACATGTGCTCGCATTTTCCAATTAAGAAAATTTAAAATCTACAATGCTGCTTTATTCAGTATGCTGTGGCAAAACCCTTTTCTTGAGCAGGGAGGAGGAAAACCACCTTTAATGCAGGGCTCCTTCTCCTGCTGTCACCATGCAAGCCCATCCACAGCAGAGGGAAGACCTAGGGAGGCTTCTGACGTTGCTGTCTTCCGCGCGCTCCCTTTATCCACGCACTTGTCAGTCTGCCCACCACCCGCCACCGGCTAGGCCAGGTGGTGTTCTGGGAAGCCTCGCTACTTCCCCCCCCGCCGCTGCTTTCCTGTCCCAAGCAAGGTGGGGAGCGGTGGCATTCGGGCCAGGGGATTCGGCTGTTGCAAGACACTTTGGGGAAGAGCCAGGGAGGGTTCTGATGCCGCTGTCTCCCGCGTGCTCCCTTCCCTCTCTGCCGCTGACCTGACCACAGTCTCAAAGATCGGGAGTGCCGCACGGGAAGAGAAAAGGCAGCAAAACTTTGAAGAGTGGAGATAGGAGAGCAAAACAAGCGAGTGAACCTTCGGCCTGCCGGCTGGCCTCTTTATTCCCCCTTGCTCCCAAGGAAAGTCCTCTGGAATGGCAGCGGCAGCACATGTGGCTGCAAGTGGAAGAGAGGCCGGGTGAGACCCAGACGCCCTCCGGCTCCCCTCGTCACAGAAGCATCAACCCCTAACTCTCCCCTCTTTGCTAGCAGCTGCCCTGTTTTTCACATGGGATCGCCCAGGAGGGAGGAGGGAGAGGGAGAAGGGGACAGAAGCATCAACCCTGCTCTCTCTTGTCTCTGCTAGCAGCTGCCCCCTTCTCCCTCTCCCTCCTCCCTCCTGGGCAATCCTGTGTGAAAAACAGGGCAGCTGCTAGCAAAGAGGGAAGAGTGAGGGGTTGATGCTTGTGACGAGGGGAGCTGGAAAGCGTCTAGGTCTCACCCGGCCTCTCTTCCTCTCACAGCCACCTGTGCTGCCATTCCAGAGGGCTTTCCTTGGGAGTGAGGGGGAATAAAGAGGCCATAAAGCGGGTGGGTGCGCGGCCGCCATTGCTACTCACGTTGTTGCCGAGCTCCTGGAGAGCCATGCTCATGCTGGCGATCCGGAGGGCAGGGGGAACTAGCCGCTGCCTCCTAGCTCGGGAGTCAGCTGGGGGCGAGCTGGGTAGGTGCGGTGGCAATGGCTCGGCCCATGCGGAGCTGCTCTGCCAGGGGGCCGCGGACTGGCAGCCAGCCTCTCCCGCCCTTCCCAGAGAGCGCCTCTGCTGATGGGAGGTGGGTGGGTGATGCCCGGGGAGGGCAAGGTTAGCGCGCTCCCAGCTGCGCTCTGCAGTGCCTCTGCCAACTCAGGAGACGCTTCAGGAGGTGCTGGCCAGCAGAAAGAGGGGGAGCTGGCCCGGCAACCTTTGTAGCCATGCAGCTGCAAAGCTTGCCAAGCTGCCCCCCACCTTCCCCGCTATGCCTGCAATTTTTATCAGGAGGCGCTGGCCGTCAGGGAGAGGGAAGCCAGCCTGGCAAACTTTGCAGCTGCATGGCTACAAAGGTTGCTGGACCGGCTCCCTCTCTCCCTGCTGGCCAGCGCCTCCTGAAGCGTCTCCTAGGTCAGCAGAGGCACCGCAAGGCCCTCCCCGAACCCCTTTCGGGCCTAGCAAGCCTTCCTACAGCCCCCTGGGAGCCAAAAGGGGCACAGGGGGACCTTGGAAGGAGGGGTGGGTTCTAACTTACCTTGCTGCCAGTTCGCTTCCTCCTGCACCGCGTGGCAAAAAAACAAAGCCAAAAAACAGATGGCGACCACATGCAAAGTACCGGAACTCAGCTTCTGCGCATGCTCAGAAGGAAAAAAATTTTTTTTTTAAATTCAAAAAAAAGATGGCGCCCACGGACCAGCACTGACCGAACCGGGTCAGTGACATCATCATGATGTCACCAGTGGGTCGCTACCAGTTCGGGCGATCCAGTACGAACTGGGAGGAACCCACCCCTGATCACAACAGTAGAATCAATTTTTTACACACACACACACACACACACACACACACACACACACACACACACACACACACCCTGTATGTATGTATGTATGTATGTATGTATGTATGATGTATGTATGTATATGTATATAAATATGTATGGTTAATACCACTAAAATGTGAAACTAGCTGAAACTCAAATACTGGTGCTTATTCCAGTGATAAAGGTATAAATTCAAGCATATTTACTCATGTAAATGAAGACTTGCATTAAAAATCCAAATAGTTTGCAGCAATCAATTATGTCATCATGAAATGTTTGAAATCCAGAAGAAAATCATGAGCTGTTTTTTAAAAAATGAATACATTTAATGGTGGCTTTTTAATAAAGACGATGATTAAAATGACTTATTAAAGAGACTAGAATAACTGCAATAATTAACCAAAATGAATAATATGCATGGAAAAAATAGAAGAAATTGAGGATATTTATACATAAAAACCCAATTCAATATCCTCCCCAGGCACAAATGAAATTCAGCAGCAAATCTTTAAATAACAGCATGTTTAAAGTAAAGTGAATGAAATAGATATATTAAGCTTTTTTTTTTTTTTTTTTCTCAAAAAAGTTTTATTAGTACAAACTTACATAAGTGGTAACAAAATATTAAATCCAAAGTACAAACATTTTTATTTTCCCCCCCCAGACCCACCCCCTTCCCTCCCCACCTCCCCCCCCCCGGACTTCCCAGAGATAATACAGGGCATAATAATAAGTTTAAATTGTTAATAAAAAGAAAAAGGAAAAAGGAAAAAAAGAACACTATTTTTAAAAAAACTTCAACTCCATACTATACAGTACTAATATATCGCATTTGTATACAATAGTAAAGATACAAAAAAGAGAGAGAAAAAAAAGAAAGAGAATAAAAAAAAAGAAAGAAAGAAAGAGAAAACTCTTTAACACTACAAACAAACAAACCTCCTACCTCCTCCCTTCAGTCCTCTATCTTATACAAGGTAAGTGTTACATAAGTAATAACTAAATATAAAATACACAAATCTTAAACTAATATTATTGACATTAGAAATAACCTCTAAGATAAAACTTAACTAAATATTACATAAATAATCATCAAATATTAAATTTCATCATGATATTAATAAGATAATATTATTCTAAATTAATTCGCTAACTTCAATAAACAAAAAAAAGAAAATAAAAGAAGAATAAACAATAAACAAATCTTCAACAAACTATATATATCTAATATTATCAACATTAAAAATAACCTCAAAATTATATAAAACTTAACTAAATATTGCATAAGTAATCATTAGATAGGGAAAAGATAAAATACAATCATATTAGTCTCTATCCATCCAATATATTTCAACATCACATTGTTTTGTATCTTGATAGTTCATCTTTTAATAGTTCAATAAATTCAAATTTGTCAAGTCGTCTCCCGTCTGCTCCCAAACCTCCATCTCCTCTTCCCCAGCTATCTGATTCAGGCACTCCTTTTGGATTTTTGAGTCTATTTCTTTTTGATCCATCAAAGGTGGCTTCCCCTCCTCCTCCTCTTTTATTTTCATACACCCTTCTTCTGGAATCTTGGATATATCAGCCTTTAGAACATTGACATAAAATTCAGTAGCTTTTTTTATCGTGTTGAGCCGGTATCTTTTTCCAGAAAATTTCACTGTTACTCCAACTGGTGCTTCCCATTTATATTGTAAATTTAGTCTCTTAAATTCATCAATCAAAAAAGTATAGCTTTTCCTGGCTTTAAGCATTTTAGAGGGGATTTCTTTCCAAATCTTTAGTTCCTGACCATTCACCATAAGATTATTGTTAAACGTTGCTTGTATAATTCTGTTCCGTAGAGCTCTTGTGGTAAAATATATGACAATATCCCTTGGTAAATGCTTTTGTTTGGCGTACCACGAGTTGATTCTGTATGTTTTGTCGATTTGTGTAGCCAATTCCGCTTTAGAAATTCCAGACACCTGATCCAATATGTCAACCATCCTGCCTTTTAAATTTTCATATAATCCTTCTTTCAAACCTCTAATCCTTATAGCAACTTCCATAGATCTGAACTGAGTCATTAAGACCTCTTTTTCAAAATTTGCAATGTCATTTTGGATTTTATCTATGTAATTCACCGAAGTTGCCAAAGCTTGTTTATTTGTTTCAATACGTTCTGCCAAAACTTCAATATTTGTTGCTAAGCCTTTGCAAACCTCTAACACATCAAATCTTAGTTGTTGATTCATATTCTTCAAAGCAGCTTGCATCTTATGGTCTATCTCACTTATTTTCTGGTTAAATTCCAAAGTAAGTTCATGTTTCATAATCTTTAAATTATTTAATAAATTTTCAGGTGTCAAAAGCTGTGGAGGTGTTAGCTCAGTGTTAAGTTGCATTTTAGAAATATATCCAGATGAATAGTCATTTCTTTTAGTCAAAACAGTCTTTCCAAACTTTGAAGCCATTGGTGTTTCAAAAGAGTACAAAAAAGAAAGAAAGCCAGTTGCCTGATTAAAGTTCTTTCCAGTTTAAAAATCAGATAGTCTTTTATTATTGAAAATATTTCTATTATAACTTTAATCCAGAGTTAGGAGACAGAGAAAGAAAAAACCATTTTTCCAAGTTAAAAGTTTCCATAAGAGAGAGAGAAAGAAAAAAAAAAAAAGCCTCTGGGGAAACGAAAGTCACTTTCACTTCTCAATCGCCATATTTTTACTCTGTTTCCTTTGTTCCCTTGCCGAAGTGAAAGCTTACCCAGGAGTTGAAAAAAAAAGGAAAAAAAGAGGTTTCAGTACTTGCCCGTCTCACGCCTGTTTCTCTCTGTCTGCTTCTATAGTTTAAATGTAGTTATAAATCCCATTTTTGAAGCAGCGGCTGGTCACTCCATCTAGCTCTGCAAAAGGCAGAGGTTTCCGGATCTTCGGAGCTGGAGACAGGCTGCATGGGGAGCTCTCCCTTCGCGCCCTGCCAGATGGCTCCTAAGGCGCTGGGGGGGCTCTACCCCTCCTGTCAGGCTCTCATCTCTCCCCTTTGCCCGGGGAAGAGATTTTAAAGCCGCCAGACAGCTGTTCTGGCGGCTTTTAACAAAGATCGGAAAGGCATCCAACGAGGGATGTCTGCGATGAAGCGCTCCAAAACCGGAAGTCCAGATATATTAAGCTTTTGATGAACTTAACTTAGTTATTTTAACCACTGACATTCCCCCACCCCTAATTTTGAAAGTGAAGAATCCAGATTTCTCTCCCTCTAATGCAGGGGTCTGCAACCTGCGGCTCCAGAGCCACATGCGGCTCTTTGGGCCCTCTGCTGTGGCTCCCTGTCGGGTGATCCCATCACTGACTGGCCCTGCCCCTTGCCCTCCCCTCCCAGTCACTCCTTGCCTAGCCTGAAAAGGTAAGGGCAACGGCGGGGGATGAGAGGGAGATACACAGAGAGAGAGAGAGGGGGGGGAGAGAGGGGGGGAGAGTGAGAGAGATACACAGAGATACAGAGAGGGAGGGGGAGAGGGAGGGAGGGGGGGTTAAAGGGTTTTGTGGCTCCCGGTGTTTTTTAACAACCAGTTGTCTGCCCTAATGACCGGCTGGGTAGGCGTGGCTAGGGGGGGTCATGTGACTGGGTGGGAGTGAGTGATATCAAGTTGGCCACGCCCATCCAGGTTTTGTGGCTCCTGGTGTTTTCTTTTCTGTGGGAAATGGGTCCAATGGCTCTTTGAGTGTTTAAGGTTGCAGACCCCTGCTCTCACCTTTGCTTAACTGCCAGTGATAGTAATAATAGGGCTTGTGGCTGCAAAAATGTTTTCTAGCTCTACACTTGGTGAAGAATCACAGAATCTATCACTACATTATAGTTGACACATAATTAAATAATGCATGTCCAGATTGTCAACAATATGGTTTTCCACATTCTCAAAACTAATATGTACAGCTGCTAACCAAATCACTATTTCCTTGCAAAAGTTCCCAGAGGATTCAGTAACAGATGCATGGTGTATTGAGTTTTGTATATCAGGAGATAAGAGCCAAAAAAGGAACCTAACATTTGCACAGCTCTTGGAAGAGATGCTTGTAAAACTATTAACAAATGACCAGGAGCAAATTTCATTTCCTCTGAACAAGGTAACATGCCCCCAAAAGCCAGGTTCAGTAATACTTTCCCTAAATGTGCATGTGTCCGCATTAAATATTAAGTCTGCTGAAGTGATAATTGCTATACATCAAGTAGCTGTTCCCTGGCTGTTCTCCTGGAGTATTCCCAAGCATGATATACAGCATCTAAATAAAAATAAGAAGGGATTTCAGGCCTAAGAAGTAATGACAAGCTTAAAAGACAATAAATCAAAAGAGAGCAATTTGAAGCTTCCCAAGGCAGCTTGTGAGTACCTCAGTTAAGACTCTCTGAGAGTTTTAAAAGTTGTTACTGAGAACATTCTTTTAAGTATCAGAAGTGGAGAATTACTGAATGCGTATTTAGAAAGTAATCTTATTTTAACTTTGAATAAATGTCAAGGAAATCTTCCAGATTTAGTTTTGGTCTTGGAAAAAGCTGTTGCCTATATTAGATGCTTACACAATTCCATAGACTTATAGAATAATCTACAAATGAGTATAATAAATATCTGTAAATGTCTGTCTGTATCATAGGTTCGATTCAATAGTGTAAGAGCACGATTCAAGCAGCTAGATTTTATGGCTAAATATGGATGATTCCAGCAAGTGCCATATTTTGAGAGAACATATTTGTGGAGCATCAGAAATAGAAGACATTGCATGTCTACATTTGATTATCAATTTTAGAGATACTATTTGAAAGAACCTATATATACATATATTCTAATAAGAGATTATCTTATTTACCTCAGTACATACCGTAAATATACTGTATATACAGTATAGTCACTAGAATTTTTAAGTTTATAGTCAGGGCTGTCCACCAGATAACACATTTTATAGAACACATTGGGGCTGTGTGCAAAGATAATTAATTCAGCTAAACATACACTTTGAAATTTAATATTCTTTTTATTATACATCCTTGTTTTCTATTTCGTCTTGTACTCTTTTATCTTACCCTTTTATCTTTATTTTATTTTACCGTACTGTAATTAATTCCATTTGTATCTTTCTGTAGCCTATTTTATCTTATCGCACTGTGTCTTACCTTACCTCATTTTATTAAATTTTATTGTGGCTGATGCTCATGCTTTGATATGGTCAACTGACTAATCAATAAAGTATTATCATTGTTATATTATGGTTGGTTGCATAGTTAGGCGGCAGTTTAGACTGGATTTGCATTTTTATTCACCTACTGAATCTTTCCCAAAGTCATGGGAGAGGCAGACACTTATACTTGATGGTGTATGGTCACAGGGTACACGGTGTTCCAAGTAAAGCTGCCTTTTGCAATTGACTGGTGTTGGTTTTGTTAATGCTGATGGTATTCAAGTGGTGTTCCAAATGTTTTGGAATTGCACCCTATCACTATCGATACTGTCTTTGCTTTCTTTGCCTCAATCATTCTACTTCTATTTGCAGGTCTTTGTATTTTGTGATTTTCTCCAGTTCTTTCTCTTCTATTTTCCAGTCTCCAGGTACTATCATGTCCACTCTCCAGATTTTCTTTAAATATTATTATTATTTAAAATAAGGACTTGAAAGCCAGACTTCTTTTGGTAACAGCTTTTTAACTTTGCACCTGACTCCCTATACATATGTTCTTTATGATTCCCCAACTAACCTTTGTACTAGTACAAGAGTAGTCTTCACTTTGATTCCTGGAACTTGGATTTTTTTTCAGAGTGGATTTTTGGCTTCTGAAATAAACATGTTTGCTTGCCTGAGTTCTTCCATTCTTGCATTTCAATTGCTGCCACAGGACAAGTTCATGAGACGCATGGGAACATGTGCAATTATCTCAGCCACTTAAGCAAAAGAGACTGCCCCATTTTCTTTTATTGCTGGTTATCACGGCTTATATTAAGACTGGAGGAGGTGGTTTGATTTCCTTATGACCAATGGCATCAGGATTTGGCTATATTCTTGTACATGAATGGATCTGTTAAGTTTAACAAAATTTAACTCTGTTAAGTAAGTTCACTGGGTCAGAATAGAACAGAGTAACAGAATTGGAAGGGAGGTTTTCTAGTCCAATCACCTGCTCAAGCAGGAAATCCTATATCATTTCAAGCAAATGGTTGTCCAATCTCTTCTTAAAAACCTCCAGTGTTGGAGCACCCACAATTTCTAGAGGCAAGTTGTTCCACTGATTAATTGTTCTATTAAATTAAACCTTCTTGGGTGTTTTTACAAGCGAACCCCTCATGTCAGTATGTCATGGGCATCGGTGGTGGGATTCAATTTTTTTTCTACCGGTTCTGTGGGCATGGCTTGGTGGGCGTGGCAGGGGAAGGATACTGTAAAATCTCCATTCCCACCCCACTCCAGGGGAAGGTTACTGCAAAATCCCCATTTCCTCCCAATCAGTTGGGACTTGGGAGGCAGAGAATAGATGGGGGTGGGGCCAGTCAGAGGTGGTATTTGCCGGTTCTCCAAACTACTCAAAATTTCCGCTACCGGTTCTCCAGAACTGGTCAGAACCTGCTGAAACCCACCTCTGATGGGCATAAGGCCAAAATAAAGCTCTGTAGATATTACAGGCATATACCTGTATAAAAAGATGAATTATCACATAACAAAACATGCAGTTATGTCTGGCAAACCCAAAAAGTCATGAAAACCCGCTAATATAGGTAACGTAGAAATAGCTGAGTCAGGATTTAGCATCATTTCTGTATCCTTTGCTATCCCTAGTGTTTTACTTGATTTGCATTGTTTATAGACCTAAACATGACTGTACTCAAGAAACTAACATCTGCTACCATAATTACATGCACTTGCTGATTACACTGGCTTGGCTTTTACAACAAATACTGGCAAAATGCCTCATCCTTTTACAATAATTACAGTTAGCCTTCTGGGCAAGACATCCTATATAACTTGTAAATTGCCGCATAATCGAATAAATGATTTTCAACCAATGTCCTCTTTATAAATGTCTGTCTTATAATAAAATTTTCCTGCAAGAGATCAGCTGTTTGCACTTACAATTCCGCTCCCCCCCCCAATTCTATTTTGGCTTTTGTCAGGAATGTCCCAACCTGGATCAACCTAGAACTTTCTCAATATAAAAAAGAATTCCAGAGGCAAGGCAAAGGTTTTTTTTTTAAGTCCACCAGTTAGTTTCTAATATTTGATATGGACTAACCCAATCTCCTGCAGGTACAGTATATATTCCATCTTCCATTCTCTATGAAATTTAAGAAAGAATAGACTAACTATAAAGATTGCTAATCTATTTGTTCAAACTTGATATTGTGCAACATGAATGAGTTGCTAAACTAGATCTGGTTCCATAAGGGTCTCTCTGCTGAGATGCTCTGGAATTACAGCAATCCTGAGGAACCAAACATATCTTTTACTTTGTTGTTCAATAAAGGCACTGACTTCACCATATGCATTTTTTACTGTTGCTCTGTCACTTCTTCAGTACATTTATTTATGTTATTTATGTACAGGACTTATACATTACTCCAGTCTGCTGATTCTGAGCAGTGTGAAACTCCTGATTCTTAATTGGGATTAGAATGATCCAATCAGAGGCCATGACTAAAAACATTAATAAAAGAAATCTAGTCTCTTAGCCAAGAAGCATTTGCAATAATCCAATCCCTCCCCCTCAGAATTCTTCCAAATAAACTCCACTATCTCCTTAATCTTCTTAATTTCCCAATCCTTCTTTTTGATGCCGCCATGGCAACAGTTCCCTCCCGTCAATCAGATCCATTGATTTGCACCTTTTCCAATCCAAATAGCCTCTTTAATTCCTAACATTTCTTTCTCACTCAATCACAGATCTGCCCCCTCACCTTTGCAGTCCTAGAAACTAGGGAGGGTTCCTTCTGAGACATTTTTCATGCCTCCATTGCTTCTGTAGGGTAAGCTGTCTCTTTTCGGATCTGCTGTTTGCCCTGTGTCTAATGGACAGTCTAACAGACCATTACAATATCATGAAGACATGTTATTAAGGTATGATTATATGGGCAGCCCAGAGTCAGATGATGTGAACCTGGCCACTTAGAGAGAAGTTACTTAGTACACTTAGTACAAAGTCTGGACCTGAAGCAAATAAGATTTCCCTTAAACTGACCTAGTAGTGGAGATGATCATCAGACTTGTGTGCACACACAAATTAAGGATGCATGATAGCATCCTTAATTTCAATCTACTCATAGGAGACATCTCATAAAAGAAATGTTGGGCTGTTCCTCAATAACTACATTGTGTCTTGGTAATCACCCATTCTCTGTCATTATTTCTATAATGACTTTTTAGATAAGGTATTGATAATAAATTGATTATTTTTGGTGCTTGTATTTCCTTGCAGCAACGTAGTCAGAAATAAGAGCAGAATCAGATCTGTGAATGTGAAGTTTGTGTAGTGTGTGTAGGATTCTCAGTGCATGATTTTTCTTGCTATCCCATGAGCAGTCAAAATTTGGCACAGCAGAAAACTAAATGAGCCTTTTTAAAAGGACAGGTCACTTTGACTCTAGATGTAAACTGTGCCAAATAAAGCAAAATACATGGTGGTGAATTTGGATTGTCAACCAGAACATAAACCACTGAAGTGTGTGACTGACCTAATTAAAGAGATTGCAAATTGCGTCCTGACAATGTCATACAAAAGTGGTTACTAGGGCATGTTCATGCCATAGATGGGGGATGAAGATGACTCCTAAAAAAAAGGACCTTTCATCACATCCTAATTCAAAAGATTTATTTTTCCAACTTGAGATTTAGAGCCACAAAAAGACACATTTTAACCAAAAAAGTCTCTTCTCTTGTATTGCTGTGGTCTTTCAGTAAGAAGGGCTTTACATTATTTTCTATGTATTCTATGTGCACAGACAAAAGGTATTTCTGCCTTCTCTAAAATGTTATAAAATATTTCTAAAATGTTAATTCTGTACAGGTAGGCATTATGGCAGATAATGAGAAGAAATGATCATCTACAGTAGTAGTAATGCCTTGTGGTGTGCTGATTGTGTGAGTGACAACAACGGGACACTTTTGACTAATAAAATCAGCATGGTTATTAAAGTTGGATGACTGTCTTTTATTTTCCTTTTACAGAATTTATTCCTGTAGACAGTATTGTTTTAAGAATTATATTCCCTTTTTGTTTCTGCTATTCTCACAGAGACATGGTGGCTCAGTGGCTTAATGTCACTGGAGAAGGTCTGTATCCCAGTGATTCAAGTAGCACCACAGGATGGAGTGAGCTCCCATCACTTGCCTCAGCTTCTGCCAAACTAGCGGTCTGAAAGCCCGTTGCATACAAGTAGATAAATACCTTATTCTGAATGCTCATAAGATACTGCAGTAATACATACAATAAAAGCTGAGCAGAACATTAGAAATTTAACATCATAACTATCAATCTATCCATCAATCAAGACCTCTGACAACTCCCTTCATACTGTGAGGTTTGCCACCTACAGGGGAAAAATAGATAAGTGAAATGTAATTAAAAGCAATTGACGCTCAGAAGAACTTATATTAAATCATATTAAATCACAGAGTTGAACAGTCATAATCATAACACTTTCATTTCTGAGATTTGCAGTCAATGCTATGACTTTGAAATCTAGACCACGGAAATCCTAGAGGTAAGTATCAACCTAATTATATCTTCATCTGACACCTCCTTATCTATTAGTTTTGTGAAGAGCAGATACAGTATACTTCAGTGCTTTCAGTGAAAGCAACAAGGCAGTGCAGGTTTGCCTCAACTGGCCAATTTGTGGCCTAAAAACATGGCTGCTCTTCATGAGTATGGTGCTTTCCTTGAGTGATGAAAAGAAACACAGACCCTCATCTGCTTCTTAGAAGGCTCTTCTTTTCATCAAAGAGCTTTAGAAAGGTGCCTAAACCGTAACTCCATTTAACTGCATTGCTCGGGAGGAAAAAAAGTGGCTTTTCCACTTTACACATAGCAAAGTGACAACCCAACTCCACTGCTTAGAAACTAATGTTTGTTTCTCATGGAGATGCTTTTGAAGAGGCATGGTGATTGAACTTTGGTTGACTGGTCACTTCAACACTCCTTGGGCATGAACAAAGCTCTAGCTTTGCTCTATAGCGATAGCACTTATATACCGCTTCATAGTGCTTTTACAGCTCTCTCTAAGCAGTTTACAGAGTCAGCATATTGCCCCCGACAATCTGGGTCCTCATTTTACCGACCTCGGAAGGCTGGAAGGCTGAGTCAACCTTGAACCGGTGAGATTTGAACTGCCGAACTGCAGCTAGCAGTCAGCTGAAGTAGCCTGCAATGCTGCACTCTAACCACTGCGCCACCTTGGTTCTATAGAAGTGGTAACTGCTTCTCCTTAATGGTGCTATGAAGAGAAACTTGAATCTAATCCTCAGAAGTTTGCCTCTATTCCTATAAGATTAATGAACATTGATTTTCCAGTTTTGTCAAGCATAGAGGTTTGAGATCTGATTCTTTAAAATGCCCTTCTCTCCAAGGAGTTATGGATGAATGCAGAAAACTCTCAAAATGGGGTGCAAATTGATGGACTCCCCCAATGGAGACTCACCATTGCATGTGTCTTAGTTTTTTCCTGTTGTGGTATGGATGTTTTCTGCAGCTGGGGATTTCTGTTTGCATAAGTAAATGTCATTACACACATACCGGTAACTGTGGGTGTTGGAGCTGGGCTCCATTAAGCATCCCATGTGACTATTGCAGGGAATTTTTGCCTTGCTCTGTATCCCAGCTCCTCATCTCCCAGACTATTGGGTTGAACACCAGAACTGGGTGAAAGGCAGCATAAATAGTTTGTTGGCTTGCCACTATAATGACCGAATTATTCTTTTTTTAATGGACCAGAAAAAACAATTCTAGCTGTTTTTTGCAGCACAAAACTGAAGGGTAGAATAAGGCACTCCTTGCTGCCTGGTAGATGAATATTGAGCTGCTGACTGATTTCTGTGTTTGTCTTTTCATTATAAGTAGCAAAAATGGATTGGTTGTTACCGCATTTTTCGGAGTATAAGACACACCTTTTTCCTCCCTAAAAGTGGCTGAAAATTTGGGTGCGTCTTATACTCTGAATGTAGCTTTTTCGAAGCTTTTTTTCCAGCCCTAATGAGGTGCTAACCATCTTCCCAGCTCTTACCTTGCAGGCTCTTTCATTGTTACTCTCTCAGAAGAATGTTTTTCCAGCCCTAAGTCTTTGCAGGGTTTTTTCCATTACTCTACTTGCTCCGAATAAGTTTTTTTCCAGCCCTAACCAGGTGCTAATGATCTTCCCAGCTCTTACTGGCTTGCAGGCTCTTTCATTGTTACTCTCTCCAAAGAAGTTTTTTTCTAGCCCTAACCAGGTGCTAACGATCTTCCCAGCTCTTACTGGCTTGCAGGCTCTTTCATTGTTACTCTCTCCAAAGAAGGTTTTTTAAAGTCCTAACCAGGGGATAAAATAATGTGCTGAAGCTGACCAGACTAAGGACGCTAGCCAGATGAATACCTGGTAGGCAGATTCCCCCCCCCTATTTTCCTCCCCAAAACTAAGGTGCGTCTTATACTCCGAAAAATACGGTAGTTCTCCATCAGCACTGAACACTTGCAATCTAGTAAGTTTTTGTGCGTCCTGGCATACTCCAATAATTTGAATGATTGATTAGTTTTAATCGTGAAATCAAAATGTCTGGGAAATGGAAAGGTTTTGGGGGGTGTCTGTAACTGGACTCCATGCAAATTATTTTAATAACCCTGCAATAAGACAAAGAAGACAAATAACCCATTCTTGGTAAGTTGATTAAAAGAACAGAATGATGAGTAAGAGCATGTCACAGCATTGATAAACAAAGCTGGTTGAAGGGTTGCATTGCCTGCCCAATACGATTTGAGAGTCACTATTTCCTTTATGTAATTACAACATTTTCAGCCCATCTTCTATTAAGAATGTAAGAGTTCCCAAGTCAGAGAAAACATGATAGCAGATCTGACCATTGCCAGAACAAAGAACAGATTAAAACCAAAAGAGGCAGTCAGTCTGCCCATGATATATACCAATGGTGGCGAACCTTTTTCGGCTCGCGTGCCAAAAAGGGGGGGGGGGCGCTCGCGTGCGCTCGCGTGCCCACGCCCATTCCCTCCCCCCCATGCATGCGCACAACACCCCCCCATTCTGCCCCCTGCGCATGCGCGCACACACACACACCCGCGCAAAGGCTTACCGGAGCCTGGGATGACAAAACCGGCAAACCGAAAGTGTGAAAAAACGCACTTCCGGTTTGCCGGTATGCTGTTTTTTGCACTCCGGAGGGTTCAGGGAAGCTCCCTGAAGCTCTGGAATGCAAAAAACTACAAAACGGACAAACCGGAAGTGCGGAAAAGTACGTTTGTCCGTTTTGTAGTTTTTTGCATTCCGGAGCTTCAGGGAGCTTCCCTGAACCCTCCGGAGTGCAAAAAACAGCACACCGGCAAACCGGAAGTGCGTTTTTTCGCACTTCCGGTTTGCCGGTGGGCAACCCTCGCGTGCCGGCTTCTATGGCTCCGCGTGCCACCTCTGGCACGCGTGCCATAGGTTCGCCACCACGGATATATACAGTAGAGCGGGCAAAAGAAAGAGGAACAGAAGGACTTCAATATCTATTCTATAAATAACTCTTGCTCTTGAAACACAGCATTTGCTGGATTCTTTCATATTGGTTACCTAAATTTTCTTCAGTAAAAATTATTTACCAGCAAGTCTCAGATTCTTGTAAGCCTGCTTAACTGGCTCCATTGCCTGTTTAAGCTTAAGAAAAAGTCATCCCAAGTTTCCATAAATTCTTGCAGAGGTGAGAAATCCCATCCTTGCCAAGTTTTCTTTTCCCTTGCTTGTCTCATAAGTTCTAGCTTTCATACATTGTGCCAAGTCAGAATATGGTTTGCTTGCTCTTATGATCATCACAATCTTCCCCAGTCATATAACCAGGGTGATTGGCAACCAGCATATATTTACAATGGTTGCAGCCTCCCGGGGTCATGTGATTGCCATTTGCAACCTTCCCAAGGGCTTTTCAACAAATTCAATGGGAAAAGGTGGATTTGCTTAATGACTACCGTATTTTTCGGAGTATAAGATGCACCTTTCCCCCCCTAAAAGAGGGTAAAAATCTGGGTGCATCTTATACCCAGCCTCTGAAATGGAGCTTTGCAAGCCTGAAAACAACCTCTCAAACTGAGCTTTGCAAGCCTGAAAACAACCTCTCAAACCGAGCTTTGCAATGCTGTGAAAGCAGCCTTTCAAACGGACCTTTGCAAGGCTGAAACAACCTCTCAAACCGAGGTTTGCAAGGCTGAAAACAACCTCTCAAACTGAGCTTTGCAAGGCTAATATACCTGTTCTAGGCTGTTTGCTAAGGACGCTAGCCCGATGAATGCTGGTAGGCAGAATTTTTTTTTCTTATTTTCCTCCCCAAAAACTAAGGTGCGTCGTATACTCCGGTGCGTCTTATAGTCCGAAAAATACGGTATGTGATTTGCTTACTGACTGTGGTGATTCGCTTAATCATGGTGGCAAAAGAGTCATAGCATTGGACATAACTCATTTAATGACTGCATTATTAGTGATGGAAGTTCCAGTCCCAATTGTGGTTATAAGTCTAGGACTGTATATAATATTCTGGTCACAGATCATAATAAATAATTGATAGATTGATAGATTGATAGATTGATAGGTAGGTAGGTAGGTAGGTAGGTAGGTAGGTAGGTAGGTAGGTAGGTAGGTAGGTAGGTAGATTCATTCATTCATTCATTCATTCATTCATTCATTCATTCATTCATTCATAACAAACTTGGTTGTATTTGATTCCTAGGCAATTCGATTTTTTAAAATTGTCTTAAGCTGTGTTAAGCTTGTTCGGAGTAGCCAAGAAATATGATGTTCATTGTTATAACTTACACTTTTCCCCAAAGTACAGCAACTAGTGCTCTACATGCATATATTGGTCATAGGGATCTCATGTGTATTTATTTATTTATAAATCCAGAAACACAATTATTTCTTTTAAATAGGGATTGAATTAAAATCATGAGTTTTGGATTTGGCTACTGCTTTGTATTTTGACATACATAAATACTATGGTTCTATTACAGTCTAGATCCGGGGTGTCAAACTCAAGCACGTCAAGGGCCGGATCATGACGTATAATGATGCTTTTTGCCTTTGCAGAGCCAGGGTGGGCGTGGCCTGCACGTGACGTATACGGCCCACGGGCCACGGGCCACCAGTTTGACAGGCCTGGTCTAGACCCTTTCTCGTGAATAGGAACAATTTGCTGCATTTTAACTAACTTACAGAATTTATCATGCTACCAACTCCTGGCGAAGAGCTGATGTCAGTCTGTTTTTTTTGTCATATTTTTAAATGTTTTTCTATTGTGGACTACTGAAAAGCAGTATCTAACAAGTGAATAAATAAAGAGGAATTCCATCTGAGAATTTCTTCTGTGTGAATGCTGTGCAAGGCCAGAAATTATGTCATGAACAAGTAACCACCTCTACCTTTCCAACAGACTTGTTAAATCTGCCAAACAGGTTTTCATGTTTTATTAAAATTGGAATTGATTATATTCTTCAAGGTAGCCTGAAATACAAGAGTTCCCAAAAGATTAGCGGTTCACCTGATTTAAGATGATAAATGACTAATACTATTCTTGTTGGTCATATTGGGAAAATAATGATTCACTGGACAACATTTTAAAGTTGGACAGAAACATGATGAAAAATGAGGAGTAAACAAACCATTAACCATTGTCAGTACAAATGATTTAGTTGTCCATAAGACTTCAAGAGTTCTGTAGGCACATGAAATATTCACATTCAAATACATTCTGCTGATGTTTCTCATGATAGATAGGTGAATGGTATTGTGCTTTAGATAATATTTATCTCCTTTACCTCTGTATTTCTCCACATGTCTTTGAAAAGTGATATGGCCTTTGCAAATAACTAGATAATCTACCCATTTAGTGTAATGACTGCTGGCAGAAATCTGATGATATGCATCCTTAGAGTTCAATCACTGAAACACCACCGGGTGGTTGAACATCATAGAGCGGATGCCAATGATTGCATGCACAATTTCCTGGAGCAGAAAGAGAGGTGGCTGTTGCCAATTTCCTTTCTTTAGGAGAGGTGGCTGTTGCCTTTCTTTAGCTACTTCCATGTCCCCCTCTCCTCCAGGATCTGATCCAAAAAGTTGAAATTGTATAGAGCAGGAGTGTCAAACTCGATTTCATTGAGGGCCGCATCAGGGTTATATTTGACCTCAGGGGGCCGAGGTGGACGTGGCCAGGGTGGGTGTGGCCAGTTGAACATCACTCGTGTTGGGGCATCTCTGTCAGTGGAAACGGGCTCCCGAACTCCATTTTTGGCTACGACACCTTCCTGCAACCCTCTGCCAGCAAATACAGAGCTAAGGAGTGCTGCCCGTGGCCCTTCTGAGCTCCGTTTTCACTGGCAGAGGCACAGTGGGCCGGTCCTTCGCTGTTTCCAGGGCGGCCCTGCGGGCCAGATCTAAGTACTCTGCGGGCTGGATCTGGCCCCCAGGCCTTGAGTTTGACACCTCTGCTATAGAGTAACAAAATTTTCCCAACAAGTGCCTCAAGTAAGTCTAAGGGCACTATTGACCATATGCCCTAAATCTATGATACATTTCTGCCCTGTTTAAAATGTGTCTTCACTGCTTTTGATTTTATAACCCCTGACATATTCTCTGAGCCAACCAGTGCCATCTCTAGCTAATTCATAAAGGGGCATAATAATTGGTATTGAGACCACATCCTGTCCTTCATGGTTATTTATTTATATGACTTGTAAATATTCTGGGTGGTGAATAAATTATTTTTAAAAATCACTTAATTTATAAAGTACTATGACATAGCAGTATGGCACATTTATTTCAATCAGGAGGGAGAGAGGGTGAAGGAAACAGGATGAAGTAAGAGTTCGCACCAATCAGAAGTGATTTAAGTAATTTGGGGCCCATTAAAACATGAGATTTGCAAGGTTCACTACAGATGGATTCCTTTAAATCTGGTGTTGAAAGATAGCCCTAGCAATAGCACTTATATACCACTTCATAGTGCTTTATTTCCCTCTCCAGTGGTGAAATCTAAAAATTTTCCCTACCGGTTCTGTGGGTGTGGCTTATTTTGTGGGTGTGGCCTGGAGTTCAGGTGGGCTTGGCTTCAGATGGGTGTGGCTTGGTGGTCAGGTGACTCATTGGGCGTGCTTGATGGTCAGGTGGCCGGGTGGCCGTGGCCAACTTGTAAAATGTGGTGAAACTCACTTAACAACGCTCTTGCTTAGCAACCAAAATTTTGGACTCAATTGTGGTCACAAGTCTTTCTTTCTTTCTTTCTTTCTTTCTTTCTTTCTTTCTTTCTTTCTTTCTTTCTTTCTTTCTTTCTTTCTTTCTTTCTTTCTTTCTTTCTTTCTTTCTTTCTTTCTTTCTTTCTTTCTTCTTGTCCCGCTCTCTTTCTTGTCTCTCTGTCGTTCTTCTGCAGTAGAAAGCAACCTCCCCCAAGACAAATATCTTGTGACAGCAGCTATGAGATGTTCCTAAAATTCCAAAATACTCACCAACTCCCTAGACGAGGGATTCCTGACAGAGTTTATGGCTTATAAAATGGTTCCATGTGTGCAAGTATATCTGGATGAGAGAAAGTGAGGGCATCCCTGAATGTGTGAATGCAGGCTGGCGGGGGCCTTGGCAGGTCAGGGAGAAAGTGGCGCTGCCTGGAGAGCCGGTGGATGGGTGTGCCGGGCGGTCTCTGAGCCTCGCCAGGAAGGTAAGCCGAGGGCCGGCCAGGCCTACATGCTCCCACCTGCTCCTCACTCCGGCCGTCTCCCGGGAAGTTCATGGGAAGTGGCAGTGGGTGGAACTGGGCAGGGCAGAGCCGCCAGTGCAGCAGTGCCCAGGAGGAAGGCCTGGCAGGGAGGTGCGGCCGATTGTCTTGTTCACGGCGCCATGGGGTGGATGGGCTGGAAGAAGCATGATTGAGCGAGGCCGGGGCAGCGCAGCCTATTGTGCCTTCTCTTGCCACGCTCTCCATCCCGGAGGGCCAGGCATCCCCCCTGCCAATCCTCCATACAAACTGCCCGCCCCATTTCTACAAAGGCAGAGCCCTGCAGGGCAATCCAAAGAGAGGAAGGGGATGCTGTAGAAAAGGCCGCCTTCCACCCGTGCATCCTGTGCCGGGACTTGGCTTCCAACCTGGTGCTGCGGGCCAAGTTCCCAGAGTGGTGCTGACGGTCGGCCGGGCCACTCCACAAAGAGAGGAGGCAGGTGGCCAGGTGAGAAGCCAGTGGGCTGCTTCGGAGCCCCAAGCACCGCGGAGCTAGCATGGGTGGAGGGCAGCCTTTTCTGCAGCATCCCCCTCCCCTCTTTGGATCACCCTGCAAGGGGGGGCTCTGCCTTTGCAGAAACGGGGTGGGCACATGTGCAGCAGCCCTGGAACATCCGCTTGCTCTTCCGTCATGCCTCTCAGTGTCTGCATTTCCACCAAGGGCTGCCCACCCACCCACTGGCCAGGCCGGGCTGGACGCTGACCTTGGAAGCCAAGCGGGGGTGGGGAACTGCCAGGAAGGCCGCATGGAAGGCTGCCAAGCATGTCAGGGCTGTGGGGAAGGGAGTAGGCTGCTACCTCCCTTGCCACCCTGACATGCTTTCCTGCCTTCCATGTGGCCTTCTACATGCCTGCCTTCACAAGCTTGCCATGGGGACACCGGGAAGGCCCCGTGGAAGGCAGGAAAGTATGTCGGGGCCGCAGGCCACGGGGAATGGAGTAGGGAAGGCAGGCTGGGATGGTGGGAGGGGCAGAGGCAGCTAGGTAGGCCTTGAGTTCACAGGCTAACCTGGCAGACAGATCAGGGGCGCAGCTTCAGGCAGGCAAGCTGCAGAGCGGAGACTGGGCGGGGCAGGGAGAGTGAGCGGCAACTGGGGGACTGGTTCGGGGCCGTGGCTGGCCAGACTTCGCTACTGGTTTGGTGAACCACCAGTGGCCACTTCTACCGGTACGCCCAGTCTGGTCCGAACTGGGAGCATTTCACCCCTGGCCCTCTCTAAGCAGTTTACAGAGTCAGCATATTGCCCCCATTTTGGGTCCTCATTTTACCAACCTCGGAAGGATGGAAGTCAACCTTGAGCTAGTGAGAATTGAACTGCTGGCAGTTGGCAGAATTAGCCAGCAATACTGCCTTCCAACCACTGAGCCACCACGGCTCAGTGATGAAGGATGAGATGAAGGAGGCATGTGTGCTTCTGATAAGCTGTTATTCTGTATAATATATTTTTTTAAATGTGTATATTTCACACATTTAATACATAGTAAACTGATATAGTTGGCTTTTAAAGAATTTTTTTTCAAGTTTACAACAATGGTTTCTCTTGCTTTTTTAAGTAGCACTATCAAGGATTATTCTAAAGGATTATAAAAGAGTTTTTCTGTTATGCTTAGTATCATTTCACTTTGTTAGCATTCAACTATTTCAGAACTGAAAGCTAACATTGAGCTACTAAATCATGCACACTGTAACCAAAGAAAAATTAATGGTAGCTTATAGTACAGAAACAGCAAATGTCAGCATACGGGAAACAGAAACTTGACAATACATATTTTAAAAATTAGCTGCTTAAATCAGTCAACCATTAATTCATTCTTAACAGGACTGGAATGGAAAGTTGATGAGAAGGCATTTGATTCACAAATCATTTTGGTGCCACTCACATTAAAGGGGGAGGATAAGTCTAATTTATGTGGCTTTATCACATTTCCTCTCTTTAAGGAACCCATTTTCTCTAACACAAAATGGTTCCTATGTTGCTTCCAGGAATTTGCATCATGTTGTATGTATAGGCTAGGAAGAAATTAACAGGAAATTGGCTGCTTCGGCTTGGAGGCTAGTTAAGTAACACCATTAAATTGTAAAGTGTGTTTCAAACCACCATGAACAAGCACAATAAATTTAAGATCTCAAGGATACATTTGAATGCACAATAAAAAAAAGTTTACTTTAAACATGTGAGGCTGAGTCAGTTTCTGAAATTCAATCTTTCTGTTTTTCTAAAACCAACTCTTTGTGTTGTGTATTCAATCGATAGGATATTCATGTTATTTTAGACCGACTCTCAGGTGGCAACTTTGCTGGACAGTGAAGATGCTGAAGTTGGACATGATTGATTATAGTACTCTCTGAATCGGTCTATTGAATTTGTGGCCCACTGCATCCAAACTGCACTCCCCAGATTTGCACTGAACACAATGATGACATTCTTAATTCAAACAATTATAAAAGCATCATGGAAACAGTATGCCAAATTCAGATGTCAGGGCAGTCTATTGACTGTCAATGGTTTTACTTTGCCTATTTATATCAGACTTGGAGCTGAATCCAGCAACCGACTGAATAATTCAATCTTCCAGCACAATAATTTTATTTGATATAGCTGTTTAGATGTCTGTTTTCCCTTCTCTTTGCACCAGCTCTAGGAATAACTAACCCTGTTTTCTCCATATGTTCAGGGAACATAATTTTTTTAAAAAAGCAATCTGTAAATAGCACTTGGTAATTCAGCCCATACATTGTGAATCTCTGTAGAACGTCTTTGTTTAGCTACAGATGACTAATTAGTTCAGAATGGTGGAAAGTTATAGCTACAGCTGCCTAGATCAGAGAAGAGGTCCTCCTCTTCAGGACAGGGAGTCAGCGGTGGGTTGCTCCCGATTCTGATCGGTTCTTAGAACTGGTAGTGCCAGCGGTGGGAGGCTCCGCCCACCCACCCAAGACGCTTCTGCGCATGTGCAGAAGCATCGCGTGCGCACACAAGCGCGCACACAAACCGGTAGTAAAGGGTTTTAGAACCCACTACTGCAGGGAGTGGATTGCTCAGATGGATGTTCTTTACAGATTCAACAAAGATGTTGTAAGAGATACAGCCACATTTAAAAAAACTACCGTAGGACTTCTTTGTATGGCAATACAGAGTTGGATTGCCTAAAATTCATTACACGGCAGAGTTGCATTCTCAAATAGAGAGAGTGCAAGGCAAGTCAGGGAGCTGACACCAAATCATTCAACCAAAGGGAGAACATAATAAAAAAATGAAAGAAAATAGAAATGGGATGGAATAGAGCAACAATCTGACTGAACTGGATGTCAGTGAAAATGTGCTTAGGGCAGACCTGGGCATTTTATAGCCTGTGGACACATCCAGTCCTTTCACTGACCCTGTCTGGCCAGAAGCAGACAGGGGACAGTGATGGGGGATATTGGCAGCAGTGGGCAGCAGGGGGAGAGGAGCAGCAGTGGCCCTTCACAGCAATCTTAGTTTCTCATATGGCCCCCTGGGAAAATTAATTGCCCATCCCTGGTTTAGAGAGACATTTCTTTTCCCACCTCCCTTATTAAAATGTTCCTGATAGTTGCAGGAGCCTGCTGGAATAAAAAATTCAGTGCTTGCCTCTTTTCACCTTCACCCAGTGACTAATAGCTATGCGAAACGCATCATAGGGTGATGGATATGATATATGAACTCAAATAAAATACATCTTGTCATGGGATTTTGAAATTCCCATTAACTCATGTTCACCTTATTTGGCTTATTGTTCCTGTTTTAATATTGCTCAAGCTCAGGAAGAATCAAGAAAGCTGTCTACACCCCATAGATAGCCTGACCTATTCTAAGACTGGAAGATGTTGCAGCTAGTTTTAAAAGAAAGTGGCAACATCCATTACGTCAGTCTGTAGATATGGGGAATTTATCTTTTGCAGCCACTTTCTTCATATTGCAGGTAGTCCTTGACTTATGACCGGTCACTGTTCGAAGTTACGAACAGTTACTTACAAACAGTTATTTACAACCTGGTTCCAAAATTCCAACAGCTGTCCACTCCCGTGATCATGTGACCACATTTCAGGTACTCGGCCCATTTGTAGCATCCGACAGTCATATGTCTGTGATTTACGTCATTTTTGCCAAAACCTGGCATTTACTTCTGGCAAAAATAATCCATAACAAAGAATGGACTTGCCTAATGATTGCAGTGTTTGCTTAATGACCGTGGATTTGCTTAACGACCGCTGCAAAAATCATCAAATGAAGCCAGTCACTGATGACCTGCTTTACAATATTCATCACTTATGACCATAATGGGTAGATTCCATTATGGTCGTAAATCAAGAACTACTTTACTGCACATACGGTAATATATCAGAACTGGCTTCTTCACAAGTGTGAACCCACCCTTAAAGACTTAGTAATAACAGTGGTAACAACAATAGAACAACAATATCTGGATCCTTTCAATCATACTGAGTATCTTTGTTTGCTTTTGCTTAGTACAGGGGTCGGCAACCTTAAACACTCAAAGAGCCACAAAGGTCCTAACCGGAAGCCCCTCGTTCAATCCTGGAGCCGACCGGAAGTCCGGTTCCCTCACCATAGAGTCTCCTCCTAGTGCGGTGTCCTTTTCCCTCTACCTGTCCTAACCGAAAGCCCTATCAATTGTGGAGCTGACCAGAAAACCCGCCCCTTGCTATAGAGTCTCCTCCTGGCGTGCCCTGCTTCCCCTCACCCTAACCGAAAGCTCCTCTCAAAATTGTGGTGCTGACTGGCGACAAGGAGCCGCAGCAGAGGGCTGAAAGAGCCACATGCAGCTCCAGAGTCACGGGTTGCTGATCCCTGGCTTAGTATGAGCCTTACCATCTCCTTACATATTCAATCGTTTTTAAAAAATGAGCAAACAAATCAATGGACTATTGATTCCAATACTGACTGAAGGTTTTTATGATCAGCTGACTTCTTAAGGCGTTGATAGCCATCCTTCTGATCCTCAAACAGTGTGGTAGGAATAGGTGAAGAACCAGGGGTTGGTTCTAATTTTTTTACTGCCAGTTCTGTGGGCGTGGCTTATTTTGTGGGTGTGGCTTCATGGTCATGTGACTGGGCAGGCGTGACTTCATTGTCATGTGACTGGGTGGGCATGGCCAACTTGATGTCACTCACTCCTACCGAGTCACACACACACACACACCTATCACCCCCGCTGCTACTTTTGCTCTCGGCTTCTCGGCGGTCTTAAAGTAGACCTTGAAGAGCTGAAAGTGTAGGCTAGCCCCTGAATATACAAGAAGTCTTGGGCACAGCTCTTCCAAAGTTCAGCCAAGTCTTCTCCTTCTCTGTATCACAGAGCAAACACGCACAGTCGCACACACCTCATGGCGCACACAACTAATGTTGTGCATGTTTGCTCACACGCTTTAAGGCGGAGAAGGAGAAGACTTGCCGAACTTTGGAAGAGCTTTGCCCAAGATTTCTCATATATTCAGGGGCTAACCTACACCTCTCCCAACGATGAGTTTGGCGGTGATCTAAGGAAATGTCTTTCTTTAAGATCGACTTTAAGAGCGCCGAGAAGAAGCCAAGAGCAAAAGTAGTGGCAGTGGGGGTGACAGGCAGGGGTGGGTTCTAACTTACCTCACTGCCAGTTCACTTCCTCCCATGCCGCGTTGCCGCGCCTCATGGGCGTGTGCATGTGCAGTGCCAAAAATACATTTTTAAAAAAAGCCAAAAAGAAGATGGCGATGCATGCGCAGTGCTGAAAACTCAACTTCTGCGCATGCGCAAAAGAAAAAAAAATCAATTAATTTTTTTTTAAAAAAAGATGGCGGCGCCCATGGACCGGCACCGACCGAACCAGTTCCGTGATGTCATTGTGACATCACCAATGGGTCGCTACCGGTTCGGGCAAACTGGTCCGAACTGGCAGGAACCCACCTCTGTGAAGAACTAATAACATTGTCAGGCTCACTTGTAAGACTTTGGCAAAAATTACGAGGTACTCCATTTCTGAGGCTTTGATTAAGCTCTGACTCACATTTGGGTTAATGCTTTCAGACATAAAACATGGCATGGTAGAGAAGCATCTTTTTAATTTTATGTTAATTGCACATTGGCTGGACATTCAGATTTAGTATATGCAATAATATGAAGAAAGTGACTGGAAAAAGACAAATTCCATGTACATGGTGGTCAGATGTGCTGGATGTGGTCAGCTTTCTTTTAAAACTAGCTGCAACACAAAAACATAATTCTCTTTTTATACCCACTATAGAATATTTGTTTCTCCCTCCCTAATTTTTTAGACAGACATTTCCCCTCCATTTCTAGGCCTTAAAGCTAGGCAACTATTGATTGTTGGCATAATTTACCCATCTGCTTGAGAAACCCTGCCTTTCTATTTATCTTCCACAATGAGAATCTCCCATGGGCCTTATTTTCTCTAGCATTCAATTTGTGTTTACCAGAGTCCCCAGTTTTTAAAACTTTTTTTGAGGGAGTTAGGGGGATTTTTGTCCCAGATCTGGCAACTCTAATTGCCACATTACTGGCCACCTCCTCATAGAATCAGACTGGATAGAAAGTCATAATTTGGCCCCCAGGGTGAAAAGGTTGGAATACCCTGATTTATGTGACAGGGGGAAAGATAGTTATTACTCTTCACTGCTCATATTTATAAAAGGTATGCAGAATCATTTTATAGCCAGAATAGTATTATAAATTCATAACTTATCTTTCAGGAATGCAAAGGATAAAGATATTTATGTTCAACTGTATATAGTGTGGGGGGGAAACAATCTGGAGCCTTGCCACACACCATGTTTAATGATGCTTCTACTGCTACATGTATCTTTTCCCTGTAGACATTGCAAAAGGTAACGCATTAAAACTGCAAAAAACCAGTTTCATTATTGAAAAACCAGCTGTTTATGGTTTATTCCCCTTGCTTCCCAATGGGATGGACTACATTCATAGCCTGTTTCTCCCCTGTTTGCAAGTGTCTGTTCTCATTATCATACCCCCTTCCTCGTCTCCCACCTTAAACTTTTCTAACTTATTCCAGCCTAGGATAAATATTTTGGATGCTTACAAAGTTGCCACCTAGTTTAGGATTTGCAGATGTGGTGCTGTGGTAAAGGGAATGTTGTTTTAAGTCCTTTATGCTTGATAATAATTTTAGTAGTTAGCCTTTCATTGTGATTGGCTCCATAATAGCCTATTAAGAGGATTTTATAAACCATCAGACAAATGCCTAGAAACACAAATGGACAAACATCTGGATTGTGTATATTTGGAGATCGGGATGCCAGAAACCAACCAACCAATCAACCTTCCTTCCTTCCTCCTTCCCTCCTTCCCTCCCTCCTTCCTTCCCTCCTCCAAAAGAAGGGCTGTTTGCGGTTTGCTTTTCACTGAGTGCTGGAAGCTTGTGGGGAACAATGACCTCATTGATTAGCAAGTTTGAATTGAAGAAAGTGAATAGTGATTGGCTTTCATTTTCTGTGTTCAGCTATTGATTAACCGAGCAATGATTGGCTTAAGTCAGATTTGCCTCACAAATCATTAGGATAGGTTTAGGTAAGAATGACAGACAGGTTGGGCAGAAGTCCTGTGATGGACAGTTTATTAGATTGTTTGATTAAAGGATAGTTAAAGAATTTGAGTGTTTCTTCATGCTGCCTTCTCAGAGGTCTTTTCCTTTCCTGCCTTGGAAACTACAGAGGTTTCTGTGCTTTCTCAATGGATACTTGGGTGGCTAAGTGTCTATTGAGGCTAAGTGCCTGCGAGACCTTGCATGAACTCTTTCTTCCTTGGGCCTCCTATGATCTTCTTCCAGAAAGCCACCTCAGCCAGTCTAAGCCTTTTGCTATCAAAAGGTGGTGGACTTGCTTTGGTGGGTTACTGCTATGATGGTCAGGGATTCTTGGTAGGGCACATGAACCACCACTGTGCTATTTTGAAAGCTACTGTGCCACTAATACTGGTGGACCTCTTCCTGAGTCCCTGTCTGGATGGCTTCTGGCCTCCCATAGCAAATCTATTGTCAACCTTTTACAAATGCCTATATTCCCTAAAGACCCTGCTGACTTGATGTTTCAATTCCTGCTGGGTCTTATCTTTCAGGCTGCCTTATTTTTGACTGCTTCAGCTGCTGTAGCCTAAGACAAGATTAGCTGGCTGTTGTTTTCTTTTTAGCATTAGCTACTCCCAGCTCTTTAGCTTAAGGAAAAAAGCTTTACCACTTCTTTTTATGAACAGCAGTATTTTTTTTTAGTTTCTCACCCCCCCCCCCATTACTCTAATCTATGGGGGGAAATATCTCCATTATCTTTCTTTTACACATTTCCCCTTTGCACTCTAAATTCTTGCACTTTGTGCTACCTAGATCCATCAGTGTAGGCTTGTGTAGCTGTTTAAAAGCAGTGGAAAAAGGGAGAAACTGCAGGGTATTCCTTTTCAAATCTTGCAGGTGGTACAGTTTAACAACTATAGTAGGGCTGTCAAACTCGCGGCCCACGGGCCGGATGTGTCACGTGCTGGCCACACCCATGCCCAGTTTAGCGAAGGAGAAAAAAAAAGTTGTGATACGTCACGTGACAACACTGTAAATATAGTATGTAGAATGCATTTTTTATTTGCAAATAGCAAGGACAAATATTGTTTGGATTTAAAGTTTGTTGGGAATTACTTGTACAAATAATTGATAATTGTAAAATAATCATTGTAAATAATTGTGTGGTAGATCTGAGTTTATACTATTTAGTATTTTTTAAATTCACATATACACATATGATGGGTGTCCTATTAAGTATCAATGTTTGGCATTCAAGGCTATTCAGAAAAAAAATAGAGATCAGTTCCAAGCAAGTCAAAATAAAATATATACAAAATCAATAACACAGAGTGACAGTTTGCATTATATTAAGGTCTAAAAATGCAATCCAATTATCAGCTAAGCCAAAGGCCTGCCAGAACAAAAACAGCATATATCAGTGACAACAATACTGAAATCCGAATATGTGTGACTTTGAACAGTAATGCTACCTTAAGAGCAGTTTATCATCATGCCACTGACCATAGACTCTTTTCTCTTGTGAGAAACTTACATACAGGCCAGGAAACCACAATGGGAACAGAACATTGTGAAATTGACTGGCAAAGTTAGGAAGGGAGGGCGACAAGGCTGCAATATTCTCTCTTATGGAGTTAACTTATATGTTGAATATGCTGTCTATTAAGGGAATCTGGATTGGAAGAAGATGAGTGTGGTTTTAAAGTTAAAGTTAAAGAAGAAACACAATAAACTGTGCTATGCTGATGACACTGTCCTGATAGCCCAAAATGTAGAAGATCTGCAAGCCTTAGTACTAAAAGTCAAAGAGCAGATGGAACAAATGGGACTAAAATTAAATCTAACAAAGACCACACTAATGACAATTGGTAGAACACTGAGCCTTAGAACTGACAGTTCCAGGATACTGAAATAGTAGATAGTTTCTGCCTCTTGGGATCAACTATTAACAGTAAAGAAACAAATGTCTATGGAGATTCTCAGCCATCCAAGTCATGGTTGTCCCAAAGGTGCTTTTTCAAGAGGCAACTGGACTTTCTGGTTTTTCTTTGAAGACATTTCAATTTTTCAGAAGAAAACGTTTTCAAAGAAAAACCAGAAAGTCCAATTGCCTCTTGAAAAAGCACCTTTGAGACAGTAAAGAAACAAACAGTCAAGAAATATGCAACAGACTAGCACTTGGTAGAACAGCCATGACACCATTGGAAAAAATATATTAAATGCCATGATCTTACAAAGATCAGAATCATGCAAGCCACGGTATTACCTGTGACACTCTATGGAAGCAAAAATATTGACATTTTTGAACTTTGATGTTGGAGAAGATTCCTGAGAATATTGTGGACAGTTAAGAAAACAAAGCAATGGATTATTGAACAAATCAATCCAAAATTCTCACTTGAGCCACAAATGACCAGGTTCACATTAATTTATTATGGAAACATTATATGAAAATCGAGTTCTCTGGAAGATGCTGTAATGCTAAGAAAAATGAAAAGATAGAGAAGAAGATTTCAAGGAGCAAGGTAGATGGATTTACAGAGGTGATAAATGCACTATTAGGAGACTTGAAGCTAACAAGTTAAGGATAGAGTGGTGGAAATCTATGTGATCGTTAGGAATCGAAAATGACTTGATGGCACATAATCACTTAATCAATCAATGTTCCCAAGATGATGATGTATTTATATAAAGTTAATGCTGATTTGGAACTTGTTTTTAATGCCATCCTTGATTTCATAGAGAGTATTCAGGAAAAAAATGTTTTTTCCTTGTCTAAGGGGATTTCACATAAACCCAGAACATGCATTTATCGATGACTCCCTGTGCTCTGTTCCAGAAGCTGTGTTGTTTTTATGTGGACCAATGTGGGAAACACAAATAGGAATGCATAGAACCTCTAATTTGCAATAGAGGAGATGTCTGTATTCATCCATAGAATGTATAAATATGGGTAAAAGGCAATGGTGGGTTGCTGCCGCCCGTACCGGTGGCAGAAATTTGCCCCTGCTCGCTGAACCGGTAGCGATGGCTGGCTGGCCACGCCCCCAAACTGGTCCTCCTGTCGCCGCTCCTTGAAAGCAGCTGGGAAAGAACCCTCTGCGCATGCGCAGAGGCTTCTGCACATACGCAGAGGGTCATTTCTGCGTTGTGATGCAGGCATGTAGACGCAAAATGCGCACTTCTGACGCGATGCGAACCAGTAGGGAAGGTAAGTAGAATCCACCTGGTAAAAGCCTATTGCAGAAGTATCATCAAAATGTGATATAAGGACTTTTCATTTAACCTGGTGAGTGAAAACTTTGAAGTTTTAAGACATAAGTAGTCCTCAACTTGTAACCATTCATTTAGCAACTGTTCAAAGTTACAACACCAATGAAAAAAGTAACTTATAACTGTTCCTCACACTAACAACCATTGCAGCATTCCCCCTAGTCATGTGATCCCAATTCGGGCAATTCGGGCAGGTAAGTAGTCATTGGCTTTGCTCTAGCCTAGCCTATACCCAGAGGGAAAGCTCAGATCTCAAGCAAAATTTTAGGGAAGTAGTCTGGAAAAGATTGAAAGGCACAGGGGTGAGTTCTAACTTACCTCACTGCCGGTTCGCTTCCTCCTGCGCTGCGTGGCTGTGCCTCGTGGACACACGTGCACTTTGTACACGCATGCATGCACAGTGCCGAAAAATAAAGCTCCCCAAAAAGCCGAAAACAAGATGGTGACGCATGCGCAGTGCCGGAAATTCGGCTTCTGTGCATGCGCAGAAGAAAAAAAAATGGGGAAAAAATTCCCCCGCCCAAAAAATCCCCCCCCCCAAAAGAGAGATGGCGGTGTCCAGCGACCAGCACCAACAGAACCGGTTCCGTGGCATCATCGTGACATCAGCAGCTGCTTGCAACCGTTTCGGGCTAACTGGTCCGAACTGGGAGGAACCCACCTCTGGAAAGGCACATACTGTAGCTCACAATTGTTACAAGCATCAAAAAAGTAGTCTTCATCTTGTTATCAACTTGTCTTTCTTTTGGCTACTCAAGTGGCATGCCCTGGTTATTTACCTGTGATTGACCATAACTCTAGGAAAAGAAACTCACTGAGTTGCTGTTTAAGCATTCAAGATGTAAAATGGTTCTCTGTTCAAAGCCAGTTGTTGTCTGGCTCTGTATACACATTGTCTTCTGGTCGTATTAAATTCAACATCCAAATTCATATTGAATTTAATGGAAGAAGAATTAGACTCATATTGAGATACTGGAACAGCATAGTTTATGCTATCAGTATGATTAGTTCACCCATCATCTTCCCTTGCTCACCCCCACTCTGACATCTGTCTTTTTCAGCATACTGTATAAATGAACTGCCTTGCAATATAAACATTTCAGGAAATTTATGCATCAGCTTTTACTGGCAACCCAAGAAAAAGCTGTGGTATCCTGGAAGCTTGACAGACTCACTAGTTTTTATAGCTTGTATTACAAATGTTCTCCATTCAGTTTCATTAAAGGGCTAAATTAATGGAATAGATAAGAGGAAAAATATCTGTTTTTCACTGCTTTAGCTAGGAAATATATACATAGGAAAGAGGGGCAGTTCCCACAATCTTGCTTTTATAAATAAATATTTAGTGTTTTAACAGTTGTGACATTCTTGTAATTGTTGTATACCATCCAGAGTCATATTTAGTGAGATTGTTGGGTCTATAATTTTGTTAAATAAATAAAATATAAAGTTGAATTGAAAAAACTGAATGACTGCAGATAAATTGAATATTAAGAGGGATTATGATATAAGTCAAACAAGTTGAGAATGAAAGTAAGATACAAATAAGAGCAATAGAATTGAGAAAGACAGTAGTAGATCAAACAAGAACGGACATAGCAGCTCCTTTGAAAGAACAGACTAATATCTCTGAATCCCTTTCTCTATTTCAGGTAAACCTACATAAACAAATTCTATCAGTAGACTGCAGAGCAGCAGTCTCTAAGTGCTTGATAGAATCGGGGTGTGTGTGTGTGTGTGTGTGTGTGTATGTGTGTGTGCGTATGCATGTATGTATGTATGTATGTATGTGTATGTATATACCGTGTTTCCCCGAAAATAAGACCCTGTCTTATATTTTTTTGAACCCTGAAATAAGCGCTTGGCCTTATTGCCATGGACTCAAAAGTCTGATTGGGCTTATTATCAGGGGATGTCTTATTTTGGGGAAAACAGGGTCTCTCTCTCTCTCTCTCTCTCTCTCTCTCTCTCTCTCTCTCTCTCTCTCTCTCTCTCTCTCTCTCTCTCTCTCTCTCTCTCTCTCTCTCTCTATATATATATATATATATATATGTGTGTGTGTGTGTGTGTGTGTGTGTGTGTGTGTGTGTGTGTGTGTGCGCGTGTGCATGTGTATATGTATGTATGTATGTATGTATGTATGTATGTATGTATGTATACTTATGACCATGATTGAGGCCAAAATTTCTGTTGCTAAGTGTGACATTTGTTAAGTGACTTTTGCTCCATTTTACGACCACTCTTGCCACAGTGATTAAGTGAATCACTGCGGTTGTTAAGTTAGTAACATGGTTGTTACTGTAACTGTGATAAAAATGAATAAGTTCCCAAGCATCTGAATTTTGATCACGTGAGCACAGGGTGCTGCAAACATCATAAGTGTGAAAAACAGTCATAAGTCACTTTTTTCAGCACCATTGTAACTTTGAACAGTTACTAAATGAACTGTTGTAAGTTGAGGACTACGTTCACACATACATACATACACATATTAATCTAATGCTGGGAAAGGTAGAAGGAAAGAAAAGAAGAGAGCTGCTAGCAGCAAGGTGAATGAACACAGTGACGATGGCAATTGGTTATACTGTTGGAAGACCTGAAAAAAGGGGTAATATAGAATAGAATAGAATAGAATAGAATAGAATAGAATAGAATAGAATAGAATAGAATAGAATAGAATAGAACAGAACAGAACAGAATAACAGAATTGGAAGGGACCTTGGAGGTCTTCTAGTCCAACCTCCTGCTTAGGCAGGAAAGCCTATACAATTTCAGAAAAATGGTTGTCCAATCTCTTCTTAAAAACTTCCAGTGTTGGATCATTTACAACTTCTGGAGGCAAGTTGTTCCACTGATTAATTGTTCTAACTCTCAGGAAATTTCTCCTCAGTTCCAGGTTCTTTTCTCCTTGATTAGTTTCATCCATTGCTTCTTGTTCTACCCTCAGGTGCTTTGGAGAATAGCTTCACTCCCTCTTCTTTGTGGCAACCCCTGAGATATTGGAACACTGCTATCATGTGACCCCTAGTCCTTCTTTTCATTAAACTAGACATACCCAACTCCAACCGTTCTTTATATGTTTTAGCCACGGGTGAAATTCAAAAATTTTCCCTTGTTCCCAGTTCTGTGGGCATGGCTTGGTGGGCATGGCAGGGGAAGGATACTGCAAAATCTCCATTCTCATCCCACTCTGGGGCCACCCAGAGGTGGTATTTGCCGGTTCTCCGAATTACTCAAAATTTCCGCTACTGGTTCTCCAGAATCTGTCAGAACCTGCTGAATTTCACCCCTGGTTTTAGCCTTCAGTCCCATAATCACCTTTGTTGCTCTTCTCTGCACTCTTTCTAGAGTCTCAACATCTTTTTTACATCGTGCCTACCAAAACTGGATGTAGTATTCCAGGTTGGGGGACAGATTGTCGTGGATAAAAATCTATCTATCTATTGACATTGACTTCATGATAAATAATAAAGCAATCACTTGTGTTAATGTCAAAAGAGACTATTCAATCTCTCTTTCCACTTTGCCCATGCATGGGAGTAATGTTTGAGACTTTGCAAAAATACCAGGTCTACTGAATTGCCAAATCACCTTCAAATCTCTCTAAAGTGAACTGAAGGTTCAACTTGATAGTTTGAATCAACATGACCATTTGGCCAAGTTGTAGTGTGAAAGATTGATTAGTTCAAATCTCCTCTGGAAACCACCCTTTAAAGTTTATCTCAGCCCCAGTACTACAGTGGCTACAGAGGTTTCTATCATTATTTCACTTTAAAACAAATTGTCCTTAACTGTTCTGCAATAAAATATTGCTCATCCTTAAGTAAAGGAAAATCACACCATGCAACAATATAAATTCCAAATTACTTAGCTGCAAAACTGAAGATCTTTGGGGCAATACATAAACGCTGTCAGTGTTCAAATGAGGGGAGAAAATCAGAAAGAAATGAATGATACCTTACATTTGTGGCTCTTAGCACTACAGTGTTACCTGACTTTTTTTGTCTAATGATAATGTGAAAATATGCTGATGTTAAGAGATTGTAAATTACAAATTAAAACTCAAATTAAAAAATGAAACTTAGATTTGATCTGGACTTCCTACCCCTGAGTTAGTTTTTCTTATCATACAATATATTTGTTTTCATATGAGAGAGTTTCTCTGTTGCACCCCCTCCCCCACAACCCTGAAATAATAATAATGGCTGAGCAACAGAGGGCCAGAAGCTGCAGTACTGCTGGAAGAAAAGATATACAAAGATGGAAATCAAAGAAAAAAATTATCTGTTATTGTAATAAGAGGCACCTTGGATGCAATCCAGAGGTGGGTTTCAGCAGAAATTCTGGAGAACCGGTAGCAGAAATTTTGAGTAGTTCAGAGAACCGGTAAATACCATCTCTGACTGGCTCCGCCCCCATCTATTCTCTGCCTCCCGAGTCCCAGCTGATTGGGAGGAAATGGGGATTTTGCAGTAACCTTCCACTGGAGTGGGGAGGGAATGGAGATTTTACAGTATCCTTCCCCTGCCACGTCCACCAAGCCATGCCCACAGAACTGGCAGTAATTTTTTTTTAAACCCACCCCGGGGCAATCCCAAAATAGAATAGAATAGAATAGAATAGAATTCTTTATTGGCCAAGTGTGATTGGACACACAAGGAATTTGTCTTTGGTGCATATGCTCTCAGTGTACATAAAAGAAAAGATACATTTGTCAAGAATGGTTGTCATAGGGTTCAAGTAAGTAATCAGGAAACAATCAATATGAAAATAAATCATAAGGATACAAGCAACAAGTTACAGTCATACAGTCATAAGTGGGAGGAGATGGGTGATAGGAACGATGAGAAAAACTAATAGTAATAGTAATGCAGCCTAGTGAATAGTTTGACAGTGGTGAGGGAATTATTTGTTTAGCAGAGTGATGGCGTTCGGGAAAAAACTGTTCTTGTGTCTAGTTGTCTTGATGTGCAGTGCTCTATAGTGTCGTTTTGAGGGTAGGAGTTGAAAAAATTTATGTCCAGGATGCGAGGGGTCAGTAAATATTTTCACGGCCCTCTTTTTGACTCGTGCAGTATACAGGTCCTCAATGGAAGGCAGGTTGGCAGTAATTGTTTTTTCTGCAGTTCTGATTATCCTCTGAAGTCTGTGTCTGTCTTGTTGGGTTGCAGAACCAAACCAGACAGTTATAGAGGTGCAGATGACAGACTCAATGATTCCTCTGTAGAACTGGAGTACCAAAAAAATATTTGGAGTACCATCAGCATTGACAAAATCACCATCAGTCAATTGCAAAAAGCAGCCTTACTTGGAACAGCTTACATCCTGCAACAGTACCTTTAATGCACTCAAAAAACAACATCTGCCTATCCTAAGTCCTTGAGCAGGACTCAATAGGTAGATAAAAATGCCAAATCCAGTTTAATCATCTGGCTGACTGCGAAAAACCAAAATAATAACAATAGAGGTTGCTTCTGCGGATTTCAGAATACCGGTGAACATTCAATACCAATATTTAAAAATTAAAATTATAATCCAGTGTGAGTAGAAGCATCACATTGTTACCAGGCATATTGATCTCAATGGATCTCTGAATTGAAGCTGTTTTCATTATTCAGTGAAATGACAGAAAATGAGTTGGACTTTGTTTCGTCTGGCACATGCATCATCAGCTACATCTAATTGCAGCATCTTTTTGACAGATGGTGATTTATAGGACAGAAAGCACAGTAATTTTTATTCAAATGCCAGCCTGATTGTCTGTGGCAACAGTTTATGGAGTTGCTAATTTCTGACTAAACACAGGGATTGTTTGGAGAAAATAAATGCAGAATGGCAAAGTCACCCATCATTCGAGTTATATCTTTCTTTGAGTAGCTGAAGGGGCAAATGGATTCTAGGTGTGACAACGGACTCTCCCTAATTGTCCATCACCCAGGTACTACCGTATTTGACTTCATAGTTTATGCAACTTTAGCTGATTCAGATGATAGACTGCTTAAAGCCACAATATTTATAGCTCTCCCACATATCCAGGCAAAAGAGGGTGCCTTACACACCTAAATAAGAACATAACGGGAATATAATTCTTCTGAGTCAAGTTCTAGTCCACCATTTGAGGAATATTAAAAAATGCAGAATATTATATTTCCCAAAGGGAGAAATGGAGAAACATGTTTTTTTAGAGGCAGAAAGCAACCTCCCACTTTCTTAATAGCCCCAGCAGATATTTTGTGCCCATTAAGAAAGATTGGGCCAGCCTATTCAGAAACCAAACTGAGGAGGCCACCTTTTAGAAATGCAGATTTGGTAATCCATTCAAAACAGGATATTTTGAAACAAAGGCAGAATGGTCGGATTAGCCCTCACTCAAGATCCAACACAGGACAAAGCCATTAAGCCGCAATAGGAATTATTGCTTCACCCTCAGAGCAGCCCAAACTTCAACCAAACTTCGCTCAGACAAACACTTAGGATTTGTACTTTGGCTGATCTAGCCATGACCCCTACATAACCCCTACATGGCCCTATGGGAGTCTGACAACAGCCAATAGAATACATGATCTTGCACAGGAATAGGAAGTTCAAGTGCAAAGCCCAAGGAAGGTATAAAAAGCCATCACTCTCAACTCTATCTGGTGATCAGCTGCACCAGAACCATGTGCTTGGTGGTTCTGTTCATCATTAAACCTTCTTTCCAATCAGTCTCCATGTTTCCAGTGTCTTTCTCCTGGCTTGGAACTGAACCTGATGGATATTTCTTCCCACACAGGTCTCCCTCGTTTTACTCAACACTTAAACCACTCTGCAACATTAGTTCCAACTAGGATACTCTATCAAGAAATGTTATGGCAATAACTCTTGTATGCACAAGAATTATAACCTTCAGCACCCAGTCTGTTTGGTAGCTCCAACAAATATTTTTTCTTCCCTTCTGAGCTTTTTCTAATAATTGTTTTTTAAAATGGTAGGATTATGATAGGATAGGATTATATGCTACTTGGGGCTGGATAGGATTATATGCTACTTGGGGCTGGAATACTGTATGCAAATGCATGCTTTTTGTAGATGTAATGTTTTTTTTAAAATTAAACTATCATCTTAACTTTATCCCAAAAGTGCAATTTCTAGCTTCACACATTATTCAACTTTGACATATCCGTTATGGCCTTTGCCTCTTCACTCAAATGTTAAGTGCAGCTATCAAAAATGGTCAGTCCCTAATAGAAACGTTAACTTAACTCATTTTTGATGACCCTTTTTCAAATGGTAAAATGGTCACTCATGACCAGCAATCATATTTTAAAAAATATATTTATAAACAAATATTATTATCTATTATTATAGTCCAGCAAGACTCTGTGGTAGTATTGCAGCTGAAATGGGAAGAACAGTTAAGAGATTGTCTTGCCTTGAATCCCTGCAGGGGAGGAAGTGATGGAGTCAAACACCCCCGCCCCCCAAAAGGTCCCTAGATGCTTATCTGATTGTTCTCAAAAGAGTACAGTTAGTTTGATGGATTCTTGTAAATAGGTGAGTAGCAATAAATAGACTTCTCTGATTAGCTTATGGTGATGTTCTGTTTCATTGTACCTCTGAGCATTTTACAATATTCTGTATGGTAAAAGGGTTAAATGCAAAGTACAATGAGAATTATTGACTGGAAATGACTGGAAGAGAGAAATTTGGGGACTGGAGGAATGGAATAGAATATCCTAGAAGAGATACAAGTCTGGCTGGAAGCATCTCACATAATAGTTTTTTATAGTCTGTGTCTCTCCCACCCCACTCACCATTATGATCCAGTTTATCAGTCTTGTTCATTGTGTGCTAACTTCCATTGCAATCCTCTTTCATTAATCCATAGTGAGAAAACCACCTTTCCTTCTGTTCCATGGACCTCAAGTATCAAAATATTAAATTCTCTGTTATGATGGAACTGTTACGTTATGATGGAATGTTCTCTGTTATAGTGGAAACTAGTGTAGGAAGTTAGCACCCACCCCTCTCCTAGGAAATGAGATATCCTAGGAGATATTAAAAGGTAGAAGATATTCTGTGGAACACATCTGGAAACATGCTTTTAAACAAACAAAAGACTCCTCTTGGAAACCCCCACCCCAGCTCACACATTCCTCTCACCTAGACTGGAAGTCTTCTGCATGATAAAACCACAATAGGATTTGCCCAAGGCCCTTTCATTCAGCCAAAGCTAGATTAGACAAAAGCCAAAAGTTGCCCCAGCATGCCCCTGGGGGGTCTGAGAGCCAATGGGATACATTTCTATACAGAAACAGGAAATTAAGAGGTGGGACCCAACTTAGACTATAAAAACCAGGAACTCAGCATCTCTCTTCCTCTTTTTTCTCTTCACCACACCTGGAACCATGTAAGCTACCTTTTCTGTACAGGGGCTCAAGCCATGTGCTCCTGTCCACCATTAAACCTTCCTTCCAAGCAACCTTCATGAATCCAGTGTCTTTTTCCCCACTTGGAACTAAACCTAAAAGGATATTTCCTTATAACAATTGGCGAGCCAGATGGATTCCAAGCTAACCTCTCCAATGATCTTGGCCTAAATAAATTTATTTGACCTGGGCCATTGGAAATTAGGTTTTAAAGGGGTTTTGAGTTTCAATTCAAGGGCTGCTTGGAAAGAAGGTGAGTACCTACCTCTAAATTTTACTTTAAACCATAGAAAACTGGGAAATGTGTGTTTGCATGTGTGTATGTGTGTGGGGGGTAATTTTTGCTTTTTAATTTTACTTTATGGCATATGTAAATTCCAATTTCAATTGAATAGTGTGTTGTCTGGGTACAAATCATTTTAGGGAAAAAATAATCATGCTTTTTGTTTAACCAAGTTAATGTATCTTCCTAAATCCTTTGATATTTCCTTCCCCCCCTTCTCCCCCCCTTCTCCCCCCCAGCCCTGTTTTGTCTGCTAGCCATTGCAGGATACTCATTTTATGGTGGTTCTTTTCCACTTCTCCAAATCTGTTTTAATTTGTTGCACCAATTTATAATAGTTATCTATATTTTTGGTTTTCCTTACCTAGGGGTAGGATTTTACTTTTCTTTGCATTAGATAGGGCTCAGAATTTTGTTTTTTTTCTTTCTTTTTGAAGATGGGAACCACATTAGCTTTTTCCCAGTTTCTCAGGTAGTCCCCGTGTCCCAAGATTTTTTTTTAAAGATGTGCAGTGGTTCTGAGATTTCATTTACCAGCTCCTTTAGGACTCTGGGACTTGGTGTTCTCTTACTGTTTTTGCTTATTTTAACTTTAGCTTACAGTCTGTTTTATTTTTCCTTTCCAGTTATATTTCTGGTTAGTTGAGTTGCATTTCTTTTTGCAAGAAGACATGCAAAGAATGAGTTAAGCAACTCATGGCTTTCTCTGTGTTGCCTTCTCTTCTTAGTGGTCCAACTGTTTCCTTGATTTTTTTTTCCTGCTTTTTTTTATGTATTGGAAGAATCTTTTATATTATCTTTCACCTTTGTTGCAAGTCGTTGTTCATTCAAGGCTTTTGTTTCCTGATTTTCTTTACAGATTCTTGCTATCTGCTGATACTCCCTTAGTTATGTGTCCCTCTTTCCATTTTTGTATCTGTCCTTCATTCATTCAATTTGTCAGTGAGGTCTTTGTGCAGCCATGCTGGTTTCTTGGATTTCTGGTTTTTTTTTTCCTGATTGCTTTTGTGCAATTGGCTTTTATAATCAAGTTTTTTCAGAGTTTACCAAGCAGCTTCTTGAGTTGCTTCTTTCCTTTAGGACTTTCATCCAAGGAATCTTTCTCAAGTTTCTCTTGAGTTTATTAAGGTCAGCTTTATTTTAAAATCTAAGACTTTAGTGTGTTCAATTGTGTTCAATCGTTTTTGTTATGTTAATGATGCAGTTTCAAATCCTTCTACAACTTCTTCTTTGTTTGTAAGTATTAAGTCAAGTATGGACTTAATTATCTCCTCTAGTTCTCTTCTCTACCTTTTGGACAACAAAATTGTCAGTAAGATTGGTTATTAACATATTTTATTTCTCACTTGGTGCAAAATTAGTTTTCAAAGTTTCCATGCCTTTAATTTCTGTGTCTGCCATAATATTTATATTTAGCACTTCCAGTATCAAAATGAATAGCATCCTTTTCTTGTGCCCCCTTTTTTATGTATTTAAAATCATTCTCATTTTGTTTTTAATCTGTCTCTTAGAAAAAGCTTAAGAGAGCTGAATGTATAAATTCATTTAGGAACCTTTTAGTTTGCTGCCATTATTGAAGTATATATTTTATAGTCAGCATTCAGTGAAGAGATGGGCCTATAGTTTTATCTGCATTAAATCTGAATTTTATTTTGGAATCAAAGTAATATTTGCTCCCATTCAGGAATGTGGTACCTTTACATCAATCAATACCTCAGTATGTAAAATCTTTGTAAAATTCTGCCACTGGCCCACCTGGTCCTGGTGTTTGGTTGTTCTTTTGTCTCTTGATCTGCTTCTGATAATTCCATCATTGATATTCATTCATTTAATAGTTTTTGTCCTTTTCTGGTACTTTAGGCAATTCCATTTTTTTTCAAATATTCTTTAATTTTATTTTCTGAAACTCCTTGCTCATACAGCTTTTCATAATATTGAATTATTTTTGTTTATCCTCATTTGGTAGTATAGAGTTTCTTTCTCATCTACCAGCCTATGTGTCAATGTCTTCTCTTTCTCTGTTTTGATTTGTGTAAGTTCTGTTTAGCGTTTACAGAGCACAGGACCTTCTGTTAGGGAAGGAGGAAGAATGTCTGTCTGTGTGTGTGTGTGTGTGTGATTGAAGGGTGGGAAAGCAAATTTTGTTGTTGTTGTTGTTGTTTTTATGTGCACATCCCAAAAGCAAACCCCAGAATTTTTCAGTTCTAAATGTGAAGCCCGTGAGTGTGGAGGTCCTAGTACTAGCTGTACAGGGGCGGCTAGTCCTCGCAGATCCCCTTTTTGGATCTGATAAACTTAGAGAGATTCCCTACAGGAAGGGGGCCTTACTTCTACGAGGGAATCGGAAGTCCTTCCCAGAGTTTTTTTAGTCTCTGAAACTGTTGAGCGCACCACTAGCTAAGCCAAAGTGAACCTTACATTTAAGGGATCATGGGAAGCTCTAGTTCGAGGGTGGCGGAGACCCTTGTGTGGGCTTGGAACCTGGGACGCCAGGATTATATCTGTATGACAGGAATGTGCAAAAGTAAAAGCAGGAAACTTGTGTAGAAAATGGGCTTTGCTGAGGGATGACACAGAGAAACAAAACAAAACAAAACAGCCAATTTGGCTAAATAAAGGTACTTAAGAAAACAGAAAAGGAAAAATGTTGAGGTGTTTGTTTGTTTGTCTCTCTCTCTTTTCTTCTCTCTCTCTTATATGTAACCACGTGGTTTGTTTGTTAAGATTTGTGCCTTCCCTAATTTAACTGAAATTTATGGCAGGAAGGACTTGTGTGTATGTCCTGTCATCCTCTTGGTCCATGTTTTTGTGTATGTGTACGTCTTTGTCTTGTCTTGTGCGCACTCGAGGTAATTGCAACTGTAAAATATCTCTGTTTCCTAGAGATATGAATTTCAAATTGTTAGAAAAAAATTAAAAGCACTGAAAAGAAAGGAAAATGTCTTTGCCCAGTTAGGACTGGCCAACCTGGTCTGGGACAAGGAACAGAGTTCAATTTTCCTATTCCTCTCTGTGTTTTTAAGAAAAGCCAAAATTTAAGGGACAATGTTTTAAGTTAATTTACAGGAAAATTCCATTCTCACATTTACTGTATGTACATGCAAACAGTTTTAATATTGCTCTTCTGTGATGTTTAATGGATGCCAATTCTCTGTTAAGATGGAAATGTCTGTTCATTTTCCCCCCGGTGATGCCTCCATTTTGTTATAATTGATTTAACTGCGATACTGATGTGTTGTTTGTTTTCCTCAAACCCTGCCTACAAGCTATCTACCCCCCCCAAATCTCTAATCCTTTTACAATGCCTCTCATGGTAGAATTACCAGCAAAAGGGGGAAGGGACCCTGTTCTTATGTCTTTCAGCCCTGCACACATGATCCTGAAGCCTATGGAAGCAGAGCAAATGGGCTCAGACACTGCCTCCAGTAAAGACATTCCATCCATTTGAGCCAGAATTGGGTTTGAATCTAGTCCTCTAGTCATCACAACAACCAGAGTGGAGCAGATCTTTCCAAGCCTGACTGACCAGCCTTACCACCAAAACCTAAGGCCACCCAGCAGACACGAATGAAAGGACCCTGAGATGGACAAATAAAGACCAAACATCTATTTTCAATCCCCAGAAGACAGCTGAAAAGACTAGGGGGGAGGGGGGAACTTCATTGTAAAGTTTTTCTTTCTTTCTTTGCTTCAGTCACATAAATTCATTGTAAAGTTTTTCTTTCTTTCTTTGCTTCAGTCACAGAAATTCATTGTAAAGTTTTTCTTTGTTTTCTTTCTTTCCTTGCTTCATTCACTGAAATTCATTGTAAAGTTTCTCTTTCTTGTCTCATCTATATTGTAATCAGTTTAATGTACTCATGTAAGAATTGTATTGGGAGTGGTTGCCACAGTGAGTTCTGTACACTTTAGATTTCTGTCTAGTGGGAGGTAAATTTGTAGCTGCATACACAAACACACAGAGACACGCCATTCAGAATTAGACTGAGGTTATCCTTTTTTCCACCTACCTCCACCCAAAGCTGCTTTTAGCTTGCTGGTTTTTTGTTGTTGTTGTTGTTTTGACTCCTGCTTTGTGGCATTAAAGCCCAAGCAGTCATATCTCCCTGTTAATTCCATGGGGGAAGGGGACAGGTCCCCACAGGCAATTTCCCCACTTGAAGAGCTAGCAGAAAGGATCTTCAAAAACCCAAGGCCTGACTGCTGCCCAGTAAAGCAGGGTATTTTACACTGGTGGTCTCAGGAGTAAGAGTCCCAGGGCTCATTCTAAAAAAAAAAAAAAAAAAGGAAAAGCCTAGATTGCACACTGGCTAATTTCAATTTGGACTCACAAATCCTAGATGCACTAAAGTAAGAGCTAGGGCAGATTCAAGAACCATCCCTTGGAAATGGGCAGCCTGTGATTTCAAGGTAAACCATGGCTGTGGGAATATTGTGGGGCCTGTGCTTGCTTGAAACCTGTCTGGGAGCTCATCGAAAGTGTTATCAAACATCTGAACATAATTGGCATGGAAAATTGGATACTGTAAATTTATTTCCAGAACTTTTGCCCTGGCCATTGACCATCATGGTTGAAAGCTCTCCTTTTGGGAGCCACTGAAGGAATCCTGCTGCTGCCTCTTTCAACTGCCTCTTTCAACATCTTCCCTTCTGCATCAGAGAAAATTGAAAGCACCCATAAAATCTCCCTGACCTGATCAATTTGAAGCTTGTGTCAAAACATGTGTTGCACTCACGTGTTTTGGAAAAAAAAATGAGGGATTGTAGGAAGTTAGCACCCACCCCTCTCCTAGGAAATGAGATATCCTAGGAGATATTAAAAGGTAGAAGATATTCTGTGGAACACATCTGGAAACATGCTTTTAAACAAACAAAAGACTCCTCTTGGAAACCCCCACCCCAGCTCACACATTCCTCTCACCTAGACTGGAAGTCTTCTGCATGATAAAACCACAATAGGATTTGCCCAAGGCCCTTTCTTTCAGCCAAAGCTAGATTAGACAAAAGCCAAAAGTTGCCCCAGCATGCCCCTGGGGGGTCTGAGAGCCAATGGGATACATTTCTATACAGAAACAGGAAATTAAGAGGTGGGACCCAACTTAGACTATAAAAACCAGGAACTCAGCATCTCTCTTCCTCTTTTTTCTCTTCACCACACCTGGAACCATGTAAGCTACCTTTTCTGTACAGGGGCTCAAGCCATGTGCTCCTGTCCACCATTAAACCTTCCTTCCAAGCAACCTTCATGAATCCAGTGTCTTTTTCCCCACTTGGAACTGAACCTAAAAGGATATTTCCTTATAACACTAGGAACCCAGGTGGCACAGTGGTTAAAGTCAGGGGTTCCTCCCGGTTCAGACTGGTTCACCCGAACCGGAAGCGACCCGCTGGTGACATCACAATGATGTCACCAAACCAGATCGGTTGCTGCCAGTCCATGGGTGCCCCCATCTTTTTTTTGAATTTCTTTTTTTTACTTCTGCGCATGCGCAGAAACTGAGTTTCCGGCACTGTGCATGCGTCACCATTTTTTCAGCATTTTTAAAAAAATTGCCATTTTTTTTACAGAGCAAGTGTGGCCACGAGGCGCGGGAGGAAGCGAACCAGCAGCGAGATAAGTTGCAACCCACCCCTGGTTAAAGTGCAGTATTGCAAGCAAACTCTGTTCATGGCCTGGAGTTTGATCCTAATGGAGCTTGAGGTTGACTCAGCTTTCCATCCTTCTGAGGTTGGTAAAATCAGGACCTAGATTGGCAAATAATGCTTCTACATTATAAACTGCCCAAAGGGTGCAATAAAGCACAGTATTTTATCTATCTCAGTGTTTTGGCATTTTACCAAATCTTCATGATTGCCCATTTTGAGTTTATCTCTTTTTCTGGATTTCAATATACATTTTGCTGCCAAATTTCCCATTTGAGAACCATTGAAAAATTTGAATTGCTGAAGAAATCAGGTTTTTTTTCTTTAAAGTGAGCTGAAAAATATTAATGGTTTAATTTTATAGCATATTTAGACCTTGATGTAACACATGGTAGATATATGGTTTTGTACACAGAGGTTGTTCCTTCTTCTGTCCTTTTATTTTTGCATGTAATGAAAACAAAAACAAAAGCTATATTGATTTTAGTGGCATTAAAGCAGTCTGAAATTGTCTTTATATCTAGCTAGGTTGTGTATTATAAAACTAAGCTACAGTAAAATATATTGTTAATGCAAATTCTAAAAAATATGCTTATATGGCAGTTAAGTATTGTGCATACTAACTAAAAGTATTATTCTTTTCATATCTATTGAATTAACAGAAGCCACTGAATTAATAGGATACTCTCTCAGATAAGCTACTTCACTGTGGAAGGAAGGAATATGAATCTAAATCAATAATAATATCATTATTTAGGATAAGCTTTAATATGAAAACTATATGTTTTTCTGTTGGTCAAGCTCTTTTCAAAATACACAAAGTTGAACTTTTTCAGCAAAAAAGGGTATAATTCACATAAAGTTCAAGGAAGATTGTTGTACCGTTTTAGCTTGAAGTCCTAATGGTGAAGCATTAATGAGCCACCCAGTTTTGCTCACACTGAGAACACAATAAAAGTACATTTTCCCCTTGTTCCTAGCAGCTTTTGCCATCTGAAGGATCATTTTTGCCCTTGTGTGCTGTGCTTAAGTTTCAAGTGGTCACCCTCATTCTAGATTGCTGAGTCTTATTACTTACAGGCGCCATTATTCTAGACCTTAGAAAGCCTTCCATGTTCACTTTGTTATTATTATAACTCTCCTCTGTTCTTTCAGGCTATTACATCTGTGTAGATCCAGAGCACAATCCAGTAGCAGCAAGAGGGTGTAGAGGAGCAAACATCTGAACTGATCAGAGCTTGCAATTCCTGCCTTTTGTGTGTAGTTTTAACAACTGCTCCTAAAACTGAGGCACCCTGTATTTCCACAATAGGAGTTAATGTTGATGAATGGCTGGTAAATAGCTTTGATGATGCTTCAGATAACTGCCTGCATTATATAACAGTACTTTGAAAAATGAACAATAGACCCATTAACAACTGATTGGCATGAGCAGGCAGTGTTTAATCACATTTACAACACAATAAAGCTCAGTGGCTTTTCAAATAACAATTTTCACTGGTGTACAGTGAACTTTTTCTTTCTCTGTAACAGTTTCTATTTTTGTTTACAGGTGCATCTGGCCATCTGGTGAATAAGTATTTCCCCACTGAAATAGAATTAGTCTTTGGATGGTACAGATAGGTCATAATTTATTTTATTTGTATTTATTATTAGATTTTTATCCTGCCTTTATTGTTTTTAATAAGTAACTCACTGTGACAAATAATACTCTTGAGGAGTCCTTGGCGCTCTCTGAGGTTGCTTGTTTTCTTGCAGATGTTTCATTACCCAAACTAGGTAACATCCTCAGTGCTAGTCTACAAATAACACTCTTTCCTAACAACAACCCCGTGAAGCAGGTTGGACTGAGAGACAGTGACTGGCCCAAGTGTCCTTGGAGATTCTAAATTATCCAGGTCATGGTTGTCCCAAAGGTGCTTTTCCAAAAGGCAACTGGACTTTTGGGGATTTTTTTTTTCCTTGAAAACTTTTCGCTTCTCATTCAAGAAGTTTCTTGGATGAGAAATGAAATGTTTTCAAGAAAATCCTCCCAAGAAAGTCCAGTTCTCTTTTGGAAGAACACTTTTGGGCTGATTGTCCCAAGGTTATCCAGATGGTTTTCATGCTGAAGGAAGGACTAGAACTCACAGTCTCCTGCTATCTAGCCTAGTGCCAATCTGGGCTTAGTTTAGTCTAATCTATTTTAAGCAAAATATTATTAAGAACTATCAGCCAAATTCACTTATATAGCTATACAAAACTTGGGAAAACCATGTTTTGAATGGTGGCATAGAACATTTTAAAGTAAGTACTGTTGTAAAGAATATCCTTCTGGGTTCGGTTCCAAGTGGGGGAAAAGACACTGGAAGCATGGGACTGCTTGGAAAGATGGTTTAATGGAGGACAGCAGGACCACATGGTCTGAGGTCCTAGGGCAGTGATGGTGAACCTTTTTTTCCTCGGGTGCCGAAAGACCGTGCTCGCGTGCTATCGCGCATGCGCGAGTGCCCACACCCATAATTCAATCCCTGGGGAGGGTGAAAATGGCCTCCCCCACCACCCTGGAGGCCCTCCGGAGGCCAGAAACGGCCCATTTCCCAACTTCTGGTGGGCCTAGTAGGCCCGTTTTTCATCCTCCCCAGCCACCAGAGGCTTCCCTGGAGCTTGGGGAGGGTGAAAACGCCCTCCACCGCCCTCCGGAAGCCGAAAACACCCTCCCAGAGTCTCTGTGCAAGCCGAAAATTAGATGGCCAGAGTGCACATGCACGCTGGAGCTTAGGTAGGGCAACGGCTCGCGTGCCGGCAGATATGGCTTCGCGTGCCACCTGTGGCACGTGTGCCATAGGTTCGCCATCACTGTCCTAGGGAAAGGGGGATCATATGCCTTGAGGATGTTGAAGGAGAGAAAGGGTGTTGCTGAGAGTCCCTGAGATTTTTATAACCTCTGTTGGGCCCCACCTCAGAGTTTCCTGTTCCTGTATAACAAATGCACTCTGATTGGTGGTCAGACTCCCATGGGGCCATGCAGGGGCAACTCCTATAGGCTGTGTTTTTGAGTTCAAGTTTGGCTGAGCCTTGCTGCGTTATGGTGTAATGAAAGGGTTTTGGGCAATTCCTAATATGGCTCTGTCTGAAGGAGGTAGATCTTTGTTATGTAGAATAGGCTGTTCCAGGCTATTAACAAAGGTGGGGGGGATGAGTGAGCTGGGCCATTTCCTGATGGCACATTGACAAAGGTGGGGGCTACTAAGAGAGAGTCTTTTTTCTGCCTAAAAGCATGTTTCCAGGGATATTCTATATAATATTCTGCCTTTTTAATATTTCCTAGGATATTTCATTTTTCTAGGAGAGGGGTGGGTGCTAACTTTCTACAGTACCGTAAATAAAAAAAGTCACAATTTGAGTTAGAAAAGGATATAGGTAAATGAAGTACAAATAGATATGAGCTTCAAGAAAATAACATTTGGTGGTATAAAGTGAATGAAATGTAGCGTAGAAGGTTAGCCCCCACCCTTCTCCTAGATGAATGAAATATTTTAGGAAATATTAAAAAGGCAAAATATTATACCTCCCTGGATGAGAATAGGAGAAACATGCTCTTGGATAGCAGCCCACACCTTTGTTAATAGCCTCAGAAAAACTGGTGCCAACCTATTTACAAGACAAAAGGCTGAGCCATCTTATTCTCAAAACAAAAGACCTTCACCCTCAGGACATAATAGGAATAGCCCTCTACCCATCTCACCACATGGCACCTGGGAAGATTACATCACCCAGCAAGGTTCAACCAAGCTTGGGACTCAAGACAGCCTTGAAAGCCTACAGCCTACAAAGTTACCCCTGCATTGCCCCATGGCAGCCTGACAACCAATCAGAATACATGCCCTTGCCACAGGAACAGGAAGCAAGTTCGAAGCCCAAGAGAGGGTATAAATCTCTCTCTCTCTCTCTCTCTCTCTCTCTCTCTCTCTCTCTCTCTCTCTCTCTCTCTCTCTCTCTCTCTCTCTCTCTCTCTCTCTCTCTCTTCTCTCTCTCTCTCTCTCTCTCATTCTCTCTCTCTCTCTCTCTCTCTCTTTCTCTCTCTCTCTCCTCTCTCTCTCTCTCTCCCTCTCTCTCTCTCTCTCTCTCACTCTCTCCACACACATATGCTCAATTGCCCAGGACCCTCAAACCATGTGGTCCTGACCACCATTAAACCATCAATTTAAATTTAAAAAAATTTAAATATTTAAATTAAATTATTTAAATTTAAAGTTTAATGGTGTTTAATTAATTAAACACCATTAAACCATCAAGCAACAGAGTGGTCAATTCCTGGAATACACTACCTGACTCTCTGGTTTCTTCCCCAAACCCCCAAATACATTAACATTAGACTATCTACTGTTGACCTCACCCCATTCCTAAGAGGTCTGTAAGGGGCATGCATAAGCGCACCAACGTGCCTATCGTCCTGTCATAATGTCCCCTTTTATTCGTATCCATTTTATGTATTAATAACCATGTTTATACCTATATCTGTTATCTAACACATGCTTAACAAAATAAATAAATAAATAAATAAATAAATAAATAAATAATAAATAAATAAATAAATAAATAAATAAATAAATAAATAAATAAATAAATAAATAAATAAATAAATAAATAAATCTTTCCAAACAGCCTCCATGTTTCCAGTGTCTTTCTCCCCACTTGGAACTAAACCCAGATGGACATTTCTTCCAACGGTAGGAATCCCTGACAAGAGATTGAAGACAAACTGCATCTACATTCCTTTGCTGCCTTCCAGTGTGCCCAGACAGTGAAATTAATTGTAGGAGAAACCCTCAAAAATAAGGCATACATTCCTTCTGTGTTCCTTAGATAACTAGCCTCCCAAAAGTTATAGAGAAGCTGATAAAAAAACAACAATTTCACATATATTTATCTAAGCCAAGATGTTATATAGAGAAAGAAAGAAGTTTTACAGATCACTGTACATTAACTCCAATGCCTATGATTAGTAATCATCAGACATAAATATTAGGCTGTTAATTAGAGAAACCATTAAAGGAAAGGCTATCTCAATTTTCTTTTTTCCTGGTTCAGGCAGATGGGGAAGTTATTTCTATACATCTTAATGTAGAAATGTATTAGTGATTTGATTAGATGAATGCTGTCCCATAGCACCCTATTTCTACAATTGTCTGATACTATTTTAACTTGATGTAACCAGGAATAGACACACATTCTTACATTTCAGGGTAGAGAGGGAGGGAGGGAGGAGGGAGGGAAGGAGAACACTTTTTGGCTCAGGGTATGACAAATACTGTGTGTTTAAATTCCAGGAGACCATTATTGTGTGTAATAACTAGTAAGCAAATAGCTCAAACAGAGTTATATTAGGAGAAATTTGTGTATAAACAATAGCCCATAACCATGAACATACATAGGAAGCCATTCCTTACTCCAAGGACAAATGTGCATTGTGACATCATAATGTAAGCTATATTGTTTTATAGTGGCCTAGCAGTGCTATACGCAAGTTTGTAAGGGGGAATGATTGTTCTGTTACATACATTTCAGTGGTGGGTTCTACTTACCTTTCCTGCCGGTTTGCATCGCGTCGGAAGTGCGCGTTTTGCACCCCCATCACGTCAGGCAAATGACCCTCTGCGCATACAAGCCATTTCTTTGCAAGCCGATTTCATGGAGCGGCAACCAGAGAGCCGATTCGGGGGCGTGGCCAGTCCGCCATCGCTGCCAGTTTGGCGAGCGGGGGCAAATTCCCGTCACCGGTATGGGAGAACCGGTCCGAACCGGCAGCAACCCACCAGTGATACATTTCCTCACTAGCTCCTTCCCCATGGACACCTATGATAATATACTTCCTACCTAAAAAGCTTAATTAAATAGTTTAATTAAATAGTAATTAAAGGTAATGCTGATTTAGACTTGTGCCAAGATTCATAAACTAACCCCTATTGGTTTGTTCGAAATAACATAATCAAAACAAAAAATTGCTTATCATTATCATGGTGGTGCAGTGGTTAGAATGCAGTACTGCAGGCTACTTCTGCTGACTGCCAGTTGCCAGCAGTTTGAATCTCACCAACTCAAGGTTGACTCAGCCTTCCATCTTTTCGAGGTTGGTAAAATGAGGACTAGATTGTTGGGGGCAATATGCTGACTCTGTAAACTGCTTAGAGAGGGCTGTGAAGTGGTATATAAGACTAAGTGTTATTGCTATTGCTATTATGTGTGAACTCAGTCAATGACAAGGTACCTTGATTATTATTGCTTACAATCAAGTTAACCTTTGAAAAAGATCAATTGTGTTACTGTGGCAATGGGATCTATTCATCCTATCTCACATATTTTTTTATAATTGTCCTTTCAAAATTCAAATAAAGTATTGAGATTTCAAATATCCAGAAACATTGAAAGATTTTTTTTTCTTTTTTAAAGAAAAATTCAAAGTTTTGGGGAAAATATATGTGATGTTTAATTTTGCAAAATGAACTCTATAAATATGTTATTTTCTTAACTGTACAAAATGTATTATGAGTATCTTGATTGCTTATACAAGTACATTTGGTGCATGTTTCTGAAAAATATGCTTTACTCCAAATAATTATAGATTTATTGACTCAATTTTGAGTGTTTTCCTTTCATTACAAATAGAAGTAAAAACTGCTGGGTTAAAAGGAATTGAGCATCTTTCCATTTAAATAAGTATCTTGTTCTGTAACATTTTATATAATTTGTCTCACTTCTTGAATCTAAAATATTATCAGAAGCTCCTACTGTACATCTGTGCCTTTCGTTGTACAGTATTACTTTTTCATTTTCAATGCTTTCTGAAAATGGAAGAGGTCCTTTAATCAGTAAGCTTGATTTGGATTATTTCCAAACAGAATGTCATTGGATCTATATCAGCGTTCCCCAACATTTCCCCATTGTGGACTGCCAGAGCAGAGGGGATGGTTCCGCGTGAGTGGCAGCAAGCACGCGTCCACCACTTGCCCAAATGGAGTTACGTGTGTGCACTTATACCACTCTCACAAGTGGAGCTGAGTGTGCGCTTGCTCATCGCTTCCACAGCCGAGTTCTGAATGGGCTGCAGCCCAGTACTGGGCCGCGACCAGGGGGTTGAGGATCCCTGTTCTATATTACTTAAAGTAAAAATTTTAAGAAATATTTATTTCGTCTGTCCCAAATTTTCCAGTTTCTTAAACCATGTGTGTAAAAGTAGATTAACTTCTTCTTCTTCTTCTTCTTCTTCTTCTTCTTCTTCTTCTTCTTCTTCTTCTTCTTCTTCTTCTTCTTCTTCTTCTTCTTCTTCTTCTTCTTCTTCTTCTTCTTCTCCTCCTCCTCCTCCTCCTCCTCCTCCTCCTCCTCCTCCTCCTCCTCCTCCTCCTCCTCCTCCTCATCATCATTATAATTTTAATTCCGCTGGGATTGACCTATTTTTTCAGATCTTTACATTTCTAAGTCTGACACGATTTACTGTTTCAGATTTTTTTATAACGAAGTACAAAAACAAATATTTGATTGCTTGATTGATTGATTGATTTAATGTCCTTAGGTTGGGGCCAACTTTTAGTGAACACATTGATAAACATTGCCTAGGATGATCTGTCTCCTTTTTTTTTAAAATGCCTCATTGGGGGAACCCCCCCCTTTTTTTACAGATCTTTACATTTCGAAGCCTGACATGATTTACTCTTTCAGAATTCTTTATAACAATCCCAAAGAACTAAAACAAACATTTGAGCGATTGATTTCATGCCCTCAAGTTGGGGCCAACTTTTAGTGACCACATAGGTAGACCTTGCTCAGGATGATCTGTCCCCAACTTGGTTCTTCAGACCTTCCAATGGGGTACCCATCAACACGTAGTCAAGCACTCTGGATATTGCTGGTCACAGCTACTTTCTCCCAGTACTGCCAGTCCCCTGAACACTTATCAATCTGGGATATAATGAAATCCAGCAGGTTCTGACAGGTTCCGGAGAACCGGTAGCAGAAATTTTAAGTAGTTCGGAGAACTGGCAAATACCACCTCTGGCTGGCCCCAGACTGGGGTGGGAATGGAGAGTTTGCAGTATCCTTCCCCCAGGAGTGGGGAGGGAATGGGGATTTTGCAGTATCCTTCCCCTGAAGTGGGGTGGAAATGGACATGCCCAGCAAGCCACGCCCACCATGCCACGCCTACCATGCCACACCATGCCCACCAAGCCATGCCCACAGAACCGGTAGTAAAAAAAAATTGGATTTTACTACTGATATAGGGGAGCTGGGGCAAAATTAACAAGAATTAACTGGGAAAAAGATTATAGGCATAGTGCAGGGCGTGGGACAAAATAAGAGAGAAGTTGTCCAGTGCTTCTCACAATTGGAGTGATAGGTGAAGCAGCATGGAATTCTCTAGAAGAAAGAAGTATGGGACAATCTCTCTCTTGGTTCATCCTGTACCCCTCTTTTTTCCTTGTTCTTCCAACCCACCTGGGCTACTTTTGTACATATATGAGCTTAGAACTTTCCCAAAAGAGTGCTATCCTTAACCCTAACTTGTCCCACATCAAACTGGTTAAGGGAGACATCAATCATTCACTTGTTAGGGCAGATGCACACTTTCTGCTTGACCCTTTGCCAGTACACTGCTTTGTGGTCTCCCAACCCTTTGCAAATCCATATCACAGTGCCAGTGGTGGGATTCAAATTTTTTTACTACTGGTTCTGTCGGTGTGGCTTGGTGGGCATGGTATGGCTTGGTGGGCATGGCATGGGAAGGATACTGTAAAATCTCCATTCCCACCCACTCCAGGGAAGGATACTGCAAAATCTCCATTCCCTCCCCACTCCAGGGGAAGGTTACTACAAAATCCCCATTTCCTCCAGATCAGCTGGGACTCAGGAGGCAGAAAATAGATGGGGTCGGGGCCAGTCAGAGGTGGTATTTACCGGTTCTCCGACTTACTCAAAATTTTCGCTACCGGTTCTCCAGAACTGGTCAGAACCTGCTGAAACCCACCTCTGTATCACACCCATGTAAGTTGTTCCAGGCTAGGTCAAGTTATTGTTTATAATTGTGTATAGTAAAGGTTTGAATTACTGGATGATTTGAACAAATATATTTCAAACCCAAATGTCCATTAAAACTAAATTTACATAAGGCCTGTCATTTGTGTTAATTTATCTTGTTTGCATAACCATAATCAATTGGTTAAGAAATCCACAAAATCCATGTGCATGTGTGTGTGAATGAAGGATGAGGAAAAACACAGTGAAAGTTCTATATGTTTGGAAAAAAACAAACTAGTATCATGAGTGGGAAGAGTCTATAATCTAGTGAGTGATTATCTAACATTTCTGGCTATTATTATTTTTTCATGAAAAAATTAATTTGCAAAGATTAAAATACAAAATGTCAAATTATTAAAAAACAACAACAAAAAAGACCTTAACCAAAATTGTCTTTAAAAAACCCTAACACACACACACATATATAACTTACTCCCTAGTTGAATGCTGATTAGTATAATACAACAATGTTGGTTTCCCACTTCTTGTGAAACAGGCCAAAAGAATTTTAAACTGTTAAACTACTATATCTGCTTACAAATTGTTAGCCTGTCATCTACCAGTATAAACTATATTCACATTATTTATTAATATTAATATAGCTGCTTCTTCTTCTTCTTCTTCTTCTTCTTCTTCTTCTTCTTCTTCTTCTTCTTCTTCTTCTTCTTCTTCTTCTTCTTCTTCTTCTTCTTCTTATTATTATTATTATTATCATTATCATTATCATTATCATTATCATTATCATTATCATTATCATTATCATTATCATTATCATTATCATTATCATTATCATCATCATCATCATCATTATCATCATCATCATCATCTTATTTTAGTTGAAGGTACATTTAGCTATTAAAATGTTTCTCACTATTTCCCTCTTCTTTCATCACATCCTCCTTTAAATTGAAATAACTTATTTCTGAATATTTATGTATAGGAATTGCAGCACCAGTAAAGACATTAAAAGAAATGTTGTTGATAGCAAATATTTCACATTTTGATGCAGTTCTATATCCAACTTTTGTGTTTCATTATGCCTCATTGAGCAGAATGTCAGTCATTTCAAAACTTCATTTCTTGAAGTAGACTTACATATTTTATGTCCAATTATAGTACTGATTGTTTTAAAAGCAATATTCTTAGCATAATTAAAAACATCCTATTATATGTGTAACTAATTGACATTCACAAATTTGCTTAGCAACTAATGTTTAAGAAAGAGATAAATGAACAAGATTATGGGCTAAACTATATACAGACAATTATATGGAAGAGAAGGACTGACGGTAAACATGCTTGTTAGGAAGAAAATCCTGAGCAGGGGTGAAATGCAGCAGGTTCTGACAGGTTCTGGAGAACCGGTAGCGGAAATTTTGGGTAGTTCGGAGAACTGGCAAATATCACCTCTGGCTGGCTCCAGAGTGGAGTGGGAATGGAGATTTTGCAATATTCTTCCCCCAGGAGTGGGGAGGGAATGGAGATTTTGCAGTATCCTTTCCCTGGAGTGGAATGGAGATTTTGGGAATGGAGATTTCGCAGTATCCTACCCCTGCCACGCCCACCAAGCCATGCCCACCAAGCCACACCATGCCCACCAAGCCACGTCCACAGAACCGGTAGTAAAAAAAATTAGATTTCACCACTGATCCTGACTGAATGCTGGAGGACTTAGGTTTTGTAGGCATAGAAATGAATGCACTCTTAGTGACTTTGGACAGAATTTATAGTAGTTTATCTTAATAATTATTATGTTATTCAGTTTAACTTACATAAAAACGGTAGGATATAATTATAATGAACAAAATGGGCATGGATTTTCCTGAAATTTATCTTCCTAGAAGAGCATTCTCATGATAAGTTTCAGAATTTTAACATTTGGCTGATTCAGTTTCACAGAGCATTGTAAAACTATAAAATGTGCTGTAGGTAGCCAGAAAAATGGAAAGTGGAAAAGTGATGTGAAAGAGGGAGAATGTAAATTAGACTCTGAAATGTCTTATTTAATTTAATCTGGCAGGTTAAGCATTTTATGGGTCCCATCAGCCAAGTTATGTTAACTGTTGGGTACAGTGGTGGAATTAATTTTTTTTAACTACCGGTTCTGTCGGTATGGCTTGGTGGGTGTGGTGTGGCTTGGTGGGTGTGACTTGGTGGGTGTGGCAGGGGAAGGATACTGCAAAATCTCCATTCCCACCCCACTCCAGGGGACGGATACTGCAAAATCCCCATTCCCATCCCACTGTAGGGGAAGGATACTGCAAAATCCCCATTCCCTCCCCAATCCTGGGGGAAGGATATTGCAAAATCTCGATTCCCACCCCACTCTGGGGCCAGCCAGAGGTGGTATTTGCCGGTTCTCTGAACTACTCAAAATTTCCCCTACCGGTTCTCCAGAACCTGTCAGAACCTGCTGAATAGCACCCCTGGTGGGTAACAGGAGATGTGCCTTCTCTGTTGTAGAATTGAGGATAACCCCAATCCTGTTGGCCTTTTGTAAGTTATTGAAAACCTGACTTTGTACCCAAGCCACAAAACAAGGCCCCAAATGTGTGAAGGGCCCCATTTCATGACTGTATTAACCTTCATGGGCCATACTGCTGCTCAGTGACCATATCAGTGGTGGGTTCCTACCGGTGCGGTCCACTCTATAGCACCGGTAGCAGCCCGCTGGTGACGTCACAGTACCGGTGCGGTCGGTTGCCGATGCCTGGGCACCGCCATTTTTTTTAAAAAAAATTTAAATTTTTTACATTTTTTTCTTCTGCGCATGCCCAGAAGCCGAGCTTCCGGCACTGCGCATGCGCTGCCTTCCTACCCCACAGTGAGTCCAAGCAGGGGAGGATGGCTGAGGGAGCGCATGAGATGCTGAAAGAACGGGCGGCAGGAGCTATCTCCATTCCCCTCCCTTCAGCAGTCCGAGAAGCCACGAACATGCGGTGATGATCCCAGGCATTTTCGCACATTCGAGGCTTCTCGAGCTGCTGAGGGGAGGGGGAATGGGAGGCAGGAGCCTAGGATCATCGAATGGGGAGAAGCATTCAGGCTGGACAGAGCCTCCTAGAAGAACCGCTGCCCCGGTCTTGCTGCTCCCGCTGCAGGGGGCTGTGTTGCAGGTGGGCAATATCCCCCCGCTTCTCCGGCCGCTGCCAAGCTCCTGAGGCCCACGCCCACCCGGTCACATAGCTGGCAAGCCACACCCAGAAAATAAGCCACGCCCACAGAGTGGTAGTAAAAAAATTAGGAACCCGCCCCTGGACCATATATATTTATGTTGTATTGTTTTAATTGCTTTTAATTTTTTTTATGTTCATAAAGTCATAGGGTTAGAAGTGACCTTGGAGGTCTATTAGTCTAATCTCCTTCCCAACGTTATCCAATTTTTTCTTGAAAACATCCACTGATAGAGCACCCACAACTACAGGAGGCAAGCTGTTTCATTCATTAATCATTCTCACTGTCAAGATCTCCCTTGGCAAGTTTCCACCCATTGCTTCTTGCCCTGCCCTCTGGTGCTATGAAGAATAAATGGATGCCCTCTTCACTATGACAGTCCTTCTAGTTTGAAAGACTGCTATTATGTGTCCCCTCTGCACTCTTTCTAGGGTGCATTATCATTTTTGTACTGTGGTCACCAGAACTGGACGGAGTATTCAAAATGTGACCCCACTAGTGCAGTGGAGAGCAATACTATCACTTCCTAGGTTGTTGATGCTATCACTCTATGTATGCAGCCTAGGACTGTGTTGGCTTTTTTGGCAGCTGTAACACTCTGCCAACTCATGCTTAAGCTTATAATATATTTTATATAATATATTCATACTTATTCAATATCAGCTTCATTTAGAAGCAGAACATTTTAATAGTATTATCCTTTAGTAACTAGCCAACTATCATTGCTCTGAATTAATTTGAAACGTATTGTACATGTATGTGCCAAAAGAGTTGGTCTTGCTAGTAAATGAAATGAACTGAGAGTCAATAATTCATTGAAGAGATACAACAGAAGAGACAGAATCTATCAGTGGTAATTAATGGAGCCTTGGTGACGCAGTGGTTAGAATGCAGTATTGCAGGCAAGCTCTGCCCACAGTCTGGAATTCGATCCTGACCGCCTCAAGGTTGATTCAGCCTTCCCTCCTTCCGAGGTTGCACCCAGGTCGTTGGGGGCAATATGCTGACTTTGTAACTGCCTAGAGAGAGCTGCAAAGGACTATGGGGCAATATACCATATATTTCTAAGTGCTATTGCTAATGATTTTCTCATATTTCTTAATAGCTTTTATGAAGATAGACAACAGTATTAAGGCATCATGGTGCATAGCATACAAGAAACTTACAGATTTTGCAAAACAGCAGAAATAAATGCCTAATGAAAAAGTACAAAGGTTTATGTGATAAAAACAAAGCTTATAGAGCTCATATTTTCCTTTACTATTTCTGACAGAGAACAAGAACATTTAACCAAACACAAGCAATTCACCAGTTGCTCTTTCAAAACCTTGGAGGAAAAGTTGCCTAGATATGGAAATCCTAAAGCTACAACCAGTTCGACCCTCAATAAACATGATGGAAATACAGAGCTGTGGTTTTTCTCATTTTTCACTTTGATATTTTTGAAATGTCATTGAGAAACTACGTGCACATGCTTTGCCCTTATCTCCTCCAATGTATGAACTGCTTACTGATTGTACTGGATAGCTGATATGTGCAATAAAGAATAAGACCTATATTGCAAAAAATTATCTTCCCCTTCCCTAAATTCTCTGTATTTTTGTTCTTGCATATCTACAGTAGGCTTGATGTCTAATGCTGTTGGGGACAGGAATTTTTCAATAGGCTATTTATAGGAGTAGAGTGACTGGGTACAAAATCTTGGCAGGAAATGTAAAGGACCAGAGTATTGCTAACATTCATAAACTGATAAAGGCTAATATATCTTTCTGATATGGAGAGATTCTGAAGTTTCTCTGAAACCTTACAATTTGTCACAAGGAGGAGATGTTGAGTAGTTCTGTGTCTTCAGAAATAAATATTTTTTTCTGCTTTAAACTGCTATGCATCATGCCTTCAGCTTTTGATTTATGTAAAGCCATAATTACTTATTGTTTATGCGTATATTTATCTCTTATCGCTCATATCAGTATATGTATATATATTATTTATTTTTTGTAAAGCCATAATTACTTATATATTGTGCTTCTGCTTATCCCTTATCTCTCATATCAGTATATGTTGTGTGTACAGTAAATACAGTAAAATTTTGTCTGTAGTGCAGGAATAAACAACGTGACACAGTCTCCTGACAATGCCACACTGTCCTGACAATTTAAAGGAATTAAGCTGATGGGTTTTAACGTGTGTTAAGAATGATTGGCATGATTCATAAGCTATTAAAATCATGTTTCAAACAAACCACGAATTACTTTGTAAAATGCATTACATTTTAATGTATTTCAATTACTTTTTTGCTAGATTTTTCAGGGATTTAAATAAAAGTCCTTTGTAATTAAAATTTCTATTATAGTTAATCCACTAGCAATATATTACATGTGCACTTATGAGGAAATATGCTAATATAGATATGCGAAAGGTCATATGGTTGACCCGGAGAGAAACTTTATAAAGATTAGTCCCAGAGGCTAGAGCCAAAACCATATTGGCATTAATATAGCCGAAAGGTGACAAATCAGTGACAAAGGAAATCAGAGATGATTCAGACAATTTGATATAGTGGTTAAGGTGCTGACTAGAAACCAGGAGACTGTGAGTTCTAGTTTCATCTTAGGCATGAAAGTCAGCTGGATGAGTGTGGGCCAGTCACTCTCTCTCAGCCGAATCTACCTCCGGGAGTTGTGAGGAAAAAAAGGAGGAAGGAGTATTATGTAAGTTCTCCGCCTTAAGTTACTTATAAAGCAGGGCTGTCAAACTTGTGTTGTCACATGATGTATTGCGACTTTTTCCCCCTTCGCTAAACCAGGCATGGGCGTGGCCAGCACGTGACGCATCCGGCCTGCGGGCCGCGAGTTTGATACCCCTGTTATAAAGTAAAAAGGCAGGAAAAAATATAATAAATAAATACATTGTGTGATGAAATCTAGACAAATGGCTGTTTGCCATTCATGTTGCTACTCCTAAATAACAGATGTGTATGGGGGAAGGGCTACAAGTAATAAGAAATAAATAATATTTAGGTGTGTTAGTTGAAATGAATTTGTGTGTGTATGTTTAAAAAGAACAGCATTCATTATGTAGCACTAGAAACCGAGGGAAAAAAGTTTTGTACTGAAGGAACAAGCAGTTATTGCACATTTATCTAATAATGTATCCTAGTGACATTAAAATAAATGGAACATTTCTATGTTTATTTTATAAGCAACATAATTATAGTCTGTACTTTTCCCATATCCTAGCATTTGCATATATAATTTTGATATTGGCTGTGTTTTGTACATTATCACTGAGAAAGTAATAGTAAAACAGTCAATATTTTTTTCTCCCTGATAATGTTTTGAGGAAATAACATCTTACTTCTGATAACTGTTTAAATAAGTACACCTGAGTTAGATCAGTCATGACTTGGTTAACAGCTGAAAAGAACGACCATCTTCCACTTAGCATCTTAAGGGACTTAAGATGCTGTACGCCGCCCTGAGTCCCTCGGGAGTAGGGCGGCATAGAAGAACCAAATAATAAATAAATAAATAAATAAAATAAATTGGTGTGGTTACTTTTGCTTATGAATAGTTATGTTTACAGGTGACTCTTCTTGGGTATACTAGGTAAAAAAAACATGAATGAAAATCCTATGGAACTATTTTGTGTTTTTAAGTATGAAAAGAGCAAGGATAATAAATAAAAGTAAGAAAATGTGGAAATAATGGAACTAAGATTTTTTTATTCAGAGAAAATACAGAAATAATTATTTTAAATAAGCATACTAATTCCACAGCTCTTGAAAATGGCATCAGCAGTAATTCAGAAAAATCAAGTGTAATTTTCCTAATAATAATATAATAATAACAACAGAGTTGGAAGGGACCTTGGAGGTCTTCTAGTCCAACCCCCTGCTTGGGCAGGAAACCCTACACTACTTCAGACAAATGGTTATCCAACATCTTCTTAAAAATGTCCAGTGTTAGAGCATTCACAACTTCTGGAGGCAAGCTGGTCTAGCATAGCAAGCTGGTCTAGTATAGCTGTGAAAAACATTTCTACCATTATTGACAAAATGATGCAACTGGAATTGGGGAAGAGGTAAACTGGAATTTTTGGTTCTCTTCCCATTTTGATTTTCAAGCAAATACTAAATTTTTAAGGCATCCATTGTTTCTTGTTTTGCCAATAATAATAATGTTGCCATCATCACTCAGTACTGAAATCCAAGGATAAATTTTTCATTCTACTTTATGGGTTTCTTCAGTACTGTATTCTGTCGCAGTCAATTCATGTATGAATCTGTGCTGAGCAAGTGCTGAGTCACCAAGCAGTGACAAAAGAAACAACAAGGATATAGGTATGCACCCAAACCTACTTTTAGCTGTCAAAATCACTTGTGCCCTAATTAACATTACTCAAGGCTGGGATTGAAAAGATAGAAACTAAAAACAACTATTCTGTTGCTATTAAAAATAGGAAGCAATGGGAGAAATACAGTGAGTGAATGTATATGGCTATTTCTAAGCACAACTGAATAAAACCTCTAAGTGACAGCAGAGTGAATGGCAGAATGCCCAAATAATAGAGTGGACTATATTTTTTCAGATATTTTTGGATGCACCCCAAATTAAAATTTCTCTAAAGGCTGGAAGCTGAAGAAGAGGTAAATTTTCTCTCCAGGGACATTTGGTGTTTAAAAATAAAACACTTAGAAACATGCAAAAATAATAGTGTCTGAAGTAGTACAGTACATAATCTCTCCACATTCTAAAACATTTTATAGTAGTCTCCAAATTTATATACCCGTTTAGGACTAACCTGGAATGATTATGAAGTTACAAAACATATTCAGAACATAAACCTTTAGCTGTGCTCTTGACCTTTTTTGAGTCATCCAAACTTTAGATGCATAACTGACATGGTCTGCTGGATATCTGAATGCACATAGGATTCCTTAGATTTCGAAGTTCAGATTATAGTTAGGATTTGGCATGGAAAGGATTCCCTGCCGGTGTGAAAACTCACATCACACAGATGGGAACAGGAGGAACTGCTTAAACATGTTGCTCTGAATGCTGACCTTTCAGTGAAGTACCTGTGAAAGAGTCTAATGTGGAAAAATCTTATTTAAGAACAAAATCACCATAGAAATCAGAGGACATTCTAACCCATTAATTGTTCTCACTGTCCGAACATTTCTTCTTCTGTGGGGAGTTTTATATAAAAATAAATTTTATTCCTTACACTGTCTCCATCTTCCCTTAAGCATTAACAGAATCCACAATGGACTGAGAATCAGCATCTCTACCAGATAATTGATAGTCAAGCTGAAACTAAGTTAATTAAGTAAAAATAGCAAACAGGGTAATTTTTTTACCTCAAACTTCCTTAAACCCCTAAATAAATTATCCAGGCTTAATCCACATAGCAAAGAAGAATGTCTGTGAACACAAAGAGTTAATTAAAACTGTTTCCCAGCGGAACTACATGTTCACCAGAATAAACGTCATAGATGATATGACATGCCCACACTCCTCAAGTGACACTAGCATGTACTCACCTACATGCCTCTCAAGACCCACACCAAGGGACAAGGCCTTATAAAACAGCCTTTTTGTACCTCATTTTCTCTGTAGCTACTCCCACAAGCAAACATCTTTGCTTTTGGGAATAAATACATCTCCTTTCCTCACAGCTGTCTGGATTTCAACCCCTGCTTGAGTTGAAACCCCAAATTATTCTTCTGACACTCCTAGGTTGGATCTCTTTTTAACAAACTTTCACCCATTACTTCTTGTCCTGTTCTCTGGTACTTTGGAGAATATTCCTCCCCTCAAGTACTGGGAGACAGTTTTCATGTCCTCCCTAATACTTCTCTTTGATAAGCTACACATACTTAACTCCCTCAACTGTTCATCATAGGATTTAGCTGCCAGACCCTTTACCATCTTTGTTGCTCTTCTCCTCACAATTTTTAAGGGTCTCATTGTCTTTTTTTGTATCATGGTGACCAGAACTGGATGCAGCATTTCAAATGTGGCCTTACTAGTGCAGTATAAAAGGGTATTGTCACTTACCATGATATTGATATTATCCCTCTGTGGATACAGCCCACAACTGCATTGTTTGTTTGGTTTTTGACAACTGCTGGCACTCACTTAAGTATGTGGTCCACCAGGAAACCTAGATCTCTCTCACAGTTAAAGTTGTGACTTCAATGAATTGTAATGTTAGAATTTGGAGTAGGATTTTTGCTGTTTATTGAGGTTATAGAAATAATTTAAAAAAATGCCATACATATATCAGCATAAGCTAATCAAATAACTATATTAGATCACAGGCATGTTTAATCAATTCATAAGAACAGGTAAAGGTAAAGATTCCCCTCGCACATATGCGCTACTTGTTCCCAACTCTAGGGTAACAGCTCATCTCTGTTTCAAAGCTGAAGAGCCAGCGCTGTCCGAAGATGTCTCCGTGGTCATGTGGCCGGCATGACTAAACACCAAAGGCGCACAGAACGCTGTTACCTTCTCACCAAAGGTGGTCCCTATTTTTCTACTTTCATTTTTTACATGCTTTCGAATTGCTAGGTTGGCAGAAGCTGGGACAAGTAATGGGAACTCACCCCATTACGCAGCACTAGGGATTCTAACCGCGGAACTGCCAACCTTTCGATCGACAATTATTACTTTGAATCCAAGATCCAGGAAGCAGGAGTTGGCCAAAGTTAGACCAGTGAGAAAGCAACCAATCTATGAGCACTGCAGAGCTCATATGCAAAACAAAAAACAAAAAACCAAGCTTTGATTCAGGGTTGTTGTTTTTTAAAGAAGGCAGAGCCAGAAATATATCAACTCCGTTCTCCAGACCAGCCATTGCGCTGCTGCAAAGCACTGACATAGTGAAGGTGTCTACATTGACAGTACCAGAGAAGATGGATCAATGATCTGTCTCTGTAGAATGCAATTTCCTATCTTGTTACTCAAAGCTAGGGCTAATTAATATCACATAGTGTGTTTCATGCCAAACATTTGGATGGGCAAAGTGATATCTCATGGAGTAATTAATTCCATTTTACATAGATGGTTGGCTACAAGATACACTCCATCCGCTGACTTTGAGATTAGATTCATTGATTTCATTCTGGCTGAGGTTAATATGGGAATTTAATCATTGAGTTTTGTGAGCCTTCATTCTGATTTTATGTAGTTTTTTTCAGAATTGTTCTAAAAATACCTTATTAGCATAAAACAGCACCAGGTGGTTGGGATGCAATGTGTATGTGAATTGCATGTACTGTGTTTCCCTGAAAATAAGACATGTCCTGCTATTTAGCCAACAGGGCTTTTCAGGGCATGCTCTGAAATAAGCTCCCCCCAAAATAAGCCCCCCACAACTTCTTTCCGGAGAAAGGGGGGACATGCCCCATGCACCCGGGCCAAGCCTGCTCGGGGGCAACAGAGGCAGCCGCTCCCTCACCTGGTGGCCACCCCCAGCGCACGGGGCTCCCATTAGTTCCAAGCCCCCCATCCTTTCCTTGGAAAGAAGGCAGCAGCAGCAGCAGCAACTCAGCCAATGGGAGGAAATGTTTGGTGTCCATGTCTGCGATTTAACTCATGCCCAGCAGCACGGCGTGGCGATCGGCGGCGGGAAAGAGCCGAGGCGGCAGGAGGGCCCCGCTACGGAGCCTGTCGAGAGAGTCGCCCACCGAGCCAGAGGTGCAGGGAGGCAGATCCTGGGGTGGGCAGGTGAAAGGACACTTTTACATCACTCCACGTCACGCTGGCGGATGGGAGAGCCATGGCTCTCCCCCTCCTGCCATGGTGGCTCCGGAGCCTCGATCCCTGCCTTGCCTCCTCCTCCTTGCAGGCAGGAGCGCCACTGGAGGCAGAGAAGCCGAGCCAGTCCCACGGGGTGTGCGCAATGCCGCGGTGGAGGGAGTTGGTAAAACTCGCCCAACAATATTACTAAAGTACAGGTCTTGTGTCAGTGCCTGTGTGCATCTGCCTCTCGCTTGCTCTGTCTCTCTCTCTCCCTGCCAAAAGAGTGCCCACTGCAAAAAGAGCAAGCAAGCGAGAGGCAGGTGCGCCCAGGCACCAGAAGTGCCACACTCTGGTAAGATGCGTGTCTCGCACCTGCCCATCCCCCACCCCACCTGCTACCCCCAAATTGCGCCCCACTGTGAGACGCACATCTTACCTGAGTCTGGCAGCTCTGTGGCGTCTCTTGGCCTGTCTGTGCAGGAAAACACCTTGCAAAGTACAGAAAAACTTCTCGCTGCGAGAAGTTGTTAATTGCTTGCCCTCGCAAGAAGTTTTTCTGTACTTTGCAAGGTGTTTCCCTGCACAGACCAGCTGAGAAACGCCATGGAGCTGCCAGACTCAGGTAAGATGCATGTCTCACAGCCCGGCCCACCTCCTGCACCCCAAAAATAATAAGACCCCCCTCCCAATAATAAGCCCAAGGCCATATTTCGGGGGTCAAAAACATATAAAAAGGGTCTTATTTTCGGGGAAACACGGTATTTTATGTATGCATGCAATTGTTTAGATTTAGATTTAGATTTAGATTTAGATTTATTATTAGAGTTGGAAGGGACCTTGTAGGTCATCTAGTCCAACCCCCTGCTCAAGCAGGAGTTCCTACACCATTTGAGACAGATGGCAGTCCAGTCTTTCCTTGAAGGTCTCAAGTGTTGGGGCTCTCATAACTTCCGCTGGCAAGCTGTTCCACTGGTTGATCGCTCTCACCATCAGAAAGTTTCTCCTCACTTCCAGGTTGAATCTCTCCTTGGTCAGCTTCCATCCATTATTCCTTGTTTGGCTTTCTGGTGCCATAGATAACAGTTGTGTTGTGCATACGCAATGCCCGCGTACACACAGACACAGAAAAGAAGCATATCCTGTGCCACAAGTGCACAAGGACATGAAAATTGATTGCCCTAATTCAAATGGAAAATTCCAGATTCTGCCCAACTAGATGAAATCCAACTAGCCAGAGTCTTATATTTCTTAGATATTTCGATTTTTTTGTTTAGCTAACTATGCTAATGAAGTTGTATGAGTTGCAGTTGACCACAACTGGATAACATCAGTTCAGAGAAGTTTGATATAATTACTCCATACTTATATCAAATCATTCTTTCACTAGCAGAAATGGTCTCCCTTTTTCTTTTATTCTAGTTTTTAAGAAAAAATATTTTATGTAATAAAATGCAGAGATTATTATTTTGTCTATCTATTTCAAATGCATTTACCCCCCCTCCTTTTTTTAAAAAAAGAACATTAGCTACCACAAACTCACATTTCTAAAATTGAAGAAAGAGAAAGAATTCAATGGAAATAAATAGATTTAGGAATCATTTATTAGGATTTAGTCCCCTTTTATTTGAAATACATAAGGATCATAAAATGTGATCATAAAACAGGTAGTCCTCAACCCCAATTGAGCCCAAATTTTTTGTGGCTAAACAAGATATTTGCTAAGTGAGTTTTGCCCCATTTTACAACCTTTCTTGACCCAGTTGTTAAGTGAATCACTGCAGTTGTTAGTAACATGATTGTTAAGTGAATCTGGCTTCTCCATTGACTTTGCTTGTCAGAAAGTCGCAAAAGGGAATAACATGAGCCCAGGACACTGCAGCCATCATAAATACATGTCAGCTGACAAGCGTCCCAATTTTGATCATGTGACCCTAGGGATACTGCAATGGTTCTAAGTATGTAAAACAGTCATGTCATTTTTTTTAGTGCCATTGTAATTTTGAACTAAATGAATGGTTGTAAGTTGAGGACAGCCTATATATGTCATTTGTATCTTTGATAAACATTTTATATATTGTCTACATTGAACTTGTATTATCAACGTAAGTATGCTGTTTTAGTTGCTTGGTGGTAATGTTATTGCTTTTTAATTTATACATTTTAAATCTTTTCAGAGATAATTATCATTGTAATTAAGAAAGAACAATAACCATAATTATTTTATGTTCTGCAACATTCCTAAAAAAATTGCCAGCTCAAGCCATATTAGATTTTTTATTGCATTATGCCATACCAACACAATGTTCTAAAATAAAATTAGAACAAATTAATGAGTGAAAATAAATCTATCTGAAAAAATAAATCTTTTTAAAGGCTGGCACTTTCTACATAATAAACAAAAATATGAAGAGTGAGAAATGTTTCAAAATGTCTAGTACTAAATCTATACATTGTTTTGTATATTATATTCCCACAATAAATAATCATGAAAGACACTATCATATTTCTTCTTTTATATATTTTTTCTAATTATTTTACCATTGATTATAAGCAAACCAGTGGTGAAATCTACTTACCTTTCGTACCAGTTCAGAAGCGCATGCTTTGCGCGTGCGCGCTACCGTCACACATACTTTTTCACCCTCTGCGCATGCTCAGAAGACTTTGCGCATGTGCAGAGGTTAAAAACAAGAAAATGGCGAAGTCCGGGTGGGTGGGCAGAGTCTCGCGCTGCCGGCGCTACCGGTACTCCAAACCACCAACGGCCACCGCTATTGGTATGCCTGAACCGGGGCGTACAAGTAGGATTTCACCACTGAGCAAACAAACAAAAACCAAACAAAACTTTAATTCATAATGCACTCTCAGTGGGGTATAGTTAATCATAATATAAAATTTACATTTTCCTCCAATGAGAATGATTTACAGAAGAAATATTTCCACAATCCACATACTTAAGGTCCTTCCTATTTTAAAACTGCCAGCCCCATGACGTAGACCAGACCAAGATATCAGTTCCATCTTACGGCTAAATTAAGATTAGTATAATAGTGTCTTGCAAGTCTGTGCTTCAGTCAATAAAGCAAAATATTTGTAACTCAGGGCAGAAATTAGGGGTCCTTGGTTCTCTCTGAGCTTGGTTCTTTTCTTGCAGATTTTTCATTATCCAAACTAGGTAGCATCATGTTTGCTTCATTCATTCATTCATTCATTTCTACAGCTGCTTATCTCAGTCAATGACTCTGGGTGGTTTACAATTCAAAAATACATTGCATTTAAAAATACTAAAAATATTTTAAAACAATGAAAATATTCAGATTAAAGTTTACTTTCCCTTATATTCCTGTGAATTAGGGAAGTGTCCATGTAAGATGTTTTTGCATGCCTTCTACATGACTTGGGTTTAAGCCATGTTTTTGCCTTATTGATCTAGTAATGGATCACACATATCTCTGTCAAGATCCTCTTTACTCTCTAAATCATTATGCAGTTGCAAGCTTAAACCAGCCTTTGCCATGCATATTTGAACTTATATATGTAGGGCTGGGCATAAATTCAGCCTGAAGGTGACTTGATGATAGACTCCATTGGAGCTGGGTGGCCAATAAATTCAAATAAATAATAATAATAAATACCTGTAATAATATTGCATGTGGACTGCAAACTCTAGATAAATGGATGATAGCAAAAAGTGTTTTGGATTCTGTTGTTTGCTATACCATGATCAGATTTTTATAGCTGTAATCAAATCAAATTTATATCAAATTTTTAAATCAAGTTATTACATTGATTTTATATATGTCAAATTGAATCATGTGCCTTTGATTTTATTCAGAAGATTAGTGGGCTTTGGCCCATTTTTCAGTTCAAATATTCCAACTAAACCAACCTATGTTTTCAAATTAAAATGCAAATTTTAATCAGATCAATGAATGATATTGAAAATTGGATGGTTCGCTGACCCATGTGCACATGCTGATTTAATTATTGAAAATGGATTATATTACTGATAAGGAAGACAACTTATTTACTGTAAGAACTTGAAGATTTTTGCTAGTAGCTGGCATACAAATATCAAATGGACATTATATGCTAATGATCTGTACATTTTATTAAATAAATAAATGCTGTGCCTATAGTCCAAAATACTTAGCCTCTATTTAAAGTTTGTACCATAACAGATGATCACTTGAGTGTTGTCTCCCTGGTCCTTAACACACCTTCTGGTGATATGTAAGTAATATATTGGATGGATAAGCATGGTGAGTATTGAACAAAGTCTGAGAAGTTAATCCAAAACCTACAGATTTTTCATCAATTTCCCCCCAAAATTTAACATATACATTATTCTATCCATATGAAATTATTCACTGGTCATTAAATCAAGGCTGAATGTCAGAAAACATTATTGCTCAGAAATACGTCATATATGTATTTGTGTGTGCAGTGATGGGTTCTAAATCCCATCGCTACCGGTTCGCGTGCTCATGCGACGCTTCTGCGCAGAAGCATCAAGGGTGGGTGGGCGGAGCCTCCCGCCACTGCTACCGGTTTATAGAACCGTACCGGTAGCAACCCACCGCTGTGTGTCTGCCTACTGAGTGTTTTAGAGAGATTTTAAATGGCATGGCAGCATTTTCTCACCGTATCCATAGATAACTAAACTAATGCACAAATACAATTCTGCCAGAACATATTCCTACTAAATCTTCACCTCTCTGTAACTAATCTTCTGTTCCTAACCTTTATTTTTCCTAATTTCAGAGCCCATCTTCAGTTAAGAAACATTTTTGCATTTCACTGAGTGCTTACTAAATTCCTTTAATAGCTTTATGCAGAAGAATTTATCAGAGCTTTTATATACAAAAAAGCTCCATTAATTAGTTTAAGTTAATGGTGCACTTTGAAGATTAAATAGCACGGTATAAATGGTAAGTGGCATTATTATAAAAATGTTCCCTGTATATAATTGCTTCATTATTAATGCAATAAAACTGACATTATTGGTGCCTGTCCAAATCATGTTGTCAAAAATTCACAGGTAATTTGAATTTGCTGTGCTTTGTTTCTTTCCATTTATTCATTAGAATCCTACTACTAGTGTTTGATAATTTGTATGCTTTTGATGTTCCTTAGCTCAGTATGATTTTAGTATAATTTTTCTTTTATTTAAAACATGTAAATAAAGTAATCAATCATATATTTCTTTCTCCTTTCTTCCAACAATCATGCCACATTAAGATATTTGTTACACAATTATCAACATTAAAAGCCAGAACTGCCAAATAATTTGTTTGTAAAGTTGTATAATATAAGCCTGTTGAGTCAGTCTTCTCTAATGTGGTGGCTTTCAAGTTTATTGAACTTAATTCTTGTAGTCCTCAACTACTATGACCCTACATGTTATGATTTGGAAAACTGAGGATTGAACATCTAATATAGTTAGATAATATAGAGCCGAGATGGTGCAGTGGTTAAATGCAGCACTGCAGGCTACTGCTAGTTCAGCAGTTCAGCTGTTCAAATCTCACCGGCTCAAGGTTGACTCAGCCTTCCATCCTTCTGAGGTGGGTAAAATGAGGACCCAGATTGTTGGGGGCAATATGCTGAACTCTGTAAACCGCTTAGAGAGGGCTGTAAAGCACTATGAAGCGGTATATAAGTAAGTGCTAAGTGCTATTGCTATAGTTGGAGAGAACAATGGTGAAGGCTTTCTTAGGTTTATGTAGTCTACAGGTGCCCTACCTACAGAACTGTAATGCTGTGAAAGCTAATCTCCTCACATACACATATAGACACATACACAGCCAATCATTGGCTGAATTCCTGATATATGCATAGTCTGTGGACATTCAACACCATAAGAAAAACATGAGTTGAGTAAAAGAAGAGGCAACAAAAATGTAGGCTGGCCGCAGTATCTGACAATTAGACTGGATACATAAATGGAGTTGATGAAAGAACTTTGTAATTAAAAGCCTGTGATAGTAGTTGTGAGTAGATTGTGCTTAGGTAGACAGACAGACAGACAGACAGACAGATTTTTTGCAGATATGGTCAATTATCACCTATCACCCATCACCATCTCCTCCCACTTATAACTTGTTGCTTGTATCCTTATGATTTATATCAATATTGATTGTTTCCTGATTGCTTATTTATACCTATGACAATTATTAAGTGTTGTACGTCATGATTCTTGACAAATGTATCTTTTCTTTTATGTACACAGAGAGCATATGCACCAAAGACAAATTCCTTGTGTGTCCAATCACACTTGGCCAATAAAGAATTCTATTCTATTCTATTCTATTCTATTCTATTCTATTCTATTCTATTCTATTCTATTCTATTCTATTCTATTCTATTCTATTCTATTCTATTCTATTCTATTACTACAGTCGTGTTGGGCATACCGAAGCATTTCCAAGTTGAAAGGAATGAACGGTAGCATCACCATTGCCTGTGGCACGTCTAGTTGGGGGCTTTTTCATGCTTCCGCTAAGTTGGCCATCGAAGTTGATAGGTTCTTCATTAAGTCACATCAATAACCAGTGTCTGAATAGAAATCCATGCTATATTTTCTGTAAAGCTGCTGGATGGAACAGCAGCTCCTTCATATGCACCTGGATGAGAGAGCAAGTGATAAAATAAGTGTTGCATCATTCTCATATAAACTTTATGCTTATGGACTTGTATGTAACATTACAACCCAAGTACCAAAAAGTGGCTCTTGTACCGTAAGTCCATTATAGGCATTTTGTAATTTTGGTATCACTATGGTTAGGTACAGACAAACATAACAACTGTTCTCTTTTCAATTCTAGAAATGTCTATTATTTTGGTCAATGAAGTAAATACAACCATTTTATAAGATTAATGATTATTTGGTCAGATTAAAATTAATAGATATCATGAAATTACTATTAATATATTATTTACAGGCATATTAAAAAGGTGCAAGCAAAATTATTTTGTTATTCAATTCAGAATATTATCTCAGTGCAGCTGAGAATGACAGTGTAGGAATATAAGTTTACATAAGCTGTGGACAACATTTATGTATCACTATAACCTTCCTGTTCAGGAGTAATCTTGCTACTTGTAATAGGTTATATGAATGAGGTTTAACATCTGGATTAAGTTGAATTAAGTTCAACCCAGATGTAGACATCACCAATATCGGATGGACTTATTTTAGTTATCTCTAAATACAGTGTAAGAAAGACTGTGTTCTATCCATAATATTTAAAGGTATTATTAAGGATGCTGGCAAACTCAAGATGATCAGTATGCTGTCATTATTTGTACTTAATGTTTGTATTTTCTGGAAAGCTCAGTTACAGTTAAATAAGCCTAATTGAATTTTGTGTGCATTTGCCTTTGGCATTCAGAATTTAGTTACCCCCTCCCCCTTGCTGCAGCATTTGCTGATAAATGTTTGCTTATTTATTGGATTTTGTTACTACATTTTCTTAGACTTTGGCTCAATTATTGTGGCTTTGATGTTTTAACCTACTGTTCATTATGAGATTTTCTGAGGGGATCCAATTCATATTTAAATTGAAAAAAAAATGGGCACATGAGATTAAAAATAAGACTACTGCTTTATATTTATGTCATGGATTGATATAGATTATCTTTCTAATTTCTCGTCCAGATTTATTTCCACATCTATTAAATTATTATGGTTTTAGAATTTTGTTTGAAATTAGTTTTGTGGTTACATAATTATTGTGAGGAACTGAAGATATTTTTGGTTTGTTACAGACCTTTCGATAATTCTGTGGCTTTTTTGTTTGGACCTATTTCCAAATCTGAAAATCATACTAATATTTAACTGAAGTTGGGGAAGCCAAAAGGTTGAGGACAGTGAAGATGCTGATATACAAACTGTTCTTTGCTGACTTTATAACACAAATACACTTTCACTGAAAGGTTCTTTTTTTGTCAAATAGATAAAACATGATTTATCCATCCAATTATTTCCCAAAATGGTTTACAGTAATATGGTGGTCTTACAGGAATATTTTATTCCATTCAAATTTATAAGCTGCTATCATGACTGAGAACCCAGACAGAATCTGAATTTGATGAAACCTGTGGAATATCAGCCTCAGTCATAATCAGACACAGGAACCACCTGAACAGCTGGAGGAGTTAGATGATAATGATGTCAGGCCTCCCAGCTATGACACCTATCAAGTAGAGTGTAGAACAGAGTAGAGACATTCTATGAGGCTCCTTACCAAGCAAGGTTGATTAAAGGCAGCTGACTGCAGCCTGATTTAAGAGGCAACCTCAACCCAGGATCTTTCATTGGTATCAACCATCCGATCTTTGATTCTTGTGTGATGTTCATGTGGATTCTGCTCATGAAATTCTGCTCATGAAATTCTGATCTCTGATCTCTGAATTGTCTGACAACTCTGACCTGGATCTTGGAACTGTGGATTGGACTATTCCTCTGTGTGCACTAGTTAAAAGCAAAACAATTCAGGCAAGGTTTTGTTTAGAGGCTCTGCTTTGGTTTTCATTCTTTGTCTTTGTTATCTCCCTGGCCTAGAATAAATTAATTTCCATAGCTGTTTGTTTGAGTATTGAAACTAGAAGCAGGACAACTGTATTTCTAGAACATTTCTTTCCTCATTTTCCCTGTGGCTTATGTCTTTTTAAGTTAGACACTGCACTGTGCTATTTCCACAAAAGCTGATTTCAGCCATCCAGTAAGTAAACTTTATTTTATACATTCCCCATATGATTCTTTGAATTCTACACATGATCTTGTTTAAAGAGGAATCCTGACATTTCCTTGAAAAGCCTCCTTAGATGAAAGGCCTTTTAGATCCATTTGTTTCAAGGCCAGGGCCTAAGTATTCCACAATGTTCTATGTTAATTGAGGTTCAAAGAAACCTATGTGGAAGAATATATAGCTGCTTACAGGCTTCAACACGAATGACTTAGGCCTTTAGATATCAACTAATGACTAACATAGGTCATTAGACACCAACAGTAGTAGGATGTAATATAGTATTCTAAAATATTTTGAGCAAAAAGTGGAAACTAACAAGACTCATTGTAACAGAGGGACACAACAATTAGACCAAATTAGTTGGATTTCTTGTTCATTAGACTTTAATCAATTTGTGAATACAAACTAATTCTGAGTTATATTTTAAATTTGATTTTTTATAATTAGCTGTTAGAAAAATGCTTATTAAGCATGGAGTTCATTTACATGAGGAGAATGCTAAAGCACATTTTTATATTATTAGTTTATTGGGGATAGCTAGGCATAGAGTTCATCTGTGCTCAAAATCCAAATGACCCTCAGATGGCAGCAAAGATGCACAGAAACTCTCATTCTTTGCTGACATTTGTTTATCATCTGAATTGTTGCAGCCCAGATTTCACAGACCCAGTTAAAAAGAATCACTTGGCGCTATTTTAAGAGAATGGGCCTCATATAATCTAAAATTTATTGTTGCAATTTAAGGGAGTAGCTTCTGTAATGCTGGTTGGGCTATTTGTATTAAAGTTTGTTGCAAAATCAAAACCAGAAGCACACACAGATGACTGATTCAGCTGGATTCAATAACTTCTTTATAAACATAATAACAATTGAATTTACAATACCATTAGCAGAGTTCTTCTTCAATGTAGCAACAGTTAAAAGTAAAACACAAGCAGCTTCTAGTTCAGAGTTCAGAGAGTGTGGACTGGGTGAACTGAGCCATGCCCAGCCTTAAGCTTAATTTCCAGTTTCGATTCTCTGCACAGACTCAGAAGTGGTTAGCTCCCATTGGCTGACTTAGTTGCTATGCCTATTCATTGGCTGACCTTGTTACCATTGGCTCTCCCAGTTCATGAATATCTTAACAATTTGCACATTTAACAAAATACGTATTTTGTCCACAAAGTGTGGTTTTTGCTAGAAACTGGAAGTAGACATTGTTTTCTGGCAAAAAACCACCATAAATGAAATCACATGACCTTATTTCTCTCCCCCTTGGCTGTCAGAACTTCAAATCTGGGTTGTAAATAGTAGTCTTGGTGAGGTCTGTCATAACTTTGAATGGTCACTAAGTGAATGACAATAAATCGAGGACTATCTGTATGCTGCCAAGATACTTAAACCTGGAATCCACCTAACATTATTGCAGAATATTACCTCTGCATTTAAAGTATTCCAAAAATTTCAGCAAACACAATAACATCTTACAGTATTTGAAAATATCAGACTTGTGATGGACTTGTGATAAAGAAATACTGCCGCCACATTTTTGTCTTAATTCAGAAGATTTTTAAAACAAATATAAAATTGAAACCGGATGTTTTCCTTTTAGGCCTACTCGATAAAGAATTGGAAAGAAAATTTGGAAGTTTGTTATTATATATGTGGACAGCGGTGAGAATCCTCTATGTGCAAAAGTGCAAAGATCTGTCAATTCTCAAAATGGAAGAATGGCTGGAAAAAGCGATGAGGTAAGTAGAGATGGCAAAGTTAACTGTTTTAATTAAAGAGAATGAATTATCCAGTTTTGATCTTAATTTCTACTTGTATTTTATACGAAAATAAATTATACTAAAGGATGAAAGATTCAAACTTCCTTTAGAATTGTAGAAGACATTGGTCAAAGCAGGAAATATCTGGAAGCAGATAGGTTGGTATAAGAAGCATCTTTACTGCATCAAAGGATAATTCCACATTATGGATTAAGGTATTTCTCTCTCTCGCTGTACCTCACTGTTGTTTCAGAAATTCCAGTCCAGATTTGTCATAGTTCTGCCCCTTGACTCCTCCTGAGATGCGATTTGGGAGGAGAAGGTGGGAGATGAGTTGGGAGAAGGGAGCACACAGCCGTGGATCAGGGAACAACAGGAAATACTCATGGAGAAATGTCAGGTTGAATGAACCATGTGTTTCTAGAGTTGAGGACAGTTCATTAACATAATGGGTGATTATGGGATGGAGTATTAAAATAATGCAGAAAATGAATCCACTGAGCTGCCCAAGACAAACAGCTGCTGAGGGCAGTGGCCAGTCACTGCAGGTGTAAGAATGTGCCAGGCACAACAGCCATTCAGAGCCAGGGCTGTTACTACAAAGGAGCTAAGTACTATATAGAACAGCCAGCATGCTGACTGAGGAATTTTGTGAGTTGCATTCTAACCATTGCGCCACCTCGGCTCAGATGATGCATCCGGCCTGCAGGCCGCGAGTTTGACACCCCTGCTATAGACCATCCTTCTTGAAGAGCTTAATATGCTCAATCAAAGATGGGGTGCACATGCAAAAGGCTGGAACTAGGAGGAAGCTGATGTCATTCACAAAACGGGGAAAATGGGGGATCTGCCCTAAAAGTTTTCATTTTAGATGTAAATCAGTAAAATAGCTTTTCTCAAAAGTCAAGGCTTGGCAGCTGAACTCTATCTCTGCAAGCAATTGATCTAAGTAGGCTTTCCAAGTTATTTTTATACAGCTTTTTGGATCTTTTGTTAAGCTCTTTCCTATATTAGTTATTTGAATATGTAATATCAACTACCTTGACAGGAAAAAATATTCAAAACTAGATTTGTTTTTTTACCAACCATGCTGTTTTAAAGATATTTATAAGCAACACATGCTACAATTAAAGACATATCTGCATGATTTCTGGTGATATTTTAACTGCCATATGGTAATTTTCAGCTTTCTCTTTGGGCTAGTTTGCATATCATCATTCTTGTATTATATCTGCATGTAACTTTGTGACATGCATGTGATTCTCAAGAGTACATCTGTGTATTTAACATTCAGCATGAGTACTCTTCCAGAGGCTGTAGCTATGACAGCAAAATGCTTTCTGATTATCTACACAGACATTATCTAGATTTTTAAAAATATGGGAAGGAACTAGAAAATGGAGGCATTGGAGTTTTATTTCTTTGTGTACAAACTCTGGTGTCTTTTCACCAACTATGGAATGTTCTTCACTAATGAATCCTGACTGTTGTAATAGTCATCATTCTTTCCTCAAAAATATAAAGCAAAACCTTACTACTGATCAAGTTACTAGTAGAATTAAAGTGTTAAAACTCACTGGAGGACACATGGGGCCAGAAAGAAAGTTCATTACATGTAATAGTAATAAAATAGTAAATTAGAATAAAATCTCTCTAGTTTTCGAAATCCTATTAAACTTTCTGATGTAGATTTTTCTATGCCATGATTTGATGCCATTGCAAACTGGAACTCTGTATCCTTAGAATACATCTAAGGATGTAATACTAAAATATTTCACTTCTCAGAAGCATCTGTTAAAAATATGCAAATTGCTTGATAAAAATAGGTATAAAGTGAAAGAATAATGAAAGTAATTAATTACTGAGTGACTAATGTGCAAAGAGGAACACTGATGTTGCAGGATTCAAAAGTACTTTTTAATGTCAAAAGCAAAATATGCTGGTGTAGGCAACATCTAAGATTAATAAATGCCCTTTTCTGAAGCAGATTCAGTGCAAATATGGAGGGACAAGATGAATTAAAAGACTCCACTAGCAAATATAAGATGTCATTTCCCTGTCAGAATTAGCTAATACATCCAGGCTTTTCTCCTGGTACATCTCAGTAATGAAAGCTCCTTGTAATAGATTGGTGTCTACTCTTTTCTTCAAAATATCTTACTATATAATTTATTTGTTTATTTATTTAAATATTTTTTAATGTGTGGTTGGGTCAATTTAAAGAAGAGTAGGTGAAGTTACAATGCTGTACCACAGTTTTTTCAGTCTGTTATTAAATGATGCCAACACCATCAATATAGAATTATTGTTTACGAGTTTCAGCATTCTAACATCTTGTTTTGAATTGAGCTAGGTTCTGTGTATGAGTTGTAATCTTAATTGCTTCTCCTTTATTGTTATAATGTTTCATCTCACTCGCTTCAATGTTGCTTGGTCAGATATAGGCAATATAATGTTCCTAGAACAACTGTAAATGAAGAAGATTCCTTCTGTGTCTATGGAGATTCTCAATTATCCAGGTTCTGGTTGTCCCAAAGGTGCTTTTCCAAAAGGCAACTGGACTTTCTTGGGTTTTTTTAATTGAAAAGAAGAATTTGTTAAGATATTCATGAACTGGGAGAGCCATGTTGACAAGGTCAGCCAATGAATAGGCATAGCAACTAAGTCAGCCAATAGGAGTTAAACACTTCTGAGTCTGTGCAGAGAATTGAAACTGAAAACTTAAGCTGAAGGCTGGGCATGGCTCAGTCCACTATGTACTCTCTGTCCACTCTGTACTCTCAGCCCTCTCTGTGCTTGTCTGCTCTGCTGAAATGAAACTAACTCTCCTGCTTGTGTTTACTTGAAGAAATAATCTGCTTGTGGTATTGTATATATATTACTATGTTTATAAAGAAGTCAATGAATCCAGCTGAATCAGTCATCTGTGTGTGCTTCTGGAAATTGTTTTTTCTGCAACAAACTCTGATAGAATTCCCCACCAATAAGTTAGAACGGAAGAAGCTTCTAGGATGAGAAATGAAACATTTTCAAAGAAAAAAACAAGGAAGATCGGTTGCCTTTTGGAAAAGCACCTTTGAGAAGACTCCTTCTAGATTTCCTGACCTGTCTTTTAAAAAACATTATATTAACTTAAAAGTAGAAAAGATAATATGGGGTGCCAGAAGTCCTTTAACATAATCATTCCAACAATGTCTCTATGCAGGTTTAGAAAGTAAAGGTAAAAGGGGACCATTATTGTGGTTAGAGAAGGAACCTAACCAAATTGCCTCCTATTGAAAAGTTTTTTGTTATTCAATTCATCCACCTTGGCAATCATTTCGTGAACAGGGGTATACTCCACTCCATAGAAATCTTTGTGGTTATAACATAATGGTCATTACGTTCTCTCAATAGTCAAAATATGCCTATTGGTCCAAAAGTAGCTTATACACAGCCTTAATTGTCTTCAGCTCTCACTCTTAGCCTAGTGTAATTAGGGAAATATCCAATGTTAGCTTTGCTTAGCGTTCACAGTTGTTCCCTATTTATTGTACCTCCTTGTATCCCTCCTGAAGAGCTACTCCTGAGTAATCAAGAATACTGTAAGATATGATGGCAGTAGAAAAAAAATTCAACAAATGGATTGTTCTATCCTAACAAGATGGACATGCAAAATCTTGCAGAGGATGCTGCTTGCCTTATCTAGTAAGGTAAAGGTAAAGGTTCCCCTGCACATGTGTGCTAGTCATTTTCCAGATCTAGGGGCAGTGCTCATCTCCGTTTCTAAGCCGAAGAGCCAGTGCTGTCCAAAGACGTCTCCGTGGTCATGTGGCCAGCATGACTCAATGCCGAAGGTGCACGGAGCTCTGTTACCTTCCCACCAAAGTGGTCCCTATTTTTCTACTTGCATTTTTTACATGCTTTCGAACTGCTAGGCTGGCAGAAGCTGGGACAAGTAACGTGAGCTCACCCCATTACGCGGTGCTAGGGATTTGAACTGCTGAACTGCCCTTTCGATCGACAAGCTCAGCATCTTAGCCACTGAGCCACCGCGTCCCCATGCTTTATCTGGTACACAAACCCTAAGAATATCTGCTTTTTTGCAACAACTACAAACGCAGTGGTATCATTTTCCATTTGCCATTTTCCCAGTAGTATTTCAAGAGATAAAGAATAAGTTCTGAACAATATACACAAAGAGACGAGCTCCAGAAATAATGTGCTGAATTACCCCCTTAATCCTGCAAATGTTTGCAACCCAATGGACCAACAGAAGGTTATACTGCACCCAAACTAATGAATCACCTGGTATAATCCCATCCAGAAGAGAAATAACACACAGGAAAGAACTATCCTTCTCTTTCCTTGAAAGCACCTGCTTCTGATGCTGGCTATCCATGCACAGGACACTGCTACTGTTATCACTGCTACATAGGTAAACAGCCACTCAAATTCTCTTAAGGCAGGGGTCCTCAAACTTGGCAACTTTAAGACTTGTGGACTTCAACACCCAGAATTCTCCAGCCAGCTATGCTGGCTGAGGAATTCTGGGAGTTGAAGTCCACAAGTCTTAAAGTTGCCAAGTTTGAAGACCTCTGCCTTAAGGAATGCTCTGCAAAGGTGACTCTTCCTGGTCCAACCATAGACACAGAGCCAAGTACAAACTGTGCTGCTTGGGCAGCTAAAGCACAACTCAAAATCAAAGTTCATTCACTACCTCTGGAGTCAATGAACTACCCGATACAACTGCCAGTCAATTCCCAAAGCACATAGAGGAGACTGTCCAACTTGAAGGTGGTGATGGTGGGGAGCTTGTACTGTTCCCCTCATCCTCAAGAGAATGAGGCATTCCTTCTCACCTCTATTAATTGAAGACAGTGCACTGTATCCACGAGATTCTGACCTTAATCCACTGTATATGCCTCTCTCTCAGTTCCAAACTGCTGCTATTCAACTCACAGCACAGAAAAGGGAGAGTAGACTCAACTGGCAGAAGCTGAGAATGACGTTTGGGAGGAAAAATAACCTTGGAACTAGGCACAAATGGGTAGAACCAGGGTTATGACACAACCTTTTTCTTAACCATTTGGTTATCAACATCAGTCCTGACATATATTTGCATGAGAATCATCACAGAATATGCAAGCACAATGAACTGTACTCCCTTGACTAGTGAATTTGCAGTTTCTCTGATTTTCTGCCTTCCCTCTTTAAATATAATCAGATGTACATTCCACTTTGGTTATTTTATTTGAAGGATGCTGTTTTGTCTTCCCTTCAAAGTTCAAATTAAAAAAAAAAACAAATTTGCTTCTGCCAGCCATTCTTATTTGCTTAAACAAATCAGCTGGTATTGTTGCAATTTCATTTTGAGGCATTAGTTGGCAAGGTGGAACTGATTTTTGTGTTTAAAGGGAAATTACACATGGAAATTTTACAAGGGGTTTTGCACATGAATAAGAACATATCTAATCACTTGATTGTGCATAATCACAAGTTAATGTAGCAAACTGATTTTTAGAAAGTCATTTGAAAAATAACATTTTAGAAGCTACTCCGGTAGCTACAAATGTTTTCTACCCTGGAAAGAAAGCTTGATGGTTGTGGATCTAGACTTGTAATCTAGGATCCACAGAGGCAAGTGATTTAACAATATGGAATTTATTGAAGGCGGTAATGCTGGAACTCCTTATGGCATTTTCAAGTCAGTTTCCTAAGCAAAAGTATTTTCAAAATCCCTGTCAGTGTCTCATCTACATTTAGATTTGAGGTAATTTCATAATCACAGGGAAGCACTTCACATGCAGAGTTTCTGTTCATATGTTTCCATTTCTTTGAAAGTCGAAATCAATGATTACCTAGAGACACTTTGATTTGCTTGATTTGTAACAAACAGTAATACCTACATCTGTTTTGTTTATCCATCAAACTTTAACCTTTGCTCTCTTCAGAATACATTTTGCAGGAGTCCTTGGTGCTCTCTGAGCTTGGTTGTTTTCTTGCTAGCACTGATGATTTTATTTTTATTTTATTTATTTGTTTTTGTCAAGTACGTATTGGTGATATACATAGATATAACATTGTTTATATACATAAGATGGGTACTAATAAAAGGGAACATTAGGACAGGGACGGTAGGCACTCTGATGCACTTATGCACGCCCCTTACTGACCTCTTAGGAATCGGGTGAGGTCAACAGTGGACAGTCTAAGGGTAAAGTTTTTGGGGTTTGGTGATGAAACCACAGAGTCAGGTAGTGAGTTTCGGGCATTAACCACTCTGTTGCTAAAGTCGTATTTTCTACAGTCAAGTTTGGAGTGGTTCACTTTGAGTTTGTATCTATTATGCTCGTGTGGTTGAAGCTGAAGTAGTCATTGACAGGAAGGATGTTGTAGCAGATATTTTATGAGCTACGCTTAGGTCATGCTGAAAGCGACGTAGTTCTAAGCTACAGTAAGCTGGGGAATGAAATGCCTGCAAGAAAATAACCAAGCTCAGAGTGTCTATGGAAATTCTCAGTCATCCAGGTCATGGTTGTCCCAAATGTGCTTTTCAAAACGTTTTGCCTCTCATCCAAGAAGGTTCTTCAGTTCTAAGAATTCTTCTTCAGAACTGAAGAAGCTTCTTGGATAAGAAGTGAAATGTTTTCAAAGGGAAAAAAACCCAAAAGTCCAGTTGCCTTTTGAAAAGCAGCTTTGGGGCAACCAAGCTCAGAGGGCACCAAGGACCCCTTCTTTCAGTCCTGAGCTACAAATATTCTCTTTTATTGGTAATACTTCACAGGGCCACAAAAGGCAGGGGTGAAATCCAGCAGGTTCTGACAGGTTCTGGAGAACCGGTAACGGAAATTTTGAGTAGTTTGGAGAACTGGAAAATACCACCTCTGGCTGTCCCCAGAGTGGAGTGGGAATGGAGATTTTGCAATATCCTTCCCACAGCAGTGGGGAGGGAATGAGGATTTTGCAGTATCCTTCCCCTGGAGTGGGGTGGGAATGGAGATTTTGCAATATCCTTCCCACAGCAGTGGGGAGGGAATGAGGATTTTGCAGTATCCTTCCCCTGGAGTGGGGTGGGAATGGAGATTTTGCAATATTCTTCCCACAGCAGTGGGGAGGGAATGAGGATTTTGCAGTATCCTTCCCCTGAGTGGGGTGGGAATGGAGATTTTGCAGTATCCTTCCCCTGCCATGCCCACCAAGCCACACCATGCCCACCAAGCCATGCCCACAGAATCGGTAGTAAAAAAAATTGGATTTCACCACTGCCACAAAGCAGTTAAAATGATAGATTACCAGGAAATCTAAAAGATGTGGGGTGCACTAGGATATAAGTAAGTCATCCTAGAAGATGACTGTGAGAAACTACTTCCCTACTGTTGTTAAAAATTGCAGGATATGTTGAATTTACCTTAGGTCACTTTCCCCTATTTTAATGAAATGCCTGAGGGCACAGAGCCATTCCTAAAGAAGCAGGCTACCAATACACATTAGTATTACACAGTTAAGATGAAAGTAAAGGTGCCAATTCCATTAATTCCATTAATTGATCATATCACCTTGAGGCTGAGATTCAGGCCTGCCAAATTCCAAATGAAAAATAGTTGCACCCTCTTTATTGAAATATTAATCTTGATAGTCCCTTATCATATCACTCTTGAAAGCAATGCCCAGAAATACAATATCCATATACATTTAATCTTTGCTTTATACATTGATAAAATATGAAACTAAACTAAAAAGACATTAACATTAGCATATTTATTGCCATTTTTATGAGATGCGCTTCTGCAACAAACATAAAATCTTCTAGGATGAATCTGCATCTGGCATTGTCTCAATAACTGTTAAATTTACAATGGCACAATATTTGCACTGCCTCTCTCTTTTAAAGAAACAATGAATTCTAAAGCTGTCCTACACAATCTTGATCATGGCATTTGATGTTGAGAGCTGCTGGGTAGATGCTACTATATGAAAATATGATCCATGTATAGAAATAACACTTTTGGACAATGACATATCAACCTCTATGCTTCATTTCCTCCTTTATTTAATTTTTGTGATGTGTGCTTCAAATTGGTCCAAACGTCATTCTATGTATGGTTTATATCTGGTATTTATAAGATTTCTACTCAAGATCTTTTGACTGAAAGATCTTTTTCATCTTATCATAAAAAAGTATTCACTACATTAAAATAAGGGCCACAATCTGGAAAAAAATGTTATTTGGATAATGCTGTTTGATTTTAAAAAAGCACCGCGCAAGAGCCCAATACATTTTGAACCAAAGTAGGTTCAATATAATACAATACAAGTTATTACAGTGTTTGTCAACTGTGACAGTTTGAAGATATATAGAGCCGAGGTGGTGCAGCGGGTAGAGTGCAGTACTGCAGGCCACTTTAGCTGACTGTGATCCGCAGGTCAGCGGTTCAAGGTTGACTCAGCCTTCCATCCTTCCGAGGTAGGTAAAATGAGGACCCAGATTGTTGGGGGCAATGTAAATATACATTGCTTACTAGTGTAAACCACTTAGAGAGTGCTTGCACTGTGAGGCGGTATATAAATGTCACTAATAAATAAATATGTAGACTTCAACTCCCAGAATTCCCTAGCCAACTATGCTACACTATGTTGGCTGGGGAATTCTGGGAGTTAAAGTCCACACAACTTCAAACTGCCAAGGTTGAGAAAAACTGAGTTATTGAATTGGCTTATGTGTTTTGAAAACAAAAAACCAAAACTATAGACTTCCGGTTCCGGTTCGCTGCATCGCGGATGCTCCCCGTTGAGAGCTTTTCCATTTCCCCGTTAAAGCCGCCAGAACAGCTGTCTGGCGGCTTGAAAGTCTCTGCCCTGGGCAAATGGGAGAGATGAGAGCCGGACAGATGGGGTAGAGCCCCCCTAGTGCCCCAGGTGTCAGCCGGGGGCGCGAAAGGTGAGGGCTCCCCAGCCAGCCTGTCTCTTGCTCCGGGGACTTGGAAACCTCCGCTTTTGCGGAGCAAGATGCCGTGACCACCGCTGCTTCGTGAATGGGATTACAACTACTTAATTGATTAAACAATCAGACAGAGAGAGACAGGATTTTAAAAGGGCAAGTACAGAATTTTTTTTCTTTCAACTCCACTGCTGACTTTCACTTCGGAAGAAACTAAGTAACAGTTAATAGGCTACAATATGGCGATCGGAGAAAGTGGGAGGTGAAGTGAAAGTAACTTTCATTTCCCTAGCGGCTTTTTTTCTTATGGAAATTTTTGACTTTGAAAGTTGGCTTTACTCTCTCTGTCTCCCGATTTTGGATTAAATAATAACTGACAATTAAAAAAAATTAAAGTCTATCTGGCTTTGGAATTTAAAAGAAATTTAAAAGAAATTTAAAAAAATTTTAACTAGAGGCTTGGCTTTTTCTTTGTTCTCCACTGGAAATACTAAAATGGCTTCAAAATTTGGAAAGACTGTTTTGAATAAAAGAATGGACTATTCATCTGGTTATATTTCTAAAATGCAACTTACCACTGAGTTAACACCCCCAAAGTCTTTAACACCTGAAAATTTAATAAGTACCTTAAAGATCATGAAAGATGAACTTACTGCTGAATTTAACCAAAAAATCAATGAAATAGATAATAAAATGCAGTCTGCTTTAAAGAATATTGACCAACAAATTAGAAATGATGTGTTGGAGGTATGCAAAGGTCTAGCAACAAATATTGAAGTTTTGGCAAACCGCATTGAAGAAAATAAACAAGTTTTGACAACTTCAGTAGAATACATAGATAAAATACAAAATGACATTGCAAATTTTGAAACAGAGGTGTTAATGACGCAATTCAGATCCATGGAATTTGCCATAAGGGTCAGGGGGTTGAAAGAGGGATTACATGAAGATTTGAAAGGAAGGATGGTGGAAGCTTTGGAGCAGGTGTCTGGACTGTCTAAAGAAGAATTAACCAGGCAAATTGATAAAATATATAGAATCAACTCCTGATATGCAAAACAAAAACACCTACCAAGGGATATTGTAATATACTTTACTACAAGAGCCTTACGGAATAGGATTATACAGGCGACGTTTAAGAATAACCTTCAGGTGAATGGCCAGGAACTAATGATATGGAAAGAAATTCCCTCTAAAATGCTCAAAGCCAGAAAAGATTATACCTTTCTGATTGATGAATTTAAAAGGTTAAACTTACAATACAAATGGGAAGCACCAACAGGAGTCGCAGTGAAATTTCTGGGAAAAAGATATCGGGTTTACAACAAAGAAAGCTACTGAATTTTATGCCAACGTCTTAAAGGCTGATATATCCAAGATTCCAGAGGAAAGATGTATGAAAACAAAAGAGGAGGAGGAGGGAAAGCCATCCCTTCCTGTTCAAATCGAAACAGATTTACAGAATTCAAGTGATTGGCAGAGCCAGACAGATGTCTACAGTGTGGAAAAGGAGATGGAAGATCGGGGTCAGATGGGAGGCGAGCTGACAACTACAAAATTATCAAGTTACAAAAAGATGCAACCATCATCAAGATACAACAAGATGCAGCGTTGAAGTTTATTGGACAGATGGTTGCCAATATGACTGTACTTTTCTTTTTCCCTTCTTTCCTTAATTTTCTTTCTTTACTTCTTGCATTCTTTTTTTTCTTTTGTTTTTTTGTTTTTAACCCATTATTATTACTTTTTAAAGATTTAGAATCTTTTTTGAAGCTAATAATTTGATATATAGTATTATTATGCTATTAATATAGTGGTTGATTTCATGACGAAGTTTAAGATTTTCGTATTTTATATTTAGTTATTATTGGTGTAATATTTATTTAAGTTTTATTTAATTTTGAGAAAGAGCTGGAATTTTTATCTAAAATTATTGTTATAAAATATCATAATTTGTTTGAAAAGGAGGCTTATTCAAAGTTTGGAGTTAGTGCTGAATTTACAGGATAGATTGTATTCCCTTTTTTAGCCTTTTATATATATATATATATATATATATATATATATATATATATATATATATATATATATATATATATATATATATATATATAAATTTATTATTATTATCATTATTAATAATATTTTTAGAGATTTAGAATTTCTCTGAAGTTAATAATCTGATATATAGTAATGTTATGCTATTTATATAGTGGTTGACTTTATGATGAAGTTTAAGGGTTTTGTATTTAACACTTGATTATTGCCTATGTAATATTCATTTAAGTTTTATTTAATAGTGAAGAAATGCTTTGCAGGATAGATGACGGAAAGGAGGAGGAAGGAATTTTTATGTGTACAATTCGGAGTTGAAATTTTTAAACAGTAAGGTGGAAATTTTTTTTTTAAAACTTAATTTAAATTTATCTTACTGATATTATGCCCTGTATTCTCTCTGGGAAGTCCGGGTGGGTGGGTGGGTGGGTTAGGGTTAGGGGGGTAGGGGGGAGAAAAATAAAAAATGTTTGTACTTTGTACTAATAAAACTTTTTGAATAAAAAAAAACTATAATAAATAATCAATCTATATAATTTTTATAATTTGAGTCTAATAGTATACAAGGCAGTAAAAATAAGCACTTAATAAGGTCAGTATTAACAGTATGTAGTCCATCACACAAATGTTAAGTACTTAGCAGCATAAGGGTTAGCACAAGATGAATATAATTAATATCTAGGTTGATTGTAGGAAAAATAGGAAGGCAAGTGGGCAAAGCAAGCAGAAGGAAGAGGGAAGGAGTTTTAAAGAAGCTGAGACTGTAGGAAAAACATGCATACAGGAAAATTCCTTAGAGAAGAGAAAGAGAGAGTTACAGACACATCTTCATGTTATGGCTACTGCAGAATCCTGTGGTCACATGATCACCAACTGTGTACTTCACAACTGGCTTGTGGCAAGCAGAGTTAATAAAGGCAGAAGTAAAACTGTACATCATGGTCATATGATATTTCTCTTAGTGACTAAAGGAGACATGAGGTCATGGTCAATTGATGTTTTGCTTAATGACCATCATGAAATTGCGGTTTAGCAATGAAATTGCCAGTCCCAATTGTACTTGCAAAGCAAGAGCTACCTATATTTTTCTTAGCTTCTTTTTGGATACAGAAATGGGGAGGGGAGAAAGAAGAGACTTGTTTTTTGAGCAGGAGTCTTATTTTCCTTTGGGTAAAGAAAAGAAAAAGAAGAGAAAATTGAGGATTGCAAGAATCCCTATTTTCCTTTGGATAAACAGGATGGTTCATTACCACAGTTTCCTCTGATCTGCTGAATGGTTAAGTGTCTTTTTAATACTTTGTTTGGGCAATTTAGCTAATAAGGAGACAAAACAGGTTTTTGGGAAACCTCTTTGTTTCTTCCTGGGCTCAGGAAAAGAGAAAACAATAAAACTTTTCTTTAGCCTACTGGGAGACAGTCATAGTTGGCAAATAAATAAAATATCAGCACATGGAAAGCAGATTTCAACAGCAAAAACTGTGACAAATTAAGTGGTACAAATTTAGAAAATTATGAATGCTAATTCTTAACTCAACTTTCCAAAAGTCCTGAGCAAAAATTAAACTCTCCACAAATCCCAAATTAAAAACAAAATCCAGTGTGAAAGTTAATGTTTGGTAGGTTTCTGTATAATGATGCAACTTTTAGTAATTCCAGAGTGAAGGGGCTTTTGATGTGTGTAAAAGTAATGTATATTTACACCATGGAATTTGAGGACAGAAATGCTATTGAAAGTGGTAAGGCAAGAATAAAAAGGGAGGGGGGAAAAGATGAATAAATCATGGGAGGTTGTTTTTTTTTTACAGTTGGAAGATATGCATGAGTTCTTTCTGTATCAGATGACTAGTCTTTCAAAGATATATGCAATTCTGTTAATAGGAAATTTCAATTATCCTAACATCTGCTGGCAACCAAACTTTGCCCAACAAATTATTACCCTCTCTTGATAACAACTTCACTTGTCTTTCAGCCCTCCAAGGTAGATCAAATTTTGAAACCAAAGATATGCAGGCTAATGCTACTTTTATTATAAGGTTATAGTAATAGAATCTTGCATGTTTGAATTCACTTCCCCCCTTCTTTCCTTTTTATCATCAAAAGAATTAGAGAGGGTCATGTCTGAGATACTTTCTTAAATTACATTTCTGCCCTGCACTCATAATTCTTCTATCTCTGGTTTGGTTGAGGCTCTTCCTCCATTGGAAGAGCCATCATGGTTACAGAGTTAAACATTGAAAAAAGATAAAAAGATTTGCTATCTTAGACTTAATCCTTATCAGCAGCAGGGACAGTTGTACAGTAGGCTTAAGCAATCTAGGCAGTGGCCTAGGACACCAAATTTTAGGGGGTGCCAAAATTGAAAAGAAAAACACAATAAAAAGTGAAAAGTAGTAATGGCACATTCTATGTGCCAGTGCAGCTACTAAAGGCTAAATATAATTTCACAGATGTATTGCATATGACAACAAAAGGTACTGATGAAATTAACATTATTTACTGTGATTCCCATTATTTGTACATCACATAAATAGAGCGAAAAGTCCAAGAAACAAAAAATAATTGTCCAGGGCTGAAAAGCTTAAGCATAAAGCTCAAAAACGTGAAGAAAAAAAAAAGAGCAAAAAGGTGCCTTTTTGAAATTCCTAACAAAATTGGAAGATGAGCTAAACCGAAGGGGGTACCAGAATATGACTTTGCCTAGGATGCCAAAATATCAAGAGCTGGTGCCGAGGTGGCACAGTGGTTAAAAGCAGCACTGCAACCTTCAGCTGATTGCTAGTTCAGCAGTTCAGCTGTTCAAATCTCACCAGGCTCAAGGTTGACTCAGCCTTCCATCCTTCCGAGGTGGGTAAAATGAGGACCCAGATTGTTGGGGGCAATATGCTGAACTCTGTAAAACCACTTAGAGAGGTCTGTAAAGCACTATGAAGCGGTATATAAGTCTAAGTGCTATTGCTATTGTCAACAGTGAAGAATTAATTGAATAAGTGAAGGTGATTATATAATGTTATCCTTAGAGGAGGAACTGATTTCAGAAAAGCAGATTTTGATGTCCTCTGAAGGAAGGTAAACCAATTGGTTTGAAATCCTGAAGAAGAAATATGTCCAGGCAGGTTGAAAACTCTATGAAAATTAATAATTCCAAAACATGGGAGAAATTTAAAAGAGCCAGTATGAATACATACCAAGCTCTTCAAAATAAAAAAAGCAAAAAGGGAAACACAAAGGAAATTGAAGGAGGACACATAACCAAAGAGAGATACAAGGGAATCTTCTAAAACTTTAAGAACTGTATCAGAAAAGGAAAAGGACTCATCAGTAGAATACATGGTAGAACTTTTTCTACTGGGAATATTTAAAGGACAATATAGCCAAAGCATCAAATATCTAATCCTCCACATCACTACGGCGGCCAGAATTGTGTACGCACAAAACTGGAAGAATCCCAATATACCCATGGACAGTACGATAATCAAAAAAATATACGACTGTGCTGAAATGGACAAACTAACGATTGAACTCAGAGGACAAAAAAATTCAGATTACTACGACGTTTGGGGAAAATGGTACAACTGGACTAATAATAGAAATTTGAAGAAACAGTGTGGGACAAGGACACAGGATTAGAAAATATGATAAAATAATGTATAAATTGTATAAATATAGTAGCGATATATATAAATGGTGGCAGATCTGTCTACAAATATTGTAATATGTAAAATATGAAAATTTAAAAAAAAAAGAAAATTAAAAAAAAGAAAAAAAAGAAAAAAAAGAAAAGGAAAATCTCAAGTATTGTGAAAAATACCAGAAACGTCAAAAAGGACACATTAGAAACAAGGGATACAGTACATAGCCAACTGGCAATGCATGATGACTGCAAAAGCAAAACTTAATTCCAAATTTGCAATGGCTTTCATTAGTGTCAACCATGTCAAACTGTGTGATATGCTTAGCAAAATGAGACCCCAGGACATCTCATTGTCCTCATGCAAAAACTATACACAGGGTAGGACTATAGAGGAAATGGCAAACAGAATGGCTGTAAATTGGCACAACAATGAGGCAAGTTTGCATACTTTCTCAAAAGAGTTTTGGGACTAGCAAGAATAATCAGAAAAACAACAAATGAATCATACAAAAAATGAATCAGAATTCTAACTCAAGGCACAAATGATCAGGTTCAAATCGTCAAATTTTACACATAATATATGAAGACCTAGGGTTGTTTTTTTTAAAAAAAAAGTCTATAATGCTTGGAAAGGTAGAAGATAAAAGAAAAGAGGATGAATAGAAGTGAGGTGGATAGACTCAGTTGTAGCTGGGATGGGTACACCACTGGAAGATCTGAAGGGTCAGGTTGGAGACAGATAATCTTTTAGAAAGTCTATTTACCACCACCATCAATAAAAAAATCAAAATAAATTGAATCTTTGACTGCTGAAATTAATGGCATTGGCAGAATAAAAGGACATCAAGAGAATTCCTTTACTAGTTACTAGATTAGTGAGTTAAATATGTAAGTTTCCAAAAATGATTTTAGCAAATCTACTAGGTAGATTGCTAGAGGTCAGTGTATTCTAGCAATTTATAAAGACTGACACATATGACTTCTCCCAAATGTTTCTCTTATAAACTTGTGTGGAATTGCAGCTGGGCCACAGTTATGAAAACAGATAAATTATAATTACACTCAATGTATACCAGACTTTGGAAGAAATGAGTGTTACATATTCTATAAATCCTGGTCTTGAGGAGTTGAATCAGCTGTTTTAATATTCATCAGCTAAAGCTTTTTAACTCATAATTTTTGTGTCTAGGCAGCTGGCTTGTATATTTCTTTTACAGAGGATGAAATCAATTCTTCCAGGACATTCCAATGAGAAGAATGCTCAAACCATTTACTAGGAAATATATATTTTAATTCAAATGCGTGGACATGATCAGTTGAAGCTAAAATAATAAATGCATAAATATTTGTATAGCTTCTAAAGGATGGTGTCTTTAGAGGTTACAGAAGGAAGTTGAAGCCACATCATATCCTATATGTACAGGATCTCAGAAAATGGGGGAAGCTTCATACATACAGTATCTCCTGTAATCACCATTCCCCCCTAGCCCTTATCTAAAGCCATCTAAATGAAAAACTATATAATTTTTCTATACATTTTAGTTAATGAAGACTAGTCATTATCTGCAGCTAGGGTCAAAGAATTTGTTGGTGTGGTGGGAGAAACTCAACTGAGGAAATTATGGATTGATCTTCACAAGCCGCTGTCTTTTCAGGAAATTCAGAAATATTTGATTGCTAGAATAACTCAAAACACAATGTGAGTAAAAATAATGTAAAGCAATCGGTTATATATATATATATTCTGTCATATGCATAATATCCAATCTCTATGTGAAAGGACCTACAAATCCATTCTTTCTCATAGGGATTATGTGTACTAGCTTTAAAGAACTGATTACCTAATGCTGGCTACTCCAGATACCATGTTCACATAGGAACCTTGTTGATATTGGCACAATATCAAAAAACCCACCATGTTATACATTCATATATCACTGTATCAATAATCCAGCAGACCTAAAGCCTATGGGATGTAGGAGAAGGAGTAGCAGGACCTGGGGGTGGTGTGAAAAGGGGATCAGCCTAGAATCATTACAAAACCACAAGAGGACATAACCCCCTTGAGTCCTATTGGCCTTCATCTAACTCTAACCAGGTGTCAACCTTTATTTGGGAAGATTCCTGTGCGTAGGCTTTAGCACACTGGTTCTCAACCTGGGGGTTGCGACCCCTTTGGGGGTCGAACAACCCTTTTACAGGGGTCGGGAGACTTCACCCAGATGCCGCCATTTGGGTTCTTTTACCCTCTGTGCATGCTCAGAACGCTTTGTGCATGTGCAGAGGGTAAAAGAACCCAAATGGCGGTGCAAGGGCGGCGGGCGCGGCGGCAGGGTGGGGCGCGGTGGGAGCGCGGGGGCAGGGCACGGGTCGCGGCATTAGGAAGGTTGAAAACCACTGCTTTAGCATTAAAACAGTTTAATTGAACCCTTGTGGATCTGATGTTTTGTGCCTGACATGGGCTGATCCATGAAATAACTACCCATCTAAACATGATGCTGTCTACAGGGAACAGTAATGTGCATATTCTTCAGTGTGATAATGAAAAATAAGAATAGTTGGAATGGCATGAAACAGAGATCCATACATTCTTCCTGGTCTATTGCCAGTATAGGCCACTCATCACTTCCTGAATGCAGGAATGGGTGATGGGTGACAGCATCTTCTACCCACTCTTAGCCAATGCTTGTGCTTTCTAACTTGGATTCAAAACTTCTGTGCCCTTCAAAGTCGATAATCTTCAGTGCTTCATTCCATTCTAGCAGCAGCTCCAGTTCTGATTGGCTGCAGAGCATGGCAGGACTTTCCCCTCCAGCACTTGATCATTTTATCCGGAGCTGCTGCTGGCTTTCTATATTTTCTCATGGTCATTAGTTCCTGTTATTTGTATAATCTTGGAAGTCGATCCATGTCAATCCATTAAGTCAATAAAATATCCACAACTCTAGACTCTCATCTGCCACTTTTCCACCTTTCTATCCTCCCTGGACAGCTTTTCAGATTCTGCTTAGACTCGGTGAAGCCTGTTCCCCTAGCTTTCCCACCCTCTGCCTTCAATACTTGCAAAACTTTCTTAATTTCTTTTAAACATCTGCAAGTTGCAACACAGGAAGTTTGTTTCTATAAAGCTGAACTATCATTCTTTTCTGCAAAGTTTCTGTGAAACTACAGAGGAAGGAAAGAACAAAAGAACAACCTGTTTGCTATTGCTTTGATCAGTGTAGCATCAGAGTATAATGGTAGCATAAGGGGGAAAAAGAAAATAAAGCAGTCTGCATTAGTGTCAAAAGAGATAACATGGTAAGGGGAGTGTGTGTGAAGGCTTCCATCTGTGCAAACATCTGGGAAAACAATAGAAAGGCACGTGGGTGGACTAGTGAGGAGGGAAAAATCTTTTTCTTTTTAAAGAGGCATTGGTAAACTGGTCCACAAAGGAGCTAGTTAGTGAGGCTGGTTTGATTTGCTTGGATATGAAAGGCAAGAAGGAAGAGAAACAGGTTTTGCGGTGACCATAGATCAGTCTGGACCTCTTGTCAGCCTCTGTAGTCTGGACCAGAATTTCTGCAGTTGGTTCAGGAAAAAAAAAACCTGGAAGTACCATGGTACAGAACTGCAACTTGGGGTGCAGCATGGAATTCTTCTATATATTTTTAATCCCTTTGAACGGACTGGAATGTAGAAGAAAACATGGTTCGTGGCTTCTGTGAGCATGTGTGCAAATTTATGCAAATAGTTCACAAAGAGGAAAAATGACTGTGGCTTGAATTATAAATAGTTCTAAAATATATGTTTTCACACAGCCTTCAAGTGCAGTAATTTGGGTTTGCCTGTTAGAGGGAACTTTATTAAGTCACTGTTTATTTAATATCTTCACTAAAGATTTACAAAAGGGGCTGCTGAGCACGTTGGTTGATAACCTCTATGTTTCTGTTTACAGAACAGCAAATGAACAATAAAAATATCCTTAGGTTGACAGCAGGCAGCCTACTTTAGCAATCATCCAGCTTTGTTATTTACTGTCTGGTAAACTGAAGGTTCAGGAACAAATGAAGGAAGCTGGTTGGAGATCTTGTATTGATTATCTAATTTTTAAAAGGAATATGTACTTGTAAAAGCCTCTAATTTCAACTGGACTCTAGAAATTGCCTCCCCCCCTCCATTCTCACTGCTTCTGTACTCAAAATAACAATTCCTTGAAGCTCCCTTTCACTATCAAAATAAATCCAAACTTCAATACATCAGCCTGTGTGTAATTTGCCCTACAAAATACATTTTTGTTAGGCTTTCTAGAAGGAAAAAATTGCATGTGCTGAAAGAGACTTGGAACAATCTGTGCTTTCGCATAGGGCACACTTGTGCTGTGATTCAGAGTCACAACTTGATGAGTCAATAATGGAATTGATAGAAATGTGCTTCATTTTATAGTTATGCCAGACATTTCACATTTTAAATATGTGTTGTTTGCATACTGAGCAGCTTCGGTAGAGATTGCAATATGTAGCAATCAACACTACTGTCTTCTTACTAAGTAATGTGGAGAAGACTGAAATATTTCCTTCTGAAATCTGTTTCTTGAGGGCTTTGTTTTCTCTAAAATATGATGTCATCCTAGAACTTCTTCTCTGTGGGAGCCCCATCTCTCTGGAACCAACTCCCACCAGAGATCTGGACTATCCCCACTCTACTGGCCTTCCGCAAAGCCATAAAAACATGGCTCTTCCGGCAGGCGGGGTGAAGAAGATCGGATTCCCCCGTGAATGAATGTTCTTTTTAAAATTATGAAATGTTTTTTAAATTTATGTATTATGTATATTGTTCTTATTCATGTTGTACGCCGCCCTGAGTCCTACGGGATTGGGCGGCCTATAAGAACTTTTAATTAAATTAAATTTTAATTAAACTTTGGATAACAGTAGTTCCATCATGAAAAATTTTTCTTCTGAAGCAAATGTGCAATTTTGTTATTCCAGCAAAGAAATTCTAGGAAAAGCTTGGAAAGCCAATCAGATAAGTTGGTTGATAACCACCAACTGAGCATCTGTGTCTGGTATTTTAGGCCCACCAACAGAGGTGGGATTCAGCAGGTTCTGACCAGTTCAGGAGAACCGGTAGTGGAAATTTTGAGTAGTTCAGAGAACCGGTAAATACCACCTCTAACTGGCCCCGCCCCCATCTATTCTCTGCCTCCCGAATCCCAGCTGATCAGGAGGAAATGGGGATTTTGCAGTAACCTTCCCCTGGAGTGGGGAGGGAATGGAGATTTTGCAGTATCCTTCCCCTGCCATGCCCACCAAGCCACACCATGCCCACCACTGCCCACTAACGAATTACAATGAATTAAATAAAAATCAAGGTCAGTATATCCTTAATGAGTGCACAAGGCCATTTCAAGGATAATGTGAGGCACGAGCAAGCAGAACCATCCGTGAATAGCTTCAAGGTGTAACTTTATTGTTTATCACCTATGTTACAAGAATCTTACCAGACTGCTTGTCTTCCACTGGAACTGTTGTCATAAGTTGGCATGGTCATGTGACATCATGCGTTACAACCACATCACTTAATGACAAAGTTGTTGGTCCTAATTATTGTTGTCAAGCGAGGCCTACCTATATGGGGTTCAAGGAAACTGCCTAGGTTTTTAGCATATTTCTGAATTCACCATCTTTGGATGAAAGATACTATTTGGGTGAAGAAAGAAAAATGTTTGAAAGAGAATTTCCTTTTGCTCCTACCCTGTTTTCCTTTCACAGATTCCAAACAGAAGACATTAATTACAGTTGGACTGGCATCAATTCCATATCACTATATCTTTAGCACATCAGAACATTTGAAAAGTTTGTATTCTTCAGATCCACAGCCTTTCCTGAAATGATACCAAAATGACTTTAAATATAGAAATAAACAGCTGAAAATTATTCCACAGTTTCATGGAGGAATGTTGGAATTCAGCTGTCCAAATGCTGGCTTTTTGCCCTTATATACTATTGATTGCTAGGGGACATAGATATAGAAATAATTATCAGAGGGACTCTTCACGTTTATCTCCTTTCCTTGTTTACAGGACTTACTTCTCATGTTTCTACATAACATGCCTCTTGATATTATAGTGATATTCTTAGGGCTTTTATCTAAGTCCGCTTCTTTTTGTCTTCTGACTGTTCTGTTCGGTTTAAATAGTTATCTGATTTATTTATTTACTTGTTGCATTCCAAGGCCGCCCATCTTCCAAATAGCTCTGGAATGCTCCATAAACTAAAAGCACAAGACATACAACATAAAAAAGCAAAGTGTTGAGGGAAACCACAAAGTTGCATCACATTCAGGGGCGGGTTCCTCTTACCTGCTGCTACCGGTGCTCATTGCGATGTTGTGCATGCGCGCGTGCATGTCCTCTCACGCAATTTTGGCTCTCTGCGCATGCGCAGAAGGACAATTTTACTTCCGCGCATGCACAGAGAGCCAAAAACCTTGAATTGTTTTTTCAAAAAGATGGCGGTGCTCACGGACTGGCAAAGAAAGCACCGGAGCCGTCGCGCCAACATTGCGCAATCGGCGGGCCCCTACCAGAACGGCGCACTGGACCGCACTGGTAGGAACCCACCACTGAGCACATTGTCACTTTATTGGAAATAAATATGATGTCAGAGGTTTGCATTTGCTATGTAGGCTGCCATTTTTTTAAAATTAAAAAAAGTGTTTTTAAAATTCGGAAAAGTCAAATGAGCACCAAGGGAGATGGCTCTGGACAGACAGTTCCCTGAGCATGAGTTGAGTGCTTCAGTTGAAGAGCAACAACCTGAAAATATGTAAGATACATGAGAGAGAGAATGATAAACATGTTCTCGATTATCTGTTTTATCTAGGAGCCTCTGTAATTGCAGCCCAATCACCTTTCCCATAATGATAATTGAATGATAATTGTCCAGGATGGTTCAGTAATGACCTCTTGAGAAGAGCACAAGGCTCATTGCTCTAGACAGACTCAAATTTTCCCAAATAAAGATTATTTCTTGTTTTTCACATAAACACCAGCCACAAGAATACTTCTTTACTAGAGTTATACTCTTAAATTTTAGTGCTTACCTCTCCATGCATTTTTGTACTATGTAAAGTTATATACAATGGAACCTTGGTATTTGACTGCTTCAAAATTCATCGAATTTGGTACTTGATGCATTTTGATGCAAACATGTTGTCCCGGTACTTTCTTTGCTATTTGGTGCGCTGCAAAAGGAAAGGGGACAGCTACAAAGGGCGGACAGGAAGTCAGCCATGCTGGGAAGCTCACTGAAATAGGAAAAAGGACAAACAGAAAGTTCTTCCCAGCTAAAACAAAGAGTCATGTAGTAAGTCACCTAATTTATTTGGCACTCATAGTTTTTAGTACTCATGCCTCCTGGAATCAATTAATGTCAAGTATCAAGTACCACTGTATTATCTAATAGAGGTCAGATCTTGGCCCCTGAATGGAAAGCTCTGAAGAATTCTTTTACTCCTTAGAAAGCCCTCTGTGTAAAGTAGTTTTTTCATTCTATCTTTTAGAGGTTACATACACAGGTATATTTATAAGACTGATAAATAATTTTAACACTGAATTATTGTTTTTTGTAAACCAGAATCGAAATAGATTTTTAAGAAGGTCACCATCTGGATGGTTTATGTAAATCAGAATCTTAAATTAACACCATTTTAACTGTTCTCCTATTAAGAGGAGATGGTTCAAGCAACAATTGACTCTTTTAAATAAAGGAAATAGGCATGTCAAATTGCTTAGAGGAATTTTATTGTTTTCATTTGTAATTTATATACCTCATCCAAAGTGAACTTTTTCAAACACCTCTCAGTGATAAAAAAATCTCAATAAATAAACAGACAATATATATGGTATATTTAACTAACTTGAGGGAAATTGATATTAAGCCACTACTACACAAGCTATAAAGGAAAACCACAATTGCTACAAAATGTTACGGCCCAGACACCAAACAATCTAAGATACCTGGCAAAGGAAAGCAAATCATGTTTGTGCCAGTTAAATTATAAAAGGAGAGCCATTAAAAATCTTATCACTTTCTTGTACTGAACATAAATTCAGTCAGGATTCAGGCCTGAGGATGGAAACAGAAATGGTTGCATTTTTAGATGATCCCTGACCAGACACGGTGGGGGTTAATGCATCCAACCTTGCTCTGCTTGATCTTTCAGCAGTCTTCAATACCTGTGACCATGGTCTCTTTTTGCATCAGCTTTGGGGATTGGGGGTGGGTGAACTCTAGTTAGCTGGTTCTCCTTTCTCTGATTGCAGACTAAATTGGTAAGGTGAAAAGAAAACCCAGAAGTTGACAATGGTAAACCACTGCTATACTACAACCAAGCAAGTATGTCTGCAGCATGTGGTAAAAAAGTCAAGATGGCAACCACAATGGAGCAATCAGAGCTCTGCATGTTTTTGTGTGCATCACACATATGCAGCCACTGGTATATATTGGATCATCAATGACTAGACATAGGTCTCAGGTTGCCATGGAGGCCACGATCTACTGGGCTATCCCAGTCTTAATGCCACCAGATGGCAGATTGAAATTCCTGAACACCAGCAGCCTTGGAGACTCTATTGCCAGACAAAATCCCACAGTTCAGAAAGGGGTAATTATGGACAGCTGAGAGGACAATACACCAGCAGCAATTTTAACTGTTCCCTTAAGCTCACTTTCAACTAAGTCCCTTAAATCTGCCTCTGTGAACCTGTATGGACTCTCAGATGACAATAGCCACTGCCCACTCTTCACTGGGATCTCAGCTGCTGCAAAACCCAAAACTGGGTGGGTCCAAGAACAGTACATCTGCCTCGAAACCCAGTAATTCCTGCTTGGTGTTCAAAAGAGGCCTAATAGTCTTGCATTGTCAGTTGCAATAGGTTTGTCTGCTGGAAAAGTGGTCCTATTTTCCAACGCTGTCCATCTACTGTCTCTACCATCACTGTCTTTTGAGACTCTGGTTCAGCTACTTTAATCTTTGTACTGTGGCTTCATCTAGAAATCAGTGATTGCCCCAAGATCAAAATGTTTTACTGGCCTGAATGTAAACAAAGAGTAAAAAGCACAATAAAGTATGATTGCTTGCTATTGGCTGTCTTAGTTGTCTTGAAACCCCTGAGAGAGGGCCTTGCAAAGTTTCCTGATGAATTTTGAAATGAGTTGGGCACTTGCTTGCTACATGCTCCATAGACTTGCAAATCTTGCATTTTGCTGCTATGTCAGAATCCTGAAATTTCAGTGTGCATAATCTGGCTTTATGTACAAGCTCCATAGTAAAAGTAAAAATAGTAAAAACAGAGGCCCGGATGTTTCTTTCTTGATGTTCTCTTGGGTGCTCAACTTCATACTTCATACAGCCTCTCATTTTCTGGATTCCAGGATGGCCAACTGAAGGGAGGAAGGGGGAAAGAGAGGCTGTAACCCCCCCGCCGCCGCCATTTCTTCCCTGCCTCAACAATTCCAACATGTCATCTATTATCACACAACTTTGGAAATGTTTTCTCAAATTATCTGTGGTGTGTTGTCTCTTAGTTCTTCAGCAAACTATCTCTGAACTGGTCAATCAGGTCCAGATCATTTCATCCACATCTCTGGCAAGTAATTTAAAATCCAATATATGTCAGGTGCTCCATGGAATCATCAAAGCAACATTTAAATCTTCACATAAAGTTTCGATAATTGTCCAGCACTAGGCGATTGCTATCAATGATTGATGAGGCCCATTTAGCTGCTCCTTCTTTTAGTAAACTTAGCACAGAAGTCACCTTTGTGTCATCTGTGGGAAACTACGCTGGTCTGCCAACCATAAACAGTTCATATTAAGTCAAGAAGGTCAGGAATTGGTCCTGGTCTCCTCCAATATTTTTCTGGCAAGCTCCCAAGAGAACTCAGAAACACCAGCTATGCTGTAGGCTGCTGCGCCAGGGCAGGTTGAGGCAAATTATATCTCAACTGTTGCTTGCTGCATCATGGCATTTTATAAATCAGTTATTTGTATAACCGCTTACTGCTGGTGTTGCAACAATGCTTCAATGAGGTGATCAATAGATAGCAGTGACACAGCCCCCCCCCCCCCCCCCCGATCAAAGGCCATCTCCAATACCCAAAATGATCTCTCCTAATCTCTTCTAATAGTCTCTTCTAATCTCTTCTCTAGAAAGAGATTAGGAGACTTGCAAGATTGATGTCACCTTATGAGGTAGACCAATGCAAGTCATTAGTACTTCTATTGTAAGAGAATCTTGCAAGCTTGAATTTGAACTGGGGAGGGTCTTGTCTGAGATGTTTTTTTTCCAAGTTACTTTCTTGGTCAGGCCCAGACACTTTTTATCAGATAATTGCTTTGGTGACAGCTCTGCGTCCTGTCCCTCAAGGCCTTTCCCTCTATAGGAATTTATAAAAATTCTTATCTTTGTTTAGGTCAGAGGTCTTCAAACTTGGCAACTTTAAGACTTGTGGACTTCAACTCCCAGAATTCTCCAGCCAGCATAACCTAAACCAGAGAACCCCTGGTTTAGGTTATGGTCAATGAAAGTAAAAGCTAAAATTTAAGACAAATTTCATGAGCAAATAATAAGAACACAACAGATCTTTGTTAAGTGTAAGATCTTTATTAAGTGTAAGCTACAGCAAATTATTTTTTAAAAAAATTGAATAATAAACAGTGAAATAAGGTATATATATAATTTGTACTGTCTGCTAACTTTTTAAAATTTTAGTTATAAATTATTTTATTTAAAAAATGTTGAGTTCTGCTTAACCTCCTGTTATGAATTTGATTTATTTAGGAGCAGATATTGAATTAGTCCCAGAATAGTACTATTTAAATTCTGTTGCTTCTTTGAGATTGAAACAACTGTTCAGCTAAAAGCGTCTTCCTTTTCATGAAAGCCTTTTCAAGAGTTCCCACAAATCAATTTAAAATTGCATATTGCAGAGAGCTAAATTTATAGTATGTTCTTTAACACATCACAACAAAAATATTTCTATGAATCTTAATTCTATGAGACCATCTGCCCATAATATATATTTCCATGGTGTACATATTTTTGGGTTATATTAAAGTTTTGATTCTTCCTTTTAACCTATTTGTATACTGTTAGGCATGAACAACCTGACCCACATGTGCAGAATTCAAGCTAACTACTTTATTATGTTCTGCCTATAATACAGGAATCTTCTCAGTCTGGCAGCCTCTTCTTGAGAACAGTTAGATAAAGCTCCAAGGAGCTAAGTCCTAGTCCCTTTAGCCCTTTCCAGGCTAGCTATACACTCGATCCTTCCTCCCTGCCTGGCGGAGTGCTTCCCAATATATACATTCCCATTCATCTATGATAATTTAGCTCCGACCTATGCTATCTGAGCATATCAAATCTATGATTATGAACACCTTATGTGGGAGTTAGAAACATGAGAATAAGGTCAAGTTTACCTACTTTCAAATAAAAGTCCATCTACCTTTACCATTTATTCTTCTTCCCATATCTCCTGTCCCTACTTTCCAGGCTAATGATGGTCATGTAATTGTCTTATAGTTCTAATAAAACTACAGTTCAATACAGGTAGTCTAACAGATTAATAGAGTTGGAAGGGACCTTGCAGGTCATCTAGTCCAACCCCCTGCCCAAGCAGGAGACCCTGCATCTGCCTCTACCTAGGATTGAATTCACAACCTCCTGATTGTGGGGTAAGAGCTCCACCTCTAGGCTTGATTTATGATCACAATTAGGATCAGAATTGCCTCTGCTAAGCAAGGCAGTTGTTAAATGAGTTGGGCCTGATGTTATGAACTTTTCCATTATAGTTGTTAAGCAAATCATTGCAGTGAATCAAGTGGTCCTTAAGCAAATCTGGCTCCCCCCCCCACTGTCTTTGCTTGTCAAAAGCTGGCTGGGAAGGTCACAAATGGTAGTCATGTGACCTGGGAACAGTGCAAACTTTTAAAATATATGCTGGTTGCCAAGCACTCAAATTTTGATCACATGACCATGCTGTAATGGTCATAAGTGTGAGGATCTGTTGTAAGTTAATTTTTTCAGTGCTGTTATAACTTTGAACAGTTACTAAACAAGTTGCAGGTTGAGGACTCTATGTAGTACAAAATGACACTTTATAACATACACAAAGAAATGAAGGCATCAGGTGGTCAAAACAGGAAAAAGAGAGTGAGAGAGAAAGAGAGAGAGACGGAGAGATGGAGGGAGAGGGAGAGAGAGAGATATGTTGGATTTAAGCTAAGGGTGGAGAATCTTGATAGGTAGGGATAGTTCCAGGGGTGGGTTCCACTTACCTTCCCTACCTCTCACATCGCACAAAAGATCCTTTGCGCATGTGCAGAAGCCTCTGTGCATGCGCAGACAGTTTTTTTGCCAGCCGTGGTGACCGAAGAACCGGTTCGGGGGCGTGGCCAGCCGGCCATCGCCACCAGTTTGGCGACCTTGGCCAAATTTCTGCCAATGGTAACTGCGAACCAGTCCGAACCGGCTGAATACCACCCTCTGGATAGTTCTATAAATTCTGAAAACCTTTTTTCCAGTTCCCATTTCCAATTAGATGTAGTTCATGCAGATTTACCTATAACAGATCTTGACATCCTTTTTATTCAGAGCTTGGCATCCCTATCATTTATCTACTATATTTAATTGTATCATATTTTTTATATACCTGATGGTGTATTATAAACAGTAAATCTGCACAAAGACAATATTCAGCAAAGAACATAGAAAATCTATCTAGAAATACATATATCATTGTCACTATCTATTGCGATTAATACAAGCATGAGTTGGTTAGGAGTTGCCTTCCCTGTCTTGAAAAATTCATTTGAATACGTGAAATATCAGGGGATATAATGGTGAACAGCTGGATGTAAGCCCTCCAGCCTTCTCTTTGGGGCGTTTGGCAGCTCAGCAACAAGACACGTATGCCACAATTGGCCTCAGGAGAAAATGGCAACACATCTCTTCCCTTCAAGGCATGCTATTTTAACAGCTGGCATAATAGACATGGGAGACTCAAATTGAGCAATGAGAGTATGTTGATAGCATTCCCGCTTGGATGATTAAATTAAGGAAAATGCCTTTTCCCCCCCTCCTTGGCTGTATTCAGCTGTCAGAAACTATGCCAGGGTTAATGTAAACATTAAAAATATTGTTGATCGTTTGTTACATTTGCAGCAATAAAGCAAATTGAATTTTTAAAAATCACTTTTGTTTTAGCGTTTAGTAATGTTTCCTTTCCTTTTATTTGAAATGCTGCAGAAGAACAGATGAAGCCGATGAATGTATTTCTACTGAGCAGATCAAAAGGATGTTAAAGAGCAAAGCAAAGGAAGATGGATCATTTTGTGTGTGTGTGAAGCCTTGACAGAGCTTTCAGCTACACAGTCCCCAATGTTTAATTTTATAGCACTGTTTATACTGTCTGGAATGAAATTCCTGCTGTTTACATTGTACAAGGGTTTTTCTTTGTTAAAGATAGATCTTTATCTGCCATCCAGTTTCTAAGAAGAGTCTATTTTGATATATCAAGCTGGATGTTTTCTCCATATAAACAGAATGCTGGTCCTTTTCTGCTTTAAAAAAATGAAATTAACAATGAAAACACAAAACTGGCACAAATTTCATAAGTTTTGACTCACACAAAACAGAAAAACTTTTTTTCTCCTCCATAAACAGCTATGACAAACCTTGGTTTTATGAATTCTCATTGGGGTGTGTGTTGATCAATAATTATCTAAGCATTTAAGCTTAGGGAATTGTGGAACAATGGATTCAGAACAAGTTAGGATCTGAAATGATGGCCATTATGAAGTTTGTTACTGTTTCCAGTATTCAGTCATGTTGGGAAATGATAGTTTGTTTAAAAGTGAAAGCTTCCAATCTCTTTGTAGCTGTGAAAAGAGAATGGTAATGTATAAGCAAATAATAATAATAGCCTTAAGATGCGTGGATTTCAACTCCAAGTATTCCCCAGCCAGAATGGGAGTTAAAGTCTACATATCGGAAGTACAGAAATCCCAACATAATAGAACTGCAGAAAAAATAATTACTGCCAACCTGCCTTCCATTGAGGACCTGTATACTGCATGAATCAAAAAGAGGGCCGTGAAAATATTTACAGACCCCTCGCATCCTGGACATAAATTATTTCAACTCCTACCCTCAAAACGACGCTATAGAGCACTGCACACCAAGACAACTAGACACAAGAACAGTTTTTTCCCGAACGCCATCACTCTGCTAAATAAATAATTCCCTCACCACTGTCAAATTATTCACTAAGGCTGCATTACTATTACTATTAGTCTTCTCATCGTTCCTGTACCCATCTCCTCCCACTTATGACTGTATGACTGTAACTTGTTGCTTGTATACTTACAATTTATATTAATATTGATTGTTTCCTGATTGCTTATTTGTGCCTATGACAATCATTATGTGTTGTATCTCATGATTCTTGACAAATGTATCTTTTCTTTTATGTACACTGAGAGCATATGCACCAAAGACAAATTCCTTGTGTGTCCAACCACACTTGGCCAATAAAGAATTCTAGTCTATTCTAGAAGTACATGCATCTTAAAATTGCCAGGTTTAAAAAACCTGATCTACACTAACTATTCAAAGGTTAACAGTCTCTTTTTGCTGCATCTGTATAACCACAAAGCAGACACACAACCGAAACAAAAGTTCAAGTCTCAGCACTCTGAGTCTCTCAGCTGATGAATAGAATATGAGTTGCAGGTGACAAGTGGTGTGGCCTCTCTTAAAACATTTCCTCTTCTTATTATAAGAGAAGTACAAGAAGAACAAGCACAAGTAGCAGCTGGAAATTTTTACAGGTTTAGTCTACCTCTGGCTTGCACGAATGGAGGACTGTACACATGACTCACTAGTTCCTTTTAAAATTAAGTCTCTCTTTCCCATGTAACCAAAGCATATTATTTATAGCTTTTACAGTTCATAGAGAAGGGTTGGTATGGTTTCTGTTGAGAGTTCAGGCTAAAGGTTAAATATCAGATTAAAATAAATTCCTGATGGAATGGATCAGAAGCAAAGAAAGACAGAAATGTTACATTATGGACACATTCACACAGGCATCAAAGCATAGTTTCCTTGCTACCACAATGGTATATAAACCTGAATTTTCTAATTTCATACAACATACTGAGTCAAAAAGCATGGCTCACTAATTACAATATTCAAAATTACATAACACGCATAGCTGTAACACATAACAGCTTAGTGCAATGTAAAAACAAGGAGGATGTGTGTGTCTTTTTGCCAAGCAATAGGCACTTGTCCAAATTCCTCTTTCCCAGATCTTTAATTTTCTACTAAAATATTGTAGCTTTGATTTAGGATCTTTTTTGATTCTGTATAAGGGCCAGTAGCATGTACTCATTGCACATAAACCATGATAAATGTCATTATTTTCAGGCAACATCAAGTTAATATAGTTAAAACCAACTGTCATTAAGAGCTGGGCTCTAATCTGTTGGCATGCGAATAAAAATAAGAAACTCTTGGACTTCCGATGGTGACATCAGCATGAACTGGAGTGAAGGAATTGGGGCTCCCGTTCCCGAAGTTCCCTACTCTGGAAGCCTTAAAAAGGCACTATTAGCCCCAGAGAGGCTGATAGAAAAAAGAGGAAACTCCAAGGACTTCGGGGAGAAAGGCAATCCCCCCACAGGTTCAGGGGAACCCTCTTGATTCCGGCCGGGAAGAAACAAGCCATTTTGGCAGGTTCAAAGTGCTGACAATCGAGGAGTAGGAAGCGAAGATCAATCAACTAAAAAGCTGGTATGAGAAGAGACCCTTCCCCAAAAGGAGGTACAACTATTGGAATGAATGAATGGTGGAACTGAATTAGTGTGACTCTAAAATCTGAGGCAGAGAAATTGCCAGACAGCGGCAGCGATCGGGAGGTGAAAGGAGCGGAAAGAAGTGGTTAAGAAGTGACAGTGCAAAGAAACAAAAGTACCAAAATAAGAAGAGAAAAGAAACTCCGATCGGATATATTTGGTGACCAGGTAGATTGGTGATTATAATCTTTATTTAATCCCTCAATGATATCTATCAAGTTTTCCAAAGTTTTTCTGTAGAGGATTTTAGAGGCTGAGCTGTTGGAGTGAATAAGCGTTTTGACTGAATGGTGATTTGGCGGTGCAGTGGATTTACAGGCTGATCACACAGATAGAGATGGAAATTAATAGAAGTGGTTATTAGAAACATTACAATTGAATAACTTGGACATTTTGATAGAAGAGATAAACTTTTGAAGTTGGGGAGAACTAAAAGACTGTTATTCTATAATTCTATAAACTGGAAATGTAAAAGAACAGTGGTGCTTTAAAGATGATGCAAGATTGAAGGAAGATTGCATAGAGTGACGAAAGAAAAGCAACTCTTCTAAAAGACAGTGGACAATAAATAGCAAATAAGAATATAAGAAAATTAAGAGAAAGTGGTGATTGTGAAAGCAGAAATAATTATATAACCTATAATATTTATGATATTTAAGATAGAGGAACTGGATATTTATATTAAGAACAATCAATTGTGTTTCTAGAGATGGAGAAAGCATCCTTTTTTAAAGATTCCAAAACATGGAGAATAGAGAGGAAGAGTTAGGGGAAATTATGTCGGAAATACTGGCTGTGGCATTACAAACAGATAAGCAAGCTATATTAAAAGATATTGATGAGATATATAGAATGCACATGAATTACACATGTAGGCATAAATTACCAAGGGAAGTGCATGTACGATTCACAAAAAAAGTGATAAGGGATGAAATATATATAAAAAAATGAAAGAGGAAATGATAACCTATAAAGGAAGGGAAATAATAACATTAAAACAAATCCCGAGATGGATGAGAGACCTAAGAAAGTATTATCAATTCCTTATCTCTTAACTAAATAAAGAAAATGTGCAGTTCCGATGGTTAATACCAGAAGGTATCCTGATTACCTGGCAAGAGAAAAATTTAATAATAATAATAACAACAGAGTTGGAAGGGACCTTGGAGGTCCTCTAGTCCAACCCCCTGCTTAGGCAGGAAACCCTACACTACTTCAGACAAATGGTTATCCAACATCTTCTTGAAAACATCCAGTGTTGGAGCATTCACAACTTCTGGAGGCAAGCTGTTCCACTGATTAATTGTTCTAACTGTCAGGAAATTTCTCCTTAGTTCTAAGTTGCTTCTCTCCTTGATTAGTTTCCACCCATTGCTTCTTGTTCTACCCTCAGGTGCTTTGGAGAATAGTTTGACTCCCTCTTCTTTGTGGCAACCCCTGAGATATTGGAACACTGCTATCATGTCTCCCCTGGTCCTTCTTTTCATTAACTTTATTTATTTAAAATAGACACACTAGACAAAGTGAGAGAGTTTTTTGAACATCATTTTGGAATAGAAGAAGAGCAAGAGAGTAGGGAAGAAACTGAAAATAGGAGCCAGGAGGAGTGCCAGGAAGAGGAAAAAGAGGGGGAACAAGAAGAGAGGCGAACAGGAAAGAGAACGAATAGTAACAGAAAGAACAAGAGAAAAAGTACAAAGAGAAACAAGGTATACAAGGAGATTAAGAACAACTAATAAGTAGATAAGGAAATGGAGGAGGAAATAAAAATGGTCTCAATAAACATAAATGGGTTAAATTCACCAATTAAAAGAAGGCAGATATTTATAAAATTGCAAAGATTGGATATTTGAGTGATTTATCAAATATCATTTATATTTATAAATGTAATATTTATAAATATAAATATATAAATATAAATACTTATAAATATAAATATATTTATATTTATAAAAAATCATTTGAATTCAGCTGTTCAAATCTCACCGGCTCAAGGTTGACTCAGCCTTCCATCCTTCCGAGGTAGGTAAAATGAGGACCCAGATTGTTGGGGGCAATATAAATATACATTGCTTACTGGTGTAAACCGCTTAGAGAGTCCTTGCACTGTGAGGCGGCATTTAAATCATAAATAAATAAATAAATAAATAAATAAATAAATAAATAAATAAATAAATAAATAAATAAATAAATAAATAAATAAATAAATAAATAAATAAATAAATATGGACATTTTAAATTTGCAGGAGGTACTTATCAAGAAACAGCAAAGTGAATTATTAGAACATCCAAGATTAGGTCAACTATATGTAGCTTTAACACAACCAAAAAAAAGAAGAATAGCGGTTTATATAAAAAATGATTAAAATCAAAACAAATATATACGAACGAGGAGGGAATGATGTTACTGATTGAAATAGAATCAGAACAAAAGAAAATATTATTGGTCTCAATATACGCACCCAATGACAATCAAATGTAATAAAGGAACTGGAATATGAACACATTTGCTTGATCGGTGACTTTAATGCAATTATGGATATTGAAAAGGACTATAAAAGTAATAAAACAAATAAGACAAAGAAAAGGACTCTGCCAGAGACCTTTCACGAAATGATTCAGGAATTATGTTTAAAAGATGTATGGAGGGAAACAAACAAGGAAAAGAAACAATACACTTTTTACTCAAATCCTCACCAATCTTGGTCAAGGATTGACATGGTATGGATGATACCAGAGCTTAGAAAAGAAACGGAAGAGATAGAGATAATGACGAGCACTTGGGCAGACCATAATCCACTAAGGGTGTTATGGAAAGGGCAGAAGAGAAGAAAGAGATGGATGATGAATAAAGAAATATTAAAAGAAAAGGAATCTATACAATTGATAGAGAAAGAAATGAATATATTTTTTTAGAATAAATACAAAAGAGGAAATGTCTTTTCAAAACCTTTGAGATACTGCAAAAGTGTATATAATTGCATACATAGCAAAAAGAAAGAAAACAAGAAAACAAGAACAAGACAATTGGCAAGTAGAACTTAAAAAGTTAGAATTAAATTTACAAGAAAAACTCCAAAATAATAAAATTAAAGAAAAAAGAGATATAATAAAGCATAAATTAAACTTGGCAATGCAGGTTGATATGGCAAGGAAAATTAAAATGGCAAAACAAAATTTCTTTGAAAATGCAAATAAACCGGGTTGGTGGTTATCATATAAATTTAAAAAAGAAAGAAAAAAGAATAATACACCAATTACAAGATGAAAAGGGAGAACTACACTATAAAAGAGGGAAAGTAAAAAATATAGCACAATTTTTTTTCAAAATTTGTACACCCAGGAAAATATAGCAGAAGAAGACATTAAACATTATTTGGATAAGATGAATTTAACAAAACTAGAGGAAGTACAAAGAGAGACATTAAACAGAACAATTACTATAACAGAACTAATAGAGGCAAGAAAGAAACAATAATGATAATAAAACACCAGGCCCAGATGGACTCCCTGTAGAATTATATAAAACAATCCAAGAACTACTAGATGAAATATTGTTAGAAATTTTTAATGATGCACTCATGGAAGCTAGAATACCAAATTCTTGGACAGAAGCCCTGATTACTCTTATCCCAAAAGAAGATTCGGACCCACAACAAATTAAGAACTATAGGCCAATCTCACTATTGAACACAGATTACAAATTATTTACATCAATAATTGCAGAAAGATTTAAAAGAGTGGCAAATAAATACATTCATCCGGATCAAAACAGGTTTCTTCCAAAAAGGCAAATGAATAATATGAGGACCATAATAGATATAGTAGAATACTATGAGGCACGCCCGGATAAACAAGTGGCATTAATATTTTTAGACACCCAAAAGGCTTTCGACAATCTGAACTGGAATTTCATTATATTGCAATTGGAATACATGAAATTCAGAGAAAAAATTGTAAAAATTATAGGAAAAATATACTCAACACAAACGGCAAAAATAATAATAAATGGAGATGTTACCGAAAAATTTAAGATATCAAAAGGAGTGAGACAAGGATGTCCTTTATCCCCCTTATTATTCATATTAACACTAGAAACAAAATTAGAAGTGAAAATGAAATAAAAGGTTTGAAAATAAAGCAAGAGAAATACAAAGCCCAAGCATTTGCAGATGATTTGGTATTCATATTAGAACAACCGATACAGACAGGGGCTAAATTAATACAATAAATAGAAGAATATGAAAGAGTAGCGGGATTAAAAATTAATAAATGAAAAACAAAGGCATTAACGAAAAATCTTACTAAAAAGCAAGTAACTGAATTGGAAGATATATTGGGCATTGAAACAATGAAAAAAATAAAGTACTTAGGAGTTTGGTTAACACCCAAATGTTCATCAATCAAAGAAGATAACTACAATAAATTAATAGCACAGATAAAGAAAGACTTAGAAAATTGGAAAAAATACAACTATCTCTTATAGAATATCAACAATAAAAATGAACATCTTCTCATGGATATTGTTCCTCTTCCAAGTAATACCCATACAATTAGGGAAGAATTTTTTAAAGGATTTAAATAAAATGATACTAAACTACATCTGGCAAGGAAAGAAATCAAGAATTAAATTGAAAGCATTACAGGACAGCAGAGTCAGAGGAGGATTTGGACTCCCGTATTGGGAGTCATATTACCAGGCAACAATAATTATTTGGATTAAAGGATTGGATAGAACTGAAGAACAGGAGAACTTTAATATTAGAGGGGCATGACTTTCAAACTGGGTGGCATGCCTTTCTTTGGGACGAAAAACATAGACAACATAGCTACTTTCGAAGACACCTAATTAGAGACGCATTATTACAAACATGGCTAAAAATAAAGAAGAATCATTATAGAAAAATCCCGGAATAGAGACACTAACATATCCAAACACACTGAATATTGATAACATTAAAAGGTACAAGGATTTATTAAATATTCAAGGGGAACTGAAAACAAGACAAGAGTTAAAAGAACAGGGTACAGACATTGATTGGTGGCCTTACATGCAAATACAATCCAGATACAAAACGGACTTGGAAAAATATGGATTTTAAAAAGAAAACTATGAATTAGATAAAATCTTACAAGGTACAGAAGATAAATTGATAACCAAAATTTATAATTACCTACTGACATATAAAATTGGAAGAAGAGTGGTAAAAGAAAATATGATAATTTGGGCCAAAAATTTCGGTTACAATATAGAATTAGATAAATAGGAGAAATTATGGAATAAAAATTATAAACTGCCAATGTCTGTAGCCTATAAGGAAAACATGTATAAAATGTTTTACAGGTGGCATCTCTACAAGATTGGCTAAGATGTTCCCCAACACACCATCAAACTGCTGGAAATGTAATCAAAGCCAGGGAACGTACTACCACATGTGGTGGACGTGCCCCAAAGCAAAACATTACTGGAACAAAATTAGAATATATTTAGCAGAGATAACTGAACAATGCATAGAGATGAAACCGGAAACATTTTTATTGGGAATATTACCAGATACTTACAAGAAAGAAATACAATATCTAATCAAACACATTATAACAGCTGCAAGAATAATATTCGCACAAAACTGGAAAAACAAAAATATACCAACAGAAGAAAATTTGATTAGAAAGGTTTTAGAGTGTGCAGAAATGGATAAGCTTACTAAGGAACTACAAGAAAAAGAGGAAACTGAATATTATAAAATATGGGAAAAATGGTATGAGTGGCTAGAAAAGAGAGCTAAAGAATAAGAGAATAAAGAAGGAAGATGATATTGGAGTTAAAAGCTAGAAATAAATAAATGTAAATAGAAAGGATATAGAAGATATAGTAGAAATAGAGTACATTACTATTATGATGTATAAAAGTTGATTTAAGAACTATACGTATAAAAGAAAATGAGAAATTGAAGAGGGAAAAATTGTACAAGTAAAAATGTATTAACGACATGAAAATGTTGAAAAGAAGGAAATTGTATAAATTTCTGTTTTTTTTAAAAAAAAAGTTCAATAATTTTTTTTAAAAAAATAAGAAACTCTTCTGGGAATTTAATTATTAAGCATATGATAAAAACCTATTATCTTTAATAGCTAAAAGATAAGAAGTCTATTAAGGGTGCTTTCTACAATGAAGCTTGACTGGTTCTTGCTAGCTAAGTAGCTGGTATTCTTTCCTGATTATTTAATGCTGCAAACCAGGTGTGGTAGAAGAATGATCTACTACATCATTTCTATATTTAGCAAGGCTCTCCAGTAAATTACACCTAACAATATACTGACATTTACACAATCTGTCTCAGGCATATTACACTTTGTCAATACTAAATTCCTCTGGCCATTTACACAGGAACTGATATAATTGCACACAAGTCTTGTTGGGAGTATATTTTCCAGGTCTTGAGAAATCCTAGGAGGAATTTTATTTATTTATTTATTATTTATTTATTTAGACGCTCTTATAGGCCGCCCAATCCCGTGGGACTCAGGGCGGCGTAGTTTATAACTGATGATTACTTAGGAATATATTAAATTTGCAAATATTGTCTCATGTGCTTGCTTTTCACCTGTCTTGGAAAAGAAAAGGAAGATGGGAGACGTTTATTAATGTAGCAGCAGTCAAAATTATTCTAATCAAATCTTAATTCATTTTTTATTCTAAAGTAATCAAAAACATTAGTTGCTTGTGTACTTCTACAACAATTGTCCCTTTACTGCTCAAATTGGAAGATTATAGGGATTAGATCAAGATGGATATTTCAAATCTGTATCTTTAAAGAGATCTTCGTTATCTCATTTGTGCCCAAATCTTTCACTAAGCCATGGTTCGTTATAACTCCAGTTTGTTGAAAAAGCCATAATGATATTGTTTGCCAGAAGGATTGTCACATTTTACATTAAAGAGGAAACCAAGCCAACCCTATTTTGATTTAAACACAGTCCATGAATCAAGGCATTCAGTTTTATTGTTGGAATTTCTAAAAATCAAAAACTTCTGTTTGTTAATCTCTCCCCAATATGTTGTCAAGTGAAACTTATGTTCCTAAGCAATAGATATTAATGTCTTAGGTATAAATAAAGGTGGCTGTAAATGGACTAAAATACAGAATCCCACAACATATAGACCTGTACACAAAGTTACAGGGTAGATTATCAAATGTTGCCAAATAATTAGATTAAATGATTAGATTAAATGATTAAATCTATCACACAAACCTTATTTTAATTGGTCCAGCCTTAGGTCAGGGGTATACAGAGGCAGAACAGGGTTAACTATGCTTTATTACAGGTTTATAAAATATGCAGTTATAACCCATGATTTAGAAGCAGCAATAGTGAAATATATACATAGGGCTAAACTGCAAATAAGGAATGCATCGTAACTTTGCATGGTCAGGGAATTCTGTGGATAAAATGGGATGAACCTTAACAAAGTAGATGTTTTAAAGATAAGACATAACAATTTGCCATGGCCAACTTGCCATGGCCAACTCATCACAGCGAACTTGCTGCAGGACAAGAGTTACACTAATATCAAAGAAATAGTGGAATAGAATCATTGAAGAAAGAATGCAAAAGGAGAGACAGGATAAAATGTGAATGGCAAAAATTAAAATAATGTTTTTATTTATTTTAAACTAGCTAAATAACCGTGCTCCGCTACGGAACTATGTGATCGGGCTTGATAAATCTACACTTACAGCCTGAAAATTAATGAGTAGTTACGATCGGCCTCTCCTGTCCCCTTCTCTCCTCGGGCTTGCCCCACAGAAGCCTCTCCTATCCTATCCCCTGCTTGCTGCTGCGAAAGTAAAACTGAACCTGAAACTCCTCTCCTCTGCTTGTGCTTTGCATTTGGAACAGATTTCTTTTCAGGTGGGTAGGGGGAGTAGAACTCCTTAGCATCAGAGGGCTGAACACCTAGAAGCCAAGAGGAACATACGTGGCAAATTTCAAGTTTGTAGACCTTTAACAGATTAACAGAGTTGGAAGGGACCTTGTAGATCATCTAGTCCAACCCCCTGCTCAAGCAGGAGACCCTACACCATTTCTGACAAATGGCAGTCCAATCTCTTCCTGAAAGTTTCAAGTGATGAAGCTCCCACAACTTCCAAAGGCAAGCTGTTCCATTGGTTGATTGTTCTCACTGTCAGAAAGGCTTTACGGTTCTGGAGATTTCCTGATTATGGCGTGAGTGGTTTTTGCTTTTATATACAGTATATAGAGAGCCATCTTCTCCACGGCAGAACATCAGAGGGTACTGGAGAGCATCATAGGCACAGTGCGTCTCACTGATTTGTAACAACCTGTTGTCTCTGTTGTGAAGAACGATATCTCTCTTCTCAAAATCCTGGCCAACAATGAGAACAACCACTTCTGTAGTCGTGGGGGCATTGAAACGACCTCAGTGCTCTCCTGAAGGCTTCCTATCAGCATTAATCACCACTTGGAAGTCCTTGTGGCCCTTAGAAACAGAATCAACAGCAGCCTTAAGTTCCAGAATATACCTATTGTGTTCACCCAGCAACTTCTGCAGTTGGCTAACCAATTGTGGATTAATGCCTGGGTAGATTCCACAATGGATGTTTCTCTCATTATCATCATCACCAACAAAGAGAGAGAGCCCACAGAGTTGGTCTCCTCCAGGTCCCGTCAACCAGACAATGTCAGTTGGCGGGTCCGCGGGGAGAGCCTTCTCTGTGGCCGCTCCAGCCCTCTGGAACCAGCTACCCCCAGAGATCCGGACTGCCCCCACCCTATTGGCCTTCCGTAAGGCAACTAAGACCTGGCTCTTCCATCCGGCTTGGGACTGTCGATCTTGGGAATATAATGGATAAGATCCGGTCCATGAGAGAGGTATGTATGAGTTTTTAATATGGGTTTTATTATTTTACTGTTTTTTACATTTTATACTCTTGGATATGTTGTTAAGCCACCCAGAGTCCCCATAAATGAATGAATGAATGAATGAATGAATGAATGAATGAATGAATGAATGAATAAATAAATAAATAAATAAATAAATAAATAAATAAATAAATAAATAAATAAATAAATAAATAAATAAATAAATAAATAAATAAATAAATAAATAAATAAATAAATAAATAAAATATATCTGGAGAAATGAAGGCTGCTGCTTAGGCCCCGCCATGATACTCCCTATCCTGTGGTAGACCTGCCCCTGCACTTTGAATGTTGGCATAAAATTTCCCTCCTTCACCTCTCTGGCTCCAAAAGACATCTTTTGGAAGCATCCATTGTACTTCCGGACAACAGAAAGAAAGTGCTTTGCCATTGGATGCTGGTGGGTGAGAAAGCTATGTAAGGGTTCAGGGGAGGGCTGAAGGGGAGGAAGGTGGACTTTACCGCCACTGCAGCACATCCTGGGACTCTCATCCTGCCACTTTAGAACATGGCACCAGGCGCAGGGTAACCAGGGTCTGAGATCAACAACCTTGTCCCTGGAGTAATCAATCCGAGGTACATATTTAAAACCAGACAAATAGCAATAGCAATAGCACTTTACTTATATACCGCTTTATAGTGCTTTACAGCCCTCTCTAAGCGGTTTACAGAGTTCATCATATTGCCTCCAACAATCTGGGTCCTCATTTTACCGACCTCATTTTACGATGGAAGGCTGAGTCAACTTTAAGCCTAGTGAGATTTGAACAGCTGACCTGCTGAACTAGCAGTCAGCCTGCAGTCGCAGCATTTAACCACTGCACCACTTCAGCTCTTATCAAATACTTATTAGTCCAAGGCATTGATCTCATTTGTGACTGATTAACATAGTGGTTATTAGATGTATACTTTTTTACAGCCTGTCTACTGACTTGGGGATGAGTTTGAAGATATTTGTGTGCAGCTTCCCTTACTTGTGGTTTCCTAATCGCATCGGTAAATCTTTCCCTGTGTTTTTTGCCTCTTTTCCCTTTAACTGATGTTACAGTAGAAGAAACAGATTCATCTGAACTGAGGAGGAAAATAAGGGGGAAAAAATCTGCCTCTGCCTACCAGCATCCATTGGTATTCATGTGGCTAGCGTTCTGTCAGTGTGTGAGAGAGTTGAGGGGTGTTTGGAAACTCAAACAATATTTGCTGTGTGAGCAAGGAGACAGGAAGGAGCCTGGGTGTGGCTTAGCTCAGCTGTTCTGTAGTAAAGGTGCTTGCTGCTGTGAAAGCAAAAGAGAAACTGAAACTCCTCTGCTTGTGTTTTGCATTTGGATCAAATTTCTTTTCAGGTGGGGAGGGGGAATAGAACTCCTTAGTGTCTGAGTGTGTTAATAATAATATAGGAAATACTAATGCTCCAATGGTCATTTTGAAAAATCTTTTCTTAGTGAGCACCTAGAAGGTAAGAGGAATATACGTGGCAAATTTCAAGTTTGTAGGCTTTACGGTTCTAGAGATTTTGTGATTAATGTGTAAGTGGTTTTCGCTTTTATATGTATAGATAATTAAATAGACTTGTTAAATTGTCCCACAGCAAGTCGTCCCATGGTGAGTTGGCCTGCAGTGAGTTGGCTGTGGTGAGTTGGCCATGGCAAGTTGGCCATGGTGAGTTGACTGTAGTGAGTTGGCTGTGGCAAGTTGTCCCATTCCAGGAAAAGACATCTTTGTATCATTTGTAAATATTATAAGGATTATTTGTGACTATTGTGAGGGATTTAGGCTATTTATACATATTTTCTTCTGGAAATATTTTGTGATACTCTTGGGAGAAGTTTGAGGAAATTTGTATATTTTGTATTAAATAATAATGAATTTTATTGAGCAAATAAAGAAAATTTCTACAAAAGGATTCTGTTAATCCTGCCTCTCTCCCCACCAAACTGAATTTGTTTATTTCATGGTCTGGTCATTGTGACGCACCAAGCTTTGGGTCTTAAAACATCTCTTTGGATTTGGGAGCTAAATCAAATTAGAAAGTCTCTGATTTAGTTAGAATCACGATTCACAATTTTCCATACTGGGGCTGAATCAATAGGTGTAAAGTATGGCACATTTATACACACTGAGAACATAATCTGTAAAAGTTGCTATGGATTTTGCCTCTTAAGCATGTGGTTGTATTAATTCTCATTTGCAAATTATTTGATGATCTATTTCTACCACTCATGTTAAATCTTGCTGATGCTCTTGCTAATTTTACTGAATTCGTTCTCCACAGAAGTTAACCAAATTGCATCTCTAAACTGGTACCGGCTCTGGGGACATAGCCAAGTATTTAATCATTTTTGCTTTTAAGAATTGTAAACATATTATTGCTGTGAGATAGCACTTGATTATGTAAAGAAAGCTTTTCTTGCCATTCTAAGCTGTTCTCAGGATAATGAAAGTATTTTTTTCTTATTTGCTAAATTATAATAGTTAAGCTGAGTCAACCCTGCATAACATTTGGATGAGGGACCATCTGATAATTATAGGCCTGTTTGAATAAAGTCCCAGAAAAAGACAGTTGCAAAACCCTTTTGCCAAAACTGCACAACCTACTCTGTAGCTCAGCTCATTGAGAATCAAGTTTGAGTTCTTTATCTTTACAATGAATTGCAACCCAACCCGTTGCCCGATGTGGCATGCTTATTGCCTGCTCAGTACAAGTTCAGTTGAACACAATTCATGTATTGGAATGACCTATTGAAGTGAAGCAGACTCAATCCAAATGTTTGTCAGGAACAGTCCCACAATTTCAGCAATTAATACATTGGCTAACCAATTCAGTCATTTAGACTGCAGAATTCCTGATTAAGGACATCTTGGTAAAATCAGAGGTAATAAAAGCATAGATAGAAGAAATTGCCATTAACCTAAAAAAAAAGTAATGGCTTTTTGATTCTATGTGTTTCAGTGAGTCAATAGCTTGACTCTCTAAAGCAGGCGCGTGGTCTGCAAGCTGCATGCAGCCCTGGACAGTTAGTAATGTACCCCACAAGATCATACAGATTAACATTATTATGTGATTTATATACTTTAATTATATTGTATATTTTATATGCCACTTATTCCTCTTCACCCAATGTGGCCCAGGCAAGTCAAATGTTTGGACACCCTTGCTCTAAAGCAGTGGTGTCAAACTCACATCGGTACTGCGGCATCACATGACCTATCGGGACCTTTTTTCTTCTTCGCTAAACTGGCCTTGCTTGTGACCAGCGCGTGACACATCCTGCCCACAGGCTGGGAGTTTGACAGCTCTGCTCTAAAGGATATTTTTTAAAAAGATTTGTCTGTGTTACTTAACTTATATTATTAGTAGTATCCATCCATCCATCCATCCATCCATCCATCCATCCATCCATCCATCCATCCATCCATCCATCCATCCATCCATCCATCCATCCATCCATCCATCCATCCACACACACACATACATACATTTCAGGGGTGGGTTCCTCCCGGTTTGGACCAGATTGCCCAAACCGTTAGTGACCCACTGGTGATGCGATGATGGCGTCACAGATCTGGTTCGGTCGGTGCCGGTCCATGGGCGCCCCCATCTTTTTTGGTGAATTTTTGGTGAATTTTTCCATGTTTGGATGGCTTCTCCTCTTCCGCGGCTTGAAAAAGAGCCCTCCCGCCCGCCCCCGGGTTAATACTCACCTTTATTTCTTCGCCCGAAGCACAGCTGATCAGTTCCTCAGCTGTGTTTCATGCTGAATCCTCCTACTGAGCATGCGCAAAAGTGAAATTGCACAGGGGGAACGCGCGCACGAAATGTTGCAATGCGAACCAGTGGCGAATGTAAGTGAAACCCACCCTGATACATTTAATCGTGTGTGTGCGTGTGAGTGTATGTTTAATATGTGGGACCAAGTGGCCAAACATCTATGATCTTCAACCACAATTGCTTACAAGAAATTTAAAAAAAAATCAACTGAATCAAAGTGTGATGAAAACTATCTTGTATATTATACCAAATCTGGTGATATGCTATCTTGATTGTTAATTAAGTTGGGACCTGCTTGTTTTTTTTAAATTACTCCACAACATTAGATGCTCCCTGTCCATTCTTTGAGTTTTAACCGCTCCCGTATAGTAGAATACCTGCAAACACAAAACCAGTGCAATAATGGACTGATTGAAAAATAGCATCTCTCAATTGCACTGTGACACCATACAATCAGTTCTATAATGTCATTTTTCCTCTCTTGTTATTTAAATATTAGGCAGCCCTAAATGATGAGCAGGCAATTTACTGACACACATAACAAAACAAGCCCTTAGCCTCTTACTGCAAACTGTGACTGGTTTTCGCATCTGGTAGCTCAAGCAACATATCCTGAAAATATTTCATTCCTGCATCTGGAAAGCATTGCTATAGAATTGTAGCCTGGCCTGTGAACTAAATAGCAGACCTGGAAGTGATCGTACATTTATATTAATAAATTTTAAAATAAACAGAAAATGTCCATTTATTACTGAATTGCATCATTGCATCACGTACCCATTTTTGCAACCTTAAATGTTTCTATAGTCCATGTTCCATATGATAGGATAAGTTAGGAATAGCATCCTATTGAAAGAAACTATTTAATATAGGAAAAGCCACACTGTAGCATAATCCAACATATGGTTATTGGCATCCTAAGGATAGCTTAAGGAAATAGCTAGAAAATCCATCATGGGTAAAGGGGATGTCTTTTAAGATCAACAAAGTTAGTTTTATCTGCTAACTACAAATGCAGAAATAGATTTTACAGAACAATCTTTCATAGCAGATGCAGAACAATATATTTTATTTTATTTTAATTATTTTTTATTAAATATATACCCCATTTTTCTGCTAGTATGACCTCAAAATAGCTTACAATTAAAAAACTACAGAACAGTCTAATATGTAAAATTAAAATTAAAATAAATATAATTAATATAATTTAACATTTAAAAGCTTGATCAAAAGATGTGCTTTTGTCATCTTTCAAATAGTGGGAGAGTTATGTTATTATAAAATCAGGTTATATCTTGCCTTAATTGCCTAATACTAGTGTGCACACAACATAAAATTATTTGGCTGGGTGCAGAGATGATAAAATATCAATCGTTGTGCTGCCAGTCAAACCCAGAATTTTAGTGTTATTTATTTAGTGTTGAATTTATGCCCTGCTTTTTTATTTATTCCAATACTTATGGCAATTTTTTTTAAATTTTATTTATACACAAAAACATAACATAACATACAAATATGTAATATTAGGAATCTTAGTTCCTATCTTAAATACAGTTGAAGATCAGTTCATCAAATTTCATACACATATACTATAAATATTTATCTTCTTTTCTATATCCGTAATTACTATATGCTCGTCTATATATACACATTTGTTTTCTGTTCTATTTTTTTTAATTACTTACATCTGTATAAATGTAATAATTGGTATTTACACATTCTATACTCTATTACCCCTGTTCTTTAACCATTCATAAAATCTATTCCATGTTAAATAATATTCTGATTCCTCCTTATCTTGTAGTTCTTTGGTCATCTTAGCCATCTCGACGCAGTCAAAAAATTTTCTTATAATTTCATCTTCATTCGGTATGTCATTATGTTTCCATTTTGTTGCATATACTATTCTAGCAGCTGTCACTATATGTATATTTCTTTCACATAATTACCCGATATAATTCTCAATAAAAATATTTCTGGCTTCCAATCAATGTGATCTTTTATTATTTCTTCTATTATTTTTCTAATTTTAACCCAAAATTCTTTGGGTTATTTGGGACATTTTTTGCATGTCCACCACAGATGATTATATGTGCCATATGTATTTTGACATTTCCAACATAGAGGTGATATTTTATTTGAAATTTTTGTAAGTCTTGCTGGCAATTTTTTAAAAAAGCATAAAACAAAGCAAAACCAATACAATACAATTAAAATCTAATCCTTAAAATAATACATAATTAAGAGCTTGGTGGAAGACATGTGTTTTTGACAAATTTCAAAATATTGGAAATGGTGTGGGAATCACATTTCTTTCCCGAGAGTATTCCTTAGCTCAGGAGCCACAAAAACTGGCAATCTGTGTACCAGATTGCCAAGTTTATGGCATTGAAACATCTTCAAGAAAATCTTCTCTGTTTCTCTAAATAGTCCTTGACTTACAACAGTTCATTTAGTGACTATTTAAAGTTACAATGGCACTGAAAAGTAGTGACTTACGACTGTTTTTCACACTTACAGCCATTGCAGCATCCCCATGATCAAAATTCAGACGCTTGGCAACTGACTCATATTTATGATGGTTGCAGTTTTCTGGAGTCATGCGATCACCTTTTGAGACCTTTTGACAAGCAAAGCCAATGGGGAAGCCAGATTCACTTAACAACCGTGTTACTAACTTAACAACTGCAGTGATTCACTTAGCACCTGTGGCAAGAAAGGTCATAAATGGGGGCAGAATTCACTTAACTCTTATTGCTTAGCAACAGAAATTTTGGGCTCAATTGTGGTTGTATGTTGAGGATGTTGGTAGTTACTTTCATTCGGTCACATACTGAAAGTAAAAGCCAGGATCCATCTACTCCAGAGTTTGGCATACAAAAATTGCTACAAATTATGGAAGTCATTTCAATTGACTTCTAAGCATGAAGGTATGGAGAAATGTTGCAGGTTCAGTACAGAGAATGGTAAGCCAGCACTCTCTGTCTTATACCAATCTTTTTAATTTTTATTCATTTATTTATTTATTTATTTATTGTCAAGTACGTGTTAGTAATATACATAGATATAACATTGTTTATATACATAAGATGGGTACTGATAAGGGGGAACATTAGGACAGGGACGGTAGGCACGCTGGTGCACTTATGCACGCCCCTTACTGACCTCTTAGGAATCAGGTGAGGTCAACAGTGGACAGTCTGAGGGTAAAGTTTTGGGGGTTAGGTGACGAAACCACAGAGTCAGGTAGTGCGTTCCAGGCATTTACCACTCTGTTGCTAAAGTCATATTTTCTACAGTCAAGTTTGGAGCAGTTCACTTTGAGTTTGTATCTGTTGTGTGCTCGTGTATTGTTGTGGTTGTGTCTTGGTGTGGTGTGTCTTGGTTGTGTCGTGTATTGTTATTGTTGTGTCTTGGTGAAGTTGGCTGCCCAAGTCAAAAAGCTGTTTTCCTGGTGAAAAAAGGAATTGTGTAGCAGTCCTTGACTGTTTGTATACTTCAACTTGTGCACCAATTGCCAAATTGCTAAATCGGCAAGAATGATTTTTTTTAATAACAAAGCATTACATAATATATTTAATACTGTAGTGTTTCTATTATATGTAAATTATTTTATTCCAGTATTCTGTGTTGCCTTTCTCATTCCTATTTACTGCAGCAACGATGTACCATAGGGCCAGAGGGAGAAATTTATTTTGATTGTAAAATCCCATAGACACTAATGGAGTTTTAGATCCAGAAAGAGCTTGGCACAACATCCTTAGATAGCTTTTGTCCACAGTTAATATCAGAATTGGTTTTCTCTTGGGAACAATTACAAATGAAGATTATTATTTTTTTACAAAGGAGGAACACAACAAAACAAAACCCACCAATACTTTGCATTTATGTGAGTGTATAATAATGTAGAATATTAAAAAATCTACATTAGATTTTTGAGGACACAATGCAAAAAAAATTGCATTGTGTCCTTTTTAGGGATTCTGCTGATCAAAAAAAAAAGTTTTAACAGCTGGAAATCAAGAGGATTCCTTGACAGCAGGATGGTGACTCCAGGATCCACTTCAAATCTTTTCTCCTGGCATTTCGAGGGAACTAACCCATTCAGTTTTTGAAATTATTAACATGGGAGGGGGAATTCCACATGCACAGGAACACTGCACACATGGAAGCTGTTTTCAGTACATCCTATCTTAATTCTCTAGAGTGAATTTTATTTATTTATTAAACAATTTATACGGCTGCCCAATTAATGCATGTTAACTGCAGATGGCTTACAACATTAAAAATCCCTAATAAATAGGAAATACTAATAAATCCAGTATAAATTGGATTAGCAATAATTTATTTATTTTATTTATTAAACGCTCTTATAGGCCGCCCAATCCCGTGGGACTCAGGGCGGCGTACAGCATGAATAAGAAGCGTACATTTTAAAAACAGTGATCATAATTTAAATTAAAATATAATTAAAAAGAAAACAATTATAAACACAACATTCAGGGGGAATCTGATTATCCTATTCACCCCATCTGCCGGAAGAGCCATGTTTTTAAGGCTTTACGGAAGGCCAGCAGGGTGGGGATAGTCCGGATCTCTGGTGGAAGTTGGTTCCAGAGGGACGGGGCTCCCACAGAGAAGGCCCTCCCCCGCGGCCCCGCCAGTCGGCATTGTTTGGCCGACGGGACCCGGAGGAGGCCCTCTCTGTGAGACCTAACCGGTCTTAGGGAGGTATGTGGTAGGATGCGGTCCCGCAGGTAACCTGGCCCTGAGCCATGTAGGGCTTTAAAGGTAACGACCAACACCTTAAATTGCAACCGGAGACTAATTGGTAGCCAATGCAGCTGGCGAAGGAGAGGTGTTACGTGGGTGTATCTTGGTACACCCACTACAGCTCGCGCAGCTGCATTCTGTACCAACTGGAGTCTTCGGATGCTCTTCGAGGGTAGCCCCATGTAGAGCGCGTTACAGTAAATATGGAGTCCTTGGTGCTCTGTGACCTTGCTTGCAGACATTTCATTACCTGATTAGGTAACATCAGCTAGTGAGTATGGGGTTTTATATACAGTATTTGCCCTGCCAGTGTTGGTAAAAGTGTAGTTTTCTCCTTGATTAGGATATTGCTTTCTGCTCAATTGTTTGTCTGGTGTTAATCCCTTCTTATCTGGGTGTTAGTTGCTGGACAATATGTGTTCTGGTTTTAGCTTTATTTTATTGTCCCTTTTGAATAGTGTGTAAATGCAGTTTATCTCGATGGGTCTATTGATAGCTGAATGCCAAGCATCCAGGAATTCTCTACAGTTTTTTAGATTTAGATTTAGCTTGGTCTAGGTAGGATGCTGATGATTTCCCAGTTGAAACTATTGTTGATACTGTCCATGTGTTGTGAGATTAAGGAGCTCTCATATCTTCTGACAGCTGTGGTATTCATGAATGTGCTCTGCTAGCGTTCTGTCTATGTAGCTTAAGTAATGGCTGCTACAATCCTTACACTGTCTGTTCTCTTCTATTGGTATCAATAATGTTTCAACTTAGGAATCCCAAAACAATATAACTTATGGATTTGTATTTGGGTGTTATAACTCTGTCAGTCAAGTCATGTATGTGTGTTTGTGTGTATTGATTTAAATTGCTTCATCTTAATAGGCTATGCAAAAGATTAAAGAGGGGTGCTTTTTGAAGCAGAACACTCCTCAAAGCACTAAAGTAGCCACATCTTTCAGAAAGTTTGGAGTCCCTTCGCACTCACAAGAGATCAAACTCCAGCCTTCCTTGAATTCTGTTGACTCTTATCTACCATCAATTTGTCTTGACCATTAGTAGTTCAGATTTTTTTGTTTAGAGTTAGCATGGAATTAACTTGTACTCATTTTGGACCTAACCCTGGTTCCCGATGTCTTGCGCCTGACAATTGCCTACATTTACATTTCTTATTAAAAATAATTATATAAAAATAATAATTAAAACATGAATCAGAAGCAAATCAGAGTAGTTGTTTTGTCTTGGAGAAAGGTGTTTCTGGATCCTGACTGCCCCTTCTGCTTGGCATAGTCTCATAAATGAATGGCTTTTTAATCAGTCCTCGATCCATTTATTAAATTAAATTCTGAAGAAAACCTTACACTGAAGAAATACTCCCTGCATTTCCCCCTGTTTTTTAATTACCAGGAGCTACTATTGAATTGTCATATTTTTTCCCCAGATTTTGGGCAAAGATTAACCAAAGACTATGATGAGACATTTCCAAACTCCATAATTTAGTTTTTTCTGTTAATTGCAGAAATGCCATCCTTTGGCTTTATCATTATGCACGGATGTTAGTGTGATTATCCTTTGATATTTTTTTTTGCATAAAAACAATCTATTTATTTCACATATTTTGAGGTTGTAAAATGTTGGGGTACAGAGAACATCCTACGGAATGTTTTAAAGTCACTCTCTGGTGCAATAAAACTCCAGGATACCCAACAAGGTTGGTCTTAGGGTGTCGGTCATGTTGATTATGTTTCATAATCCATAATTATCCTCTTGGGTGAAAGTTTCTCCATACTAAATTTGTTTAAACATATTGTCAGTTTGTTTCCTATTGAACCAAACAATGCATAACCAAGCCATTATCTTTTAAAATCATCCCGAAGAGCCAATCAGATTCAAACCTAGCCTTTAGAAGGGTTAAGTAAAGGTAGTTAAGCCACTAGTATGCTCCTGGATTCCTTTGTTATTGTTTCTATTAAAGTTTGTTGCAAAATCAAAACCAGAAGCACACACAGATGACTGATTCAGCTGGATTCAGTAACTTCTTTATAAACATAATAATATATATATTTACAATACCATTAGCAGAGTTCTTCTTCAATGTAGCAACAGTTAAAAGTAAAACACAAGCAGCTTCTAGTTCAGAGAGCATAGAGCATAGAGAGCAGAGTGGAGACTGGAGCCTCACCCAGCCTTAAGCTTAAGTATTCAGTTTCAATTCTCTGCTCAGACTCAGAAGTGGTTAGCTCCTATTGGCTGATTCAGTTGCTATGCCTATTCATTGGCTAACCTTGTTAACATGGCTCCCCCAGTTCATGAATATCTTAACAGTTTCTCTATGTAAAGAGGTCACAAAAGCTTCATCTGGTGGCTTGAATCCCTCCTTCGCATAAGGTCGTGTTTGTCTGGGATCAGCGGTGCCCTTGCATGATGACTTATAAAGTTTCTAGTGGCCTTCACATCCTGAACCAATTGATTTCAGAAGCTTATTTGGCCTATTGGTGCTCCAGAGCAGCGTTTCTCAACCTTTGCAATTTTAAGATGAGTGGATTTAAACTCCCAGAATTCCCCAGCCATCTTTAAATTGCTAAGGTTGGGAAACACTGCTCCAGAGACAGGCAGCAAAGACAGCTTATTCCCCATTGGTGGGAACTTTTGGCTCATCATGCCACTGGATTCCTGGGTCTCTCCCCCTGCTCCCTTTAGTGAAATGTGCCAGGCAGCCTTGCTTCTGTTCTTCCACTGCCTTACTGATTCTCCAATAGTCCCTTTTGGTTGCCACTTATCCACTTGTTTTTTTTTCCCACTGCAAGATGCAAAAGGAGCAGGGAAAGTCCCCCCCCAAAAAAACCAAGCGCAATTTTAGTTTGCTGTCCTTTAGCGCTGACCCATCGGCCGGTTGGAGGAAGTGCCTGCTGGTTTAAAAGAAAAACGCAAGAGCTTTCAGAACTTCAGGAAATTGAGGAAATATCCTGCTTAAAAAGCCTCGAGGAGTGAAGCAGGCAGCTGGGTATTTTGATCCTTGCTATCTTTCACTGTGTAAAAAGTTGCTATTCAAATTGAATCCACACGGGTGCCTAATGCACAGAGCACAGTCTACCTTTGCGTTAAATACTTTTTGACATATATGCTATGCACACTTCTAAAATGAGCCAAAAGTAGCACCTTGTCTCTGCAAGTCTAAAAAAAAAAAGAAATCCATCTGATTTAAGGAATCCATTTATTAAAATTAATATTTTAGGCTTGCAGTGAAGCGTGAGAAAGGTCAGAATCCTTTAGGAAATATCAGAGAAGCACTGTCCCCACTCTAGATTTGAAAGCCTTCCTCCAAATACAGAAATTTTCAGTGCAGGCAAAGCCTTATTAACAATATCATCCTTGACATCTCATCCAAATGACTTCAAGTGCTGTTCTATTATAGTTTCTCCCTATTTTTAACCTACTCAGTCCAAAAGGCTGAGTTCATCTCTTGATTTCCCCTCCCCCTCTTTCCTTATCCTTTTTGAAAAAGTACACTGCAATTCCAGAGGTCAAATCTGAGGAGTGGATAAAGTCACATTTGTGTATAGGTAGTTATATACATTTGATAGATGGAGTAATCTGAAAAGTAGTCCTGATTCCCTTTAGTGTGATCATGCAGCTGCAACATAAGGATATCCGGTATCTTGCAGTGGCAGCAGGACAGACAATATTTTCTGAAACCAAGAGGTAAATATGAATGTCTAGTCTTTTATATATACCCATAGAAATAGCACTTAGACTTATATACCGCTTTACAGCCCTCTCTAAGCAGTTTACAGAGTCAGCATATTGCCCCCAACAATTTTGGGTCATTTTACCGACCTTGAGCCTCGTGAGATTTGAACTGCCAAATTGCAGTCATATAATGCAATTTACCGTATTTTTCCGAGTATAAGATGCACCTTTTTCCTCCCTAAAAGTGGCTGAAAATTTGGGTGCGTCTTATACTTCGTATGTAGCTTTTTTTTCCAGCCCTAACTAGGTGCTAACAGATCTTCCCAGCTCTTACCTTGCAGGCTTTTTCATTGTTACGCTCTCCAAAGAATGTTTTTCCAGCCCTAAGTCTTTGCAGAATTTTTTTTCATTGCTCTACTTGCTCCGAATAAGTTTTTTTCTAGCCCTAACCAGGTGCTAACTATCTTCCCAGCTCTTACTGGCTTGCAGGCTCTTTCATTGTTATTCTCTCAGAAGAAGGTTTTTTTAAGTCCTAACCAGGGGATAAAATAATGTGCTAAAGCTGCTCTGAATAAGTTTTTTTCTAGCCCTAACTAGGTGCTAACGATCTTCCCAGCACTTACTGGCTTGCATGCTCTTTCATTGTTACTCTCTCAGAAGAAGGTTTTTTAAAGTCCTAACCAGGGGATAAAATAATGTGCTGAAGCTGACCAGACTAAGAATGCTAGCCAGATGAATACCTGGTAGGCAGATTGTTTTCCCCTATTTTCCTCCCCAAAAACTAAGGTGCGTCTTATACTCCGATGCATCTTATACTCCGAAAAATACGGTAACTCCTCATCATGTCAATCTCCTTAGGCAACTAAAAATATTCAATAGGCCAGATTCCTCACCTTTTCCCAAATAAAGTAAGAAGGATAAATATTTGTAAACTACATGTAAAATTTGGTGGCGGAGAGGAAAATTTGTACTGCATTCTTTATAACCCTCTCTAACAAGAACTGGCTTGTCAGCTGGCTTTCAGGAAAAGAACAGGATAGGAGAAGCAGCTGGAAATCAGGATATTCAGAAAGAGGGTGCAAAAACAGCCCATGAAGATTTGGCTCAGGTTGTTTTTGCAGTGATACAGGTAGCCAATGTTCCCTCTAAGCTGTGCGGCTACGCGGCTGCGCACGTAACGAGAGAACGGTGCGCAGCAGTTTCCAATTGCCGCGCGCCATTTTCTAACGTTAGAGGGATCATTGCAGGTAGCCCTAGACTTACAACAATTCATTTAGTGACCATTCCAAGTTACAACGGCACTGAAAAAAGTGACTTATGACTTTTTTTCACACCACGGTCGCCCCATCCCTGTGATCACATGACCAAAATTCAGTGGCTTGGCAACTGACTCATATTTATGATGGTTGCAGTGTCCCATACATGCTCTTTTGCAACTTTATGACAAGCAATGTCAATGGGAGAAGCCAAAGTCACTTAACAACTGGGTTACTAACTTAAGCACTCTGGTTAGTCACTTAACAACTGCGGCAAGAAAGGTCGTTAGATGAGGCAAAATTCACTTGAACGATTGTCTCACCTAGAAACAGAAATTTTGGGCTCAGTTGTGGCCACGGGCTACCTGTAAAGAGAGTTAGCTCCATTCATCATGACTCTGCCCAGCCACTGACACAGCACCTGTTCATCCTTTGCTTTGGGAAAATATACTCCTGCCATTTTAAACTCCGAGGATTAGAAGATGTTTCTGCAGCAGCTGAAAGGGAGCCCCCTTTTTCACTACTTATAATCCTTCTTTTCTGCTCTCACTATTGCTCAGGTACATTGGGAAGAGTCTGCACAGAGAATCAAGGCATCTTAGCATCAAGCAGGACACACCAGTGCATCCAGGTCATGGTTGTCCCAAAGGTGCTTTTTCAAAAGGTAACTGCACTTTGTTTTTCCTTGAAGACGCTTCGCCTCTCATCCAACTGAAGAGGAAGCTTCTTGGATGAGAAGCAAAACGTCTTCCGGGAAAAACAAAGTAAAAGTGCCTTTTGAAAGCACACCTTTGGGTCATCACAGAGTGGTTGCTAACCATTGGAGAAAAGTGTCTATGGAGATTCTCAGTCATCCAGGTGATGGTTGTCCCAAAGGTGCTTTTTCAAGAGGCAACTGGACTTTCTGGTTTTTCTTTGAAGACGTTTCGCTTCACATCCAAGAAGCTTCTTCAGCTCTGATTGGATGGTTCCCCCATTCCCCACCACCCAGTCAGAGCTGAAGAAGCTTCTTGGCTGAGAAGCGAAACGTCTTCAAAGAAAAACCAGAAAGTCCAGTTGCCTCTTGGGAAAAAAAAGCACCTTTGGGACTAGTGCAGTCTCTAATTCGCGCTAGTTTTTTCTTAGGTAGGCAGAGCAATTTTCATAATTTATGAAATTATGAAATGTTTTTTAAATTTATGTATTATGTATATTATTCTTATTCATGTTGTACGCCACCCTGAGTCCTACGGGATTGGGCGGCCTATAAGAACTTTAAATTAAAATAAATTAAATGACAAATAAAATCATCTTCCAATTCCAGGTGCAATTGAATTGCTCTCCCTCTCCTTCCCCTTCTTTCCCTATTAAAACTCAGCCTTTTGGACCCCAAGACTCCCTTTTCCCTTTTATACTAGTTAGGATTTCCATTGCCACACCCTTCTCCCTTTCTTTGCTGAACTAGAACTGCTCTTGTGCCCAGCCTCGAGCTTTGTAAGGAGCACTCAGCTTTTGGCTTGCCTTCTGCAGGAAGGCGGCCACTCAATCCCCGCATCTCCTCTTTGATTGTCGTCCGGGGGGACGTCCAGGGAATCCTCGTGGCTTGCTCTGAGGTCGATTAAGCTGCAAGTCACAGCCAGCCAACCAGCCCACCCGCCCGGGCGAAACGGCTCCGAGTAACGCGCTGCCTTTTTCTCTGCCGCACAATGGTTCGCATTGACCATTTATTTACGCCGTACAACAAGGCTGCTGTTTGCTCAGTCAGAGGAGCCTTTTCAGTTAAGTAGCAGGGAGTAAGGCGAGGATGCTCCACGGTTCATCTCTCTTTCTCTCTCCCGCCCCCTTCCCCTCTCTCATCAGGATCCAGAATTTGGCCAAACGCTGCTAGCCGGCTGAGAGTCTCACCTGAGAGAGACGGGGGGGGGGGCAAACTGTCGCCTTATCCCCCTCTTGTACGTAGGCGGCTCCCTCTTAGCCGTCCAATCAGAAAGGAGTTAGGAAAACACCTAGATTGCGGCTGGAGATCCCTGGCTGGGGATTGCCTGCGGGGGTGGGGTGGGGGGGGGAGGAAGGTGGCCGTGGGGAGGGGGGACACACGACTGGGAACCACGCAATAATGGCCAAGAGGCAAAGCCCCAGCTGTCACTGCAGCAGGTACAGAAAGAGAGAGGGATTTCCCCGACGGCCTTCCGATGGAAGGCAGACCCTCAAGCGGGGTGGCCGGAAAAAAAGGCCGTATTCACAATTGGGGAGGTGAGAAACGGGCTTCAGGCTCCTCACCCGCGATGCGCTTGCTAGCAAGTTCAGAGCCACTGAGCCCGAAGTGCCGTTGGCTTTACGATTTGGGGGTGAACGTGAATACCATCCGCGAGCTCGTATTTCCAGAGGGCTGCAAACGCTTTACTGTTACTGTATTGCAGCTCTGACTTTGGCTAATTTCGAAAATTAGCGAGAGGGGTGGTGGTGGTTGAGCGCTGCAAAATCTCAAACGCTGTGAAATTGGAACGGCGGGCAGAAGGCTGCCAGGCGAACTCACTTGGGATCTCCCCAAACAATCCCTCAAAGCTGGATTCCAGAGTCTTTACTGAATCGGTGAAAAGTGAACGAAAGTCTATAGGTCAGTTGAGGCAGCTTGGAAAGAACACAGATCTCCCCACCGCCCCCCCCCACCCCGTCGGAAGACATTCAGGGTCACCGGTCCCCTTACCCACGCCAGGTTTATAAAGGAGCGTCCCGCTCCCCGCTACTTTTAACCCTAAACGCGCTTGAGGCTGTTCATCCGTATTGAGAAGCAAACCAGGCAGGTCGTCGGGTTGCCCTTCGTTTTAGGCTTCCCCAAGGTGGCGCGGCTACAATCGGCATGAGAAGCGGAAGGGGCTTCGATCCCCCCTTTTGGGGGGGGGGATAACATGAGAACTGCCGATGAAAAAGTGCAGTGGTTCACAAACCATTCGTACAAGGTGCTTTAAAAAAGGAAAAAAAGAAGAAGAAAAGAGAAAGGCGAGTCGGGGTAAATTGGGGAAGCTCGGCGATCCCCGCGGCAGTAAATCACGCAAACCTGACTGGGTTCCACCATTTCATCATCCTTCTCCGATGCTGCTAAGATTGCCACTTTCTGAGTCTCCCAAGGGGGTTACCAAACATTCTGGTAAGGGAAACACACTCTGCACATGCTTAGGAGTGATCTCTTCCGTCCGGCTCCTATTTCACATCGGGATGTTCCTGGACTTCTTGCTTGCTATAAACGGTGTTACTGACTTCTCGGTAACAGCGGTGCCTGAAGTCTAAGTTCTGGGACGTGTCCGCAAAGTGGGATCGAGGCCCTTAGAAAAGGCAACCGGGGCCCCCGGCTCCGAATGGCTCTCCAAAAACGAAGAGCCTATTGCCTGGGTCTTCTCTGGATCCACCGCCGCCCCACTCCGGAGCTCCCGCCGTCGCTTCTCCTTTGCTCCCGCCTTGATTTGAGGCCGGAATCCTGACGGAAAAGAGGCGCTGTGTCTTTAAAGGGCTCTGCGCGGAGCTCCCGGCAGGAGGCGTAGCTCTCTTTAGCTTGTCCGCCCGCCTCTGCTCGGCTGCCGCGGCTGCTGCTTTCAATTGAGCTCCGCGCGCCGCCTCTGCTTTTCAGTCCAGAGCCCGGTCTGACTACAGCAGCTCCGCGACTTTTTTGCGGAAGGACCGTCCCTTCCACCTGCCTGGCTTCTCCGAACGACCGACAAGGTAAGGGAACTTGCAGATTTGGTCGCCCCCCCCCAAAAAAAAACCCCCCAGCAGGCTGCTATTGTGTGTGTGTGTGTGTGTGTGAGAGAGAGAGAGAGAGAGAGGGGGGGGGGAGAGAGAGAAAGAAAGAAAGAAAGAAAGAAAGAAAGAAAGAGAAAGAGAGGATGAAGGTAGGCAATAACTACCAAGGGCGAAAGAAAAGCACCCCAGAGCGATCTGGGTGGGTGAGGACACCGGACATCTGCGGACAGCTACCTTGGCTCAGCGTTTTTGAAAGCAAATCCAGGCGAGAGCTCAATGAACGCGACCCGACCAGCCAAACTCTTTAAGCGAAAGCATCTTCCCCTCTAAAAAACAATAATAATTGCCCCCACATCTTTTATTACGCGATCTATCTAATTTAACAATCCTCTTCGTTCTCCTGTTCGCTCTCGCTCTCCCCCTCTCCTTCTGCGATCTTAAATCCACTTACAGGACTTGGAAACAACTTTAACAGGAACCGCCGCGGCTCCTTTTCCAAGTCGTGGCCAAAGCTGAGCCGTAACTTTGCTGTCACCATCCAGCCACTCGTCAGTCTCTAGCATCCCTTCTTTCCCCACCCTGCCTGTTGGCAAGGGAACCCCACCCCCACCCACCCCGAACTGGACCTTCGCTGTAGCCTCCCTCCGAGCTGCACGCTAGTTTTGTAAAGCGGGAAGCCGGAGCGTGGGAAGGGAGGCAACGGGGCTCCGGAGCAGGGTTTACGGGGCGTCGATCTCCGTCTGCTTCTTTTTTTCCCTTGCCCTCCCTCATCCAGAAGCTTTCTTCTCCATAGCAACAGTGTGTGTGTGTGTGTGTGTGTGTGTGTGTGTGTGTGTGTGTGTGTGTGTGTGAGAGAGAGAGAGAGAGAGAGAGAGAGAGAGAGAGAGAGAGAGAGAGAGAGAGAGAGAGAGAGAGAGAGAGAGAGAGAGAGAGAGAGAGAGAGAGAGAGAGAGACTTGTTCTATAGTCGCTAGATCTGGTTTGTTGGAAAGGTAGTTTTCGCGTCCACATTCGGCTTCTCACTACAACCCCTGTTTGCAGTAGGATTGCTTGAAAGTACGTGGGATGCAGCCTTTGTGCAGTAGTCAGAAAGACGCCGTCCTATCCGCCACCTGATCGGCAATCAGCTAAGCCATCCTTCTGGCACCGAACCCTGTTCTCAGTCCGACCTATCGCCAAGATACGCCGAAGTTCTTGGACTGAATCCAATCGGACTCAGCCGTTTTAATACATTCCGGCTTATCTAGGACTTATTGCTGCCAAGCGATCCTTATTCGGCTGAAAGCCAGGCATCTCTGTTTAATTGATTTCTAGATTAGGCTTTTAGCTTGGATAGATTGTGGTGTACATTCAACCACCGAGGCCAATTTTTTTTTAAAAAATATTGTGTTTTATAATCTGGGCACATTGTTAAATAAACTGGGACTTAAAAAAAAGCAAAACCTACTTTATGGAATCGGACCCACTCAGATGTCATGCTTTATTTAAAGGATCCAGCAGTCTATTCCCAACAATGAAAATACTAATCAGATGCTTCTTTGTGCAGCGGTAGGAACGAACCTTACAATGAAGTGTTGCATATATGTAAAAACTTTAGGAAAAGGAGGATGGAGGAAAACCTGAGTGTTGATTGAAAAGAAAGAAGGCAGAGAGGCAAGC